>JAQFVV010012420.1:4742269-5094769 GCA_028023455.1 Epiperipatus broadwayi
TATCTATTATTATTATTATTATTATTATTATTATTATTATTATTATTATTATTATTATTATTATTATTATTATTATTATTATTATTATTATTATTATTATTATTATTATTATTATTATTATTATTATTATTATTATTATTATTATTATTATTATTATTATTATTATTATTATTATTATTATTATTATTATTATTATTATTATTATTATTATTATTATTATTATTATTATTATTATTATTATTATTATTATTATTATTATTATTATTATTATTATTATTATTATTATTATTATTATTATTATTATTATTATTATTATTATTATTATTATTATTATTATTATTATTATTATTATTATTATTATTATTATTATTATTATTATTATTATTATTATTATTATTATTATTATTATTATTATTATTATTATTATTATTATTATTATTATTATTATTATTATTATTATTATTATTATTATTATTATTATTATTATTATTATTATTATTATTATTATTATTATTATTATTATTATTATTATTATTATTATTATTATTATTATTATTATTATTATTATTATTATTATTATTATTATTATTATTATTATTATTATTATTATTATTATTATTATTATTATTATTATTATTATTATTATTATTATTATTATTATTATTATTATTATTATTATTATTATTATTATTATTATTATTATTATTATTATTATTATTATTATTATTATTATTATTATTATTATTATTATTATTATTATTATTATTATTATTATTATTATTATTATTATTATTATTATTATTATTATTATTATTATTATTATTATTATTATTATTATTATTATTATTATTATTATTATTATTATTATTATTATTATTATTATTATTATTATTATTATTATTATTATTATTATTATTATTATTATTATTATTATTATTATTATTATTATTATTATTATTATTATTATTATTATTATTATTATTATTATTATTATTATTATTATTATTATTATTATTATTATTATTATTATTATTATTATTATTATTATTATTATTATTATTATTATTATTATTATTATTATTATTATTATTATTATTATTATTATTATTATTATTATTATTATTATTATTATTATTATTATTATTATTATTATTATTATTATTATTATTATTATTATTATTATTATTATTATTATTATTATTATTATTATTATTATTATTATTATTATTATTATTATTATTATTATTATTATTATTATTATTATTATTATTATTATTATTATTATTATTAGAATATTTCTGTATCTAATTTGCTTTCTAACTTAGGTACTAAAAAAAAAATTATAATACTGTACTATAATGTTTTTGAACTGAAAAATTGTAAATCTGATGTATTAAGATTTTCCCTTTATTTCGTTTACCTAGAACTTATAACAAAGATTTTGGTAATGATGATGTTTTTAATTTGGATTTTAAACAATTCACTAAAGTCCTCATAAAAAAATATTTTCCTTAATTTCATTTGATATATTGCCTTTTTATTTATTTGTGCATTTTATTGATTTTCTATTTTATTGGTATTATTTATTTTATTATTATTATTATTATTTTTTTTTTTTAATGCTTATTTAGATTTGTATTATTGTGCAATCTATAATTGGCTAAATGCTGTTGATATGTACATTAAATAAATAAAGAATTGAATTGAATTGAATTATTATTATTATTATTATTATTATTATTATTATTATTATTATTATTATTATTATTATTATTATTATTATTATTATTATTATTATTATTATTATTATTATTATTATTATTATTATTATTATTATTATTATTATTATTATTATTATTATTATTATTATTATTATTATTATTATTATTATTATTATTATTATTATTATTATTATTATTATTATTATTATTATTATTATTATTATTATTATTATTATTATTATTATTATTATTATTATTATTATTATTATTATTATTATTATTATTATTATTATTATTATTATTACATTTCAAAGGAACTTTATTCACAAAGAAAAACAAAAAGGTTACAATGGGTTACAGAGTTTATACATTTGCAATACCTTTTTTTTTTGTTAATAGAAAAAAACACACATAGTAAAAATTATGTATTACATTGTTAAAAAAAAATGGTAACACACACAAAAAAAATGGAAGCAACAAAAATAAATTGTATACAATGAATGGTTGGATTAATAAAACTGAAGGAAGAAAACTTTACAATAGCAAAAAAATTAAACTGAAAACAAATATATTAAAATTATAATAGAATAAAAAAAATTCATTACCTGAGCATATAAAATATACATCATATTATTATTATGATAACAAAAAAATAAAACAAAAAAAAATATATATATACAAAGAAAAAAATTGGATCAAATAAACAAAAAAGGGAAAAAATCCCGCTATTATAATAAAAAACAAAACTGCAAAACTTTTTACAAAGATGGATAGTAAAAAAAATTATCTACCAGAGCATACAAAACAAAAAAAAAAACATTTGTTCTTTGAAGGCAATATACCATGTTATAGATTTGAGGCGAGTCGCATTTGAGACCATGTGTCAATGTATGTTTGTGTTCCTGTTATTTTTTTATCTCTTTGTTGGATTTGTATTAATTTATTTTTAATTGTGTTTTGATGTCTTCTGGTGTTTGTGTTTATACTAAAATTACATCTTGTGCACCAGAAAGCATAAAGGATAAATGTACTAGCCCTAATACTGGAAAATATACCTTTTTCATATGCCTGTAGCAAACATCTGATTGTTGTATTTTCCCGTGTTGTGATATTGCAATTCATTTTGCGAGTGTTTTCAAGTCCTTGACAAGTGAATAGGAAGTGATTTATTGTTTCTGATTCTCGATGACAGATGGAACATATGTCATCTATGTTATGGTAGTATCTCTTATATTTTAAAAAATTTAATGTCGGAAGTACTTCCGATATTATTATTGCTGCTGCTGCTGCTGCTACTGCTACTGCTACTGCTACTGCTACTACTACTACTACTACCACTACTACTACTACTACTACCACTACCACTACTACTACCACTGCCACCGCCACCGTCACCGCCACCACCACCACCCCCACCTATACCCCCACCCCCACCTCCACCACCACCCCCACCCCCACCACCACCACCTCTAGTTTTAAAGTACTTTATTTGATATCATAAGAACATGTATGAAAATACAATTTTAAATCATGTTACAAAAACTGATCTACAATTTAGAATTGAAAAATTATTAACAAAATTATTATTATGAATACATGAAATATTTTTACATTAATAATGTTGAAAAACTGAGGAAAAAAATTAATCAATAACAGTAACAATATTAAATACATATATGACAACAAAACTCACTTACATACAGCAAATATGCTATTCATATTTCACAGTGGTGTTGGTAATTTGATCAAACTCCAAGTGGCTGATACTATATCTGTTGGAGCTAGTGCTTGATCTCTTGTTTTAATTTTTCCTAACTTATTGAGAAAAAGTGATTTAAGTTTACGAGATGTGGGATTGAATATAAAATGGCATCTCATAAACCAGAGTGTGTATAGTATAAAGATTGTTATTCTTATTGTTGGAAACAACCCTCTTTGAATATTTTCTATCAATACTGTCAATGAGCATTTTGGATTATGGGTTATATCAGCAATTAGTTCTCGATATGTTTTGAGAGAAGTACACTGAGAAATAAAATGTTCTGTTGTTTCTTCTTCTTTATTACATAGTTGACAAATGGCATCTATGTTTGGAGATCTCCATCTTCCAGCCAGAAAAGCATTGGTAGGTAAAGCTCTAAGGTTGATTTTTATTAGAAAATCTAAGTACTTAGGCTCCAAGTACCAGAATTTAAATTTTTGGATTATAGCTTTATTTGTGATATTAATTAAGCTAATGGGATTTTCAAAGGGACTGGAATTAGTTGTTATGTAATGTGCTTCCCAATACTTAATTTTAGTTGAGTAAAGGTTTGTAGCAGGTACTTTATGTTTGAATATTGTTTTTATTAGATTGTTAATGAATTTATTTTTAATAGGAGGTGGAGTGTCTGTAGGTGATATTGGAAGAAACACTTGGAAATTTTCATATGTCATATAAAGTTTCATTAATGCATTGTGAGTTTTTTGGTAATAGAATGTTGAAATGCAGTGTAATGACAGGCCATTTAGTCTTGAATGTTTTTGCAGACTTTTGATGCTTATTACCACTGCCTTTTTATTCCATATGAGTTTGGTGCAAAAAGAGTTAATTTTTTTCTTAAATGAGTTAGTAAATTTAATGATAGGTGCATAGTAATTTATTTTTGGGAAAATTAATATGTTAATGAGTGTTATTTTACTATGCAATGAAAGATATGCTTTTGAAAGTGAGGTTGTCACCTGGGGAGACCAAGAAATTTAAAGTGAGGTTGTCACCTGGGAGACCAAGAAATTTGTGGGGAGGGGAACTGCAAACTGAATGAATTTGATTACCAGAAAGTATACTCCAATTCGATGTTTTTTCTTTGTTAAATTTTAAACTATAAGCTGCAGAGTAATTTTCTAAAATGGTATACATTAAAGGCAAATGTTTTTTGGATGGCAAAAAAATGACTATATCATCCATGTATGAAATATGATTGATGGATTGGTTTATGAGGGGTACATATATTCCTGGCAATTTAGATTCTATTTCTAGTAGGAGGGGGTTAATATATGTGATAAAAAACAGTGAACTAAGGGGAGAGCCTTGTGGTATTGAGTTGTGTGGAGTGAAGTCAGGGGACATTTTGCCATTAAGAGTAATGTGTATTTTTCTATTGATGAGCAGGTTTGCTAGAACATACATTATAGGTATTGGAATTTTATGTTGACTAAGCACCTGTAGCAGCTTGTCCACAGGCACCGAATCGAATGCAGCCTGTATGTCTAATTGAATTGCAATAGGTGCTGATTTTCTAGCTTGTCTTACATCCTCTATTAATATTTTACATAACATAAGTGCTTCAGAAGTAGAACATCCTTTTCTAGCAAACTGAAACTTAGACAACCCAGGAAGTATTAGGGGTTGAATTTTGTCTTTTAAAAGAGACTCTATTAGTTTGATGATCAGAGGAGACATTGAAATAGGGCGTAGATTATCTAGAGGAGAAGGAAGTGTATTTTTTTTTTAGAAAAGGGACCAGTGATACTGGATAAAGTTGGTCAATGTTATATATTTGTGTTGATAGATAATTTATCATATTGTGTACTATTGGGATAGTAAAGTGGCTAAGATGTGATAATAAAAATTTTGGAATTGCATGTGTACCTGGGTGTGTATTGTTGAGAAAAGCGTTCAACTTGAGAGCAATTTCATACTTTGTAATGTTATGTTCTTCTGTGGTAAAACCAAAGTGAAATGAAAAAAATTTTGGAAAAGGAAATTTTTGGAGTCTAGATTTAAAGTGGTAATATATTTGCGGAGTCATGTCTTCCCCAGCAATCATTTTTGAATCAAAAATAATAGATGAAGGAGTTAATTTTTTGAGAGTATAACCTAAAGCCCACCGAATATATCCTTTAGACCAGTTATGGGGATTAGCTAGAAAAATTTTTGCTTTTTTTATAGAGAGATAATCAGCCAGTATGAGTTGGGTTTGCTTGTATTCTTGTTTTAAAAACATTATTGATGTAACTGAAGAAGGGTCACATGAAGTATTTTTTAGTTTTAAGTGTATTGTATCTAACTTATTAACAAGATTAGTGGGAGAACTATTTTTGGAGGTATAATGTCGAATAGTAGAAGAGATTATGTTAATAAATGATAGCCAGGCCTCTACTGGGTTTAAAGATAGTATGTCTACCTTCTTAAAATAAATATAAATCTCAGAGAGAACAGCTTCAGGTGTAGTGGATTTTAAAAGAAGACGAGTAGTTTTATTTAGAGGAAGAATTGGTTGATGTTGCATGTGTATTGCAAGTTCCACATTAAGCGCTAAATGATCAGAGAAAGTTACAGGACATAGAGAGGGATTTATTATGAAATGTAGATCTGGTGAATAGAACACAAGGTCTATTAGAGAGGAGTGTTTTTTAGTGTAGAATGAAATGGAGTTAGTTGGAAAAAAACCTTCGGCACTCATGAGATTTTTATTAATCAAATGAAGGTATTTTAATGTAAAATTCTTATAAGACATGTTAAAATCACCCATGATTATAGTTGGGTAAGAATTTGTAGCTAATATTAAATTTATTTTATTTATTAATTGGTGAATTAACACTGGCTGATTATATAAATAGAATGTTATTAAATTCACTGTAAAAGAAGAATGATAAAGAATAATTATACTCATATGCTGATCTAAGTACAAAATTTTAAAAGTTTGAAAAGGAGAACAATGATGGATGAGAATCCCTACCCCAGCAGCAGCAATATCAGATGTTGAAAATTTACTGTATCCAAATTTACTAAGGTAGAGTTCAGGATTAAACGCTGAATGTACTGAGCATTTTGTCTCTGTAAATAAAAGGATGTGGGGTGAGAATTGCCTTATCCAATTGCTAATTGCATATATTCGCTGGGTAGAGTTAATACCCCTTACATTGACTGCTGTAATAGAAAGACCCATATTATCAATTATATAAAATGGTGGGAGAATGATATTTTATAGTTTATTGTATAATGAATGGGACAATTAATATTAGTAAAAGTATAATAGGAATGTGTTAAATGGAAAAGAAAAATTATAATAATACACCACTGTGAAAACAATGAACTTACCCTTGCAAGTGAAGTTCTATTGAGTTTGTTGTGCATATTTTTGTTCATAAACATGATAATTATTTTCACATTTGGAATTAAATCCAAAAAATTGTCCTGGTTTGAAAGTCTATATGTGTTATTTATGCAACTCATCTTGATAGTCTATTTTTAATGGTGCTTCAAAGTCTGTCTCTGTATTTTGAGACATGGTATTTGTTATGATTTCCTTAGATTTAGTAGATCTTCTGTGTACATCCACTCCCGCCATCAGAAGCTGCTGCTCCTGTGTCAATTGATTTGTACTTTGTTTTTGTCTGGTCCAATGAAGTGTTGATTCATTAGCCGGATAATCTGTTTCACCTGTTTTATTTGTGAGTTTTGTTTTTTTTAATGCTGGTGTGGTAGACTTTGTATCATTTTTCTTTGGATTTTCTTTCACTATGTTTGTCAGGTTCATTAGTTTGTATAGGCTCTTGATGCAATGCGGATTTTTTCCTCTTGTGCATTCGTTTCTTAGTCTTTACTTTAATTAATTGGAACTCTTCATCAGAGCAAGGAAATGGTAAGGTATCACTCATGTACTCTGTTTCTGTTTCCTCCTGTGAGGTATAAGATTTATTTGGTATAGTATTCATGGAGCTATTTTGACTAGGATCATCCAAGCTGAGATTTTGCTTATTTGTGTTGTTGTCTTCATTATTGGAAATAAATTCATCAAGGCTGAGATTTTGCATATCTGCAGTTTTGTCTTCATTATTGGGAATAAGTTCATCAAGGCTGAGATTTTGGATAGCTGTGTTGTTGTCTTCATTATTGGGAATAGGTTCATCTACTTTTGTTTTTTCAGGGTTACTTTGAATATTGGGAATAGTTTCATCTACTTTTGTTTTTTCAGGGTTACTTTGCATGAGTCTGATTTCATTATTAGCTATTGGATCTCTACTGCACTGATGCGTTTTTGTTTTTTTAATACCACACTTTTTACAAAAACGGTTAGGGCATTCTTTGACAAGATGATCTCTGGCTTTACAAAAAAAACACTGAGGTGAAATGCCTCTGAAAGTAACTATCAAAGGTGAAGAATCTGTTGCATGTAATGTTGGTATATCTGTTGGTTGCATATTTTTCTTCAATGACATAGTGAAATGAGCAGTATTGGTTAGAACTGGCTGTGTGGCTCTTTTTTCCCATACATATTTAAAGTTGGCCACAGTTCCAACATTTTTTAGTAAATCTTGTAGATCATCAGCTTTAAAGTCTACATGACAGTTCTTAATTTGTCCATTCAAATTTGTAGGTCTATCAATGTCTATGTAACAAATAGATTTTCCATTAAGAAAGTGAATATGTTTTTCAAATATTTGTTTCTGAGCCACATTATGATATTCTATTGTTTTATATCTGCTATTAGGATGATCTAGCACTTTGTATATCATTGACCAAAGTTTTTTTTCTGATAGATAAGAATAAAATTCATCAGTAGGAAAATTCATGACTGAAGAATTAGTATCTGTTATAGCTATTGTAGACGTTTTAATACTTTTAAATTTTTGAAATGATTTAAGAACTGTTAAAGGAATTGTTTGTATAAATTTTTCACATACAGAAACATAATCTGTATTACTAGTTGATAATAAATTTGTATTTTCTTGTTCCATTTGTAGTTCATTGTCAAAATTAAAAATTTCTGTTAAATTTTCTTCTGTAATTACATTGTTATCTTGTTCAGATTTTTGCTTTAAAATACTAGCATAAGTTTGTTTAATATTCTTATTTAATTCAATAGAATCAGATGCCTCAGGCAAATTAGTATTTTTAAATTTATTTCTTGTTTTAGATAAATCAGATAAGGCTTCAGCCATATTGGATCCAGTTTTTACTCTTGAAAAAGAACTATTGTTAACTTTGACTTTTTCTAGATCTTGATAAGAATTATTTTTATCTAAGCTATTATTAGCAATTTTTAAATTAGAATTAGAATCAGAAATATTAGACATTTTAAATCTAATATTCTTCTTTATATTAACAACAATTTTGCTCGAAATAGAGCTTACCTTTAAGTGGAAAATTTCCTTTTTCTTTTGGTATACTTTTCACTATCAAATTCAATCAAAAACCAATAAAACTTAAGTCTAAAGCAGGAGCTGAAATGAGTCAACTTTCTCTGTCAAGAGCCAAGATGGCTGCTGCTACTGCTACTGCTACTACTACTACTACTACTACTACTACTACTACTACTACTACTACTACTACCACCACCACCACCATCATACTACTACTACTACTACTACTACTACTACTACTACTACTACTACTACTACTACTACTACTAGTTTTAAAAAGTTTTTTATTATTATGTCTATATTGTTATTACAAATTAAAAATGTTACATAATTTCTATATTCTGATTACATGTTAAAAAAATTTTACATAATAATTTTATATATATATATATAAAATAGTAAACAAATATTACATGAATCATAAAGAGAAGAAAATAAAATTGGGGCATGTAAATTAATGAGTAAGCTATTCATTGATGGTTGTAAGTTTTTTTAGTCCATTGCTGATTTTGTTTAAGAGTTATGATTGTGGAGATAATTTTATGAGGCTCCAGGTGGCATTGACTATATCCGCCGGGGCCAAAGAATGATCTCTCATTTTAATTTTTAGGATTTTATTTTCAAAAAGAGATTTATATTTTCGTGATGTTGGATTAAAAACAAAGTGACATCTTAAGAACCAGAGAGTAAAAATGATAAAGATGGACAGCCTTATATTGGGAAATATTCCTTTTTGAATATTTTCTATTAAGATGTCACATATTGGTTTAGAATTATAAATGAGTGTGGATATCAGTTGTCTATATATATGTAAGGCATTGCAGTGATATAAAAAATGTTGCATTGTTTCATCCTCCCTACCACATAAGGGACAGATAGGTTGAATGTTAGTATATTTCCTCTTATTGAAAAGAAATTCACTTGTTGGCAATGCATCCATGTTAATTTTGATGAGGAAGTCTAAGTATTTAGGTTCTAAATACCAAAATTTAAATTTTTGTATTAAAGATTTGTTTGTTAGTTTAAGTGTACTATCTGGTGTTTGAAGCAGATCTAGGTTAGTCATATTTTGATATGCATCCCAGTACTTAATTTTTGCTGTAAACATATTATCTGGTAATTTGTATTGACATATGTGTTGAATTAGGTTATTAATGAACTTATTGTTAATAGGTGGAGGTGTGTCAGTAGGAGATATTGGAATGAAAACCTGAAAATTCTGAAAGTTAGTGCAGATTTTAAATAGTGTATTATAGGATTTTTGATAATAAAAGGTATTTATTGAATGCAAAGATAAGCCATTAAATTTTGAATGCTTTTGGAGTTTATTAATGCTAATAGAAATTGTCTTCTGGTTCCAGATCAATTTAGTACATAGAGAATTGATTTTCTTAATGAATGAGGTTGTGAATTTAATGGTGGGTGAATAGAAATTAATTTTTGGATAGATTAGCATGTTAATTAGAGATATCTTGCTGTGTATTGAAAGATAAGCTTTAGTTAGAGAATTAATAATTTTTTGTATAGAAATGATTAATTGATTTTGTATATTTATTCTCATTATATTTACTGATTGATGGAAGGGTATTCCCAGAAAGTTATGAGGTCGGGTTTCAACTTTTGTTTTAATTGGAGTGCCAGTAAGTATGGACCATGTGGCCATTTTTTCGGGATTGAATTTTAGAGTATAATCTTTTGTGTATTTTTTTAATATGTTATGTAGTTTTGGTAACAATTTCTGTGAGGGAAGAAAAACAGTTATGTCATCCATGAATGAAATATGATTAATTGTACGGTTTAAAAAAATTGTTTGTATTCCCGGTAGTTCAGTTTCAATTTGAAGTAAGAGGGGATTAATGTAGGTGATGAAGAGGAGGGCACTAAGGGGTGAACCTTGGGGAATTGAATTATGTGGAGTGAATTCTGATGACATTTTTCCATTTAAGGTGATGTGTATGTTTCTATTTATAAAGAGATTAGCTAAAATATACATAATTGGAATCGGGATTCCATGACTACCAAGCACTTCTAAGAGTTTTTCAATAGGCACAGAATCAAAGGCAGCTTCAATATCTAATTGTACTGCAATAGGTGCAGCTTTTCTATGGTGGCGAATGTCATCAGTTAGTGCCCTAAATAAGACATGAGCCTCGGGGATGGATGAGCCTTTTTTGGCAAACTGAAATTTAGATAGAGTAGGTAATATAAGAGGCTGGATTTTATCTTTAATAATGGATTCTATTATTTTAATGATTAGTGGGGACATAGATATAGGTCTAAGATTATTGAGAGGGGAGGGTAGTAAAGGTTTTTTTAGAAAGGGCACTAGTGAGACAGGATAGAGTAGTTCTATACTATGAATTTGATTTGACAAGTAATGTAGCATATTGTAAATTATGGGAATAGTAAAGTGGCTAAGGTGTTCAAGCAAAAATTTCGGAATGGCATGTGTTCCTGGATGCGAGTTGTTTGGAATAGTTTTTAACTTATTTGTAATGTCATCTTTAGATATATTAAGGATAGTTTGTGACATACCAAAATAAAGTGGAGCGAGAATTGGCATAGGTAGCTTTTGAAATTTAGTTTTAAAATATTGTTTAATTGGTGGAAGCATATTTATTCCGGTAATCATTTTATCATTTATTAATATGGATGAGGGTGTGGTTATATTAGAGTTATAGCCTAATGCCCATTTGATATATGCCCTTGACCAGTCATGGGTGTTTTTTAAAAAAATTTTGGCTTTTTTAATAGAAAGATAATTAGCTAGTGTAAGTTGTGTCTGTTTGAACTCTTGCTTTAGTAACATTATGGTATTAACTGAATTTGAGCTGGTAGGTGTGCTTTTTAGCTTCATATGCAGTATATCTAATTTTTTGCTAAGTGCAGTAGGAGAAGGATTTCTTGCAGTATAATGTTTGATGTTAGAAGCTAAAATATTAATGAAGGAAAACCAAGCTTCTGTTGGTTGGAGTGAAAGTATGTCAATTTTTTTAAAATAAATGTATGCATTAGATATTATGGCTTCAGGAGCATTTGTTTTTAATAATAAATGGGTGGTATTGTTCAGTAAAAGTGTTGAGTGTATCTGCATATCTAAATTTAATACGACATTAAGGGCATGATGGTCAGAAAAAGCTACTGGGTTTAGGGAGGGTGTAATTATAAAGTGCAATTCAGGAGAGTAAAAGAGTAGATCTATTAGTGATGAATGATTTTTAGTGAAAAATGATATTGTATTTGATGAAAATAAACCTTCTGAGCTCATTAGCCTTTTGTTAATTTTATGAAGATATTTCATCGTAAAGTCTTGGTATGACATATTAAAGTCACCCAAGAGAATTATGGGGTGTGGATTTGTTGCTAGTGTTAAATTAATTATGTTAATAAGCTGGTGTATGAGTATTGGTTGATTATATAAGTATAATGCTATAATATTTATTGTGCATGCTGCATTATGAAGAGTGATGATAATCATGTGTTGATCAATATATAAGATGTTGAAAGATTGGAATGGAGAATTCCTATTGATGAGTACTCCTATTCCTGCAGCTGAATAGTTTGATGTGGAAAATCTGGTATATCCAAACTTGGCAAGATGCTGCTCAGGTTTAAAAGGAGAACTTACTGAGCATTTGGTTTCTGTAAAAAAAAAGAATATGTGGTGTGAATTGCCGAATCCAGCTGGTAATGGCAAACATTCTATGGGGTGAGTTTATCCCTCTGACATTAACTTCAGTAATTGATACTAGCATGAGTAATTCTAGATTGTACAATGATTATGGTAATTTGTTGTATATGCATAATGTTTGTAGTTGTTAATGATCTTGGTAGTGGAAAGTAAGATTTTATGGAGTAAGTATAGTCATATGAAGACTGGAACAGTCTATCCAATGTAACAGTGGGATAGGATGTTAAAGGAAGGTAATAATTTTGTATAGTATATAATGAGAATAGATATAGCATGTTTAATAATAAAAGGAAAAATGTATTAGTGAGTTTATAATTTATAGATATATGTGTTTGTTTATTATAAAGTTTATGTTTATTTAGTTTACGGGTATAAGATGTAATTATGTGTGGTTGTTTGTCATGTAGTGTGTGTATAATATTATTAATGTGATATATGTATTTTAGCTGGGTAAGTGTAATCAGCAATGAACCCCTACCAAACATAAAAATTAACAAAAAAATCATTACAACAGAGTATTTAACACAAATTGGATAAAATAAAAATAAAATAAAAACGGTTGGATATAGTTCTTCATTCATGATATATCACTAAGTTTTGTTTGGTTTAATGTGTCCAGGATAATTTGCATTAGGATTATCTGATGTGTGTTCAGTATTAACTTTTATTTTCTTATGTGTTCTTCTGTGGATATCAACACCAGCTAAATATACCTGCTGTTGTGGTGTTGAAGTGGAAGCAACTGAACGCAATTGTCTATCCGAGTGTGTGTCCGTTGGAGTTCCTGTTATTTGGAGGTCAGAGTTATTAGATTTTATTTTCTTTTTAAACGGAATGGATTGCTTTGTTGGAGCATGATTCACTGGTGATTTACATTTTATAGCGGTAGATTGATTATTATTATCTTGAATCAATTCAGTTACATCAATTCCCTTTTTTCTTTTTGCAATTTTTTTATTTTTTGTTACTAATTGAAACGGAATGGAATCTTCCGCGAAAATATCTTCAAGCTCACTTGATGAGGATGAGCTAATATTCTCATCATCAAGTTCTGAGTTACTAATTATTGGTACATCCAGGTGTATTGGTATTGATTGTTTGTCAGAGATAATCAAGGTTGATGAATCCCGGGTTTGTGGTAACTCCGTTTGGGTATTATCATTATCTCCTGTTTGACTTAAAGTTGGTGTTATTTTGATGTTGATATTTTCGTTATATTTTGTTGTATTTAATTGGCTCCAGCAACGATGTGTTCTCGAGTGTTTTAATCCGCATTTTTGACATACTTTGGTAGGGCAGTCTTGTATTAAATGCGATCGTTGTTTGCAATGAAAGAACTGGGGTGGTAAACCTCTGAAAGTGACGATTACTGGTGAGATGTCTGTTTCATGTACAGTTGGTATATCACTAGGTGTAACATTCTTGTTTAATGTTATGCTAAACGTCGCAATATTTAAAAATACTGGGATAACTGCATTTTTATCAAGCAGATATTTAAAGTTTGTTATTTTCCCGTATTTTGACAGAATTAATTGCAAGTCAATTTCATTAAAATCAATGTGGCAGTTTTTGATTCTTCCTTGTAGAGATAGGGGTCGCTCCATATCGATGTAACAAAGGATTCTTGAGTTCAAAAATTTAATATTATTTTTGAAAATATTCCTTTGCGTTTTATTATGGAATTCTATGCATAAATATCTATTATTAGGATGGTATAATATTTTATAAATAAATGTCCATAATTTTTTTTCAGTCAAAAGTTGATAAAATTCATCCATAGGAAATTTAAATAAATCGCATTCCGTGTTTGTAACTGCCATTATTAACGTTTTCTCGCTATGAAATTTTTGGAACGATCTAAAGAGACTTTGAGGTATGGTTTGGTTAAAATTATTTGTGTACTGAGCATATAATTCCGAAGTAATTAATTGGGTATCATCTGGTATTATATTTACATTATTTTGTTCATCTTCGTTATCATTTTCTAGGCCTAATACTTCTGTTAAGTATTCAGTTGAATTTTGCACGTTACTGGTAATATTATCGGCATGAGATTTAACTGCTCTAGCATACGAATTATTTTCTTTTATTTGATTTTCCTTTAGATCTTGTTTGAAAAAATGTTGATTATTGTCTGATTCTTGCATAAGGTTATTAGCATTAATATTATTAGTTGTTTTCGGTAATTCTGGGAAACTGTCCATGTTTTCGATAGACTCTTGCATGCTCGTTTGAACGTTAACAGAGCCGAACGTTTTTCTAGGTTTCATTAGCTTTGCTTGCGGTTTCACTTGATTGCTAGTTTGAATTGTGTTATTCGATTTATTTTGGTTATTGATTGTAATTTGAACATCTTCAGTTTGAAATAATGAATTATTATTAGACATAACAGAATTATTTGTAGGCTCACTTACGTTTGTCATTTGATTTAGAAGCAACGAGTCTTTCGACTCCATAGTTATAGAACAGATAAATTAAATCTGTCAGATTTTAAAAAAGGAAGTAGATTTTACCTACCTAATTGTTTATTCCGGTGTAATAAACTATAATGATAAAAGTATCAACCACAAGTAGACTCAAATAGTAGAATTTCAATGAAAATTTTAAAATTATTTTGGAGCCAAAACGACGTGCTTGTGAGGCATGGCGGCCATCTTGACTACTACTACTACTACTACTACTACTACTACTACTACTACTACTACTACTACCGCTACCACTACTACTACCACTGCTACCGCCACCGCTACCACTACTACTACCACTGCTACCGCTACTGCTACTACTACTACTACTACTACTACTACTACTACTACTATTACTGTTACTATTATTATTATTATTATTTAATATAATAGGATTTTAAGTTTAGAGTAAATAATGATGAACCAGTAAAATAAAGTATTCTAAAGAAATGCTTTTATTTATTATTGAAGTTTTATTAATATTTTATGGATATTTTATTAAGTATTAAAAGTATTTTGTGGAGAGCCACAACAACATTAAGACTATTATGAAGTTTAGAATTAAATTGAAAAGATTTAATTGTTTATTATCATCTGCGTTGATTATCATTTAGATAAGTATTTTTTCTATGAATTGAAAATTGTCCTTCATTTTGGAGAGCTTTAAACATTTTTAACATTTAAAAATTAGTATCAATAGGCTTTTTTATTAAGATGACAGATGTAAAAAAAAAAGATCAAATAGATGTTTTATGTAAATAAAATTCAGATGAGAATTACAGGTGTGAATGATGAAATAATTCAGTCATTTATTGCATATCATCTCACTTGAAAAATACAAATCATTAAAAATTGAACTCTGAAATCCACTACTTTACTATTGCACTAATACATGCAAGGTATCCAGCTTGATAATTGTAGAGATGAGTGTAACAAAGTGTCATGTAAGATTGACTGAACTTATAAAAGGGTTAGGATAAAAATAAATGCAAATAAAACTAAAGCAAAGGTAGGGTAAAATAACTTTGCATCAGAGTACTATGACCAGTGATAACAATTAAGCAGCATTGCTAGTGGTTGCCATTGATATCCTGCTTCTTCATACAATTTATTCTAGCCCCTCAATTTTAGAATATAGCAAAAAGTTAATAAATTATAATATCACTAAGATGACTGCTATATTAAAAAATAGATGAGGAAAATAATTATTATTCAAAAAAATATAAAAAATGTTAGATCTTTTCAATATTTGAAAAGTTGACTAGTTGATAATGGAAATCTTAATGTTAAAAAAGTAGAATCAGAATTGCAATATTAAAATTTTTTTTTAATAAAGAGGCCATTTTATGGATCAATGAAGTTAAATTTGAAAAAGACTTTTAAAGTGAGTTTAGTTAGGTGCATTATGAAGAGAAAAAAGACTGAAATGGAATATATGAGGAAAAAATAATAAAATTTATGTGGAAAATGATTAGAAATATTTGATTAAAAATAGGCAAACGGCTACTTTTATTTGAAAATAAAGCAAAAGGCAGAACCGATTGTAAAGAATTGCATAATTTTGTGAGTGGAGACACCTTTGAGCACTTAACTTATGATAATGTCCACTGAAAAATTAAAATAAACATATTTTCCAAAATCTTTAAAAATAAGGCCTTTAATTTTTCTTTTTTAAAAAAAAAAATATATATATATAATTATTTCGCACAAAAATTAAGATTAATTCATATGAATGATTTATTGTTCATATACATATGAAATAGTACAAGTAGTAATAGTAATAACAATAATAATAATACTAAAACCGTTTTTGATTAATATATTGCATATAAATTTTTCTAAACGTAAATCTTTATTATTCTAAAATATATAAAACAGCAATTTCCCTCGCTTTTTATAATACTTCTAAAAAATATTATTTAAGAAGTATCCTTTAATATCCTTTATACATCAACAATATTTTCTACTTACCAACTTCAATAGCTTCATTAATATGCTCAGGATCATGTAAATGATCACAAAGTGCCATCAGAGCCCTCTGTTTTACAATTAGAGTAGGGTCATGTAATTCGCGATTCTATCAAAAAAAATGTTGAAGATTAGAATCAAAGACTTATAATCAAATATGTATATTTTAATAAAAAACTAAAATATATTTGTTAGCAATTACAGGCATGATATATAGTTAAATTTCCATGAACTTTAAGTCAGACAAAAATATTATCATTACATGATATGATTTCAATTGCATTATCAATTTTAATTGGTTATTTGCCTAATTATATCATGGTTAATATTTATTTAGAGAAGTACACGTAAATTCTCATTATACTATCAATGTTATATATATATTGTATCATTCTAATTGGTGCAAATAGGTTAGAAAGGGTTTGAAATGTGGTTATTTTTTTAAAAAAAAAAAAATCAGGTGATTTTCTAATATATAATTATGATGTTATAGGTATTAGGAGTTCAAACTTCATAAATAGGAGTCAGTGAAGATATATTAAATAGTTTAGTTATTTTAAGATAAATTAAATTAACACTATAAAATAATATATTAGTTTAAAGATAAGATTAATTTATATTTATTATATTCAAAAGATATTATAATAATATAATGGCTTAATTTTAATAGTAAATATTTTATATAATATGTTTGAAATAATTATTTCGTTTAAAATATTATTTAAATGATTGTCAAATTAATATTAGTCTAGAATGTTCTGAAAGTGTCACATGGTCTAAGGTTTTGTGTGAGCTTTCAAGAGTTTAAAAATGAAAAGTTTGATTTTTAGCTTGTTAAAAAAATTTGATACATAATAAAATGTAGCAAAAATTAGATATAAAGATAATGTTTTAAAAGTAATAATTACGAATTTTATTATTTTGTTTAAATGTAATACTTTATTTTAAAATCAATTTAGAGTCATTAAAAGATTTAAATAGTTTAAATAAAAATAAATTGTTTTAATAAAAATATTTATTATTTATAAGTGATAAATAAATTGATGTAATATTTTTAAAAAATTATGATTCATAATTTTAAAACTTAATTTAAAAAATGATATTGATTTTGTTATGTAAATTAGTAAGTATTTTACAAGCAGAATTAATCAATGAAATCACTAGATTAGATCAGTATAAAAGCAAAGTTTCAGTCCAGTGTGATAAAAACTTAAAAATTTTACTTTTATCAAGAAATCAAATATTCTTTTAAGATAGACAAAAAAAAAACAACAACAACTAAATGGTTAGTTACTGCAGAATATCATGACATATTAGCAAAAGAGGTGTCAGACTGACCTTCAAACTGGGAAATTTCTTTGAGACTATCATTCTACCACTGCATTAAATCTCACAGCATAAATTGATTAAAATGGAAAATCTTACACTAATCAAAACTTCTCAGAAATGAATACAATTCCTGGATAAAGACTGCAATGGTTAAAAATAGTAAAAATAAAACTGAAAGACCAGCATTAAGTCAGGCAATTCAATTATAATAATAACAGATATGTCA
Source organism: Epiperipatus broadwayi (assembly GCA_028023455.1). Taxonomy (NCBI): domain Eukaryota; kingdom Metazoa; phylum Onychophora; class Udeonychophora; order Euonychophora; family Peripatidae; genus Epiperipatus; species Epiperipatus broadwayi. The sequence continues at coordinate 4,760,798 of JAQFVV010012420.1, forward strand.
TTCAAAAGCCTAATGTGGGAATTAGAATGTATTTTATAGTAACTATTATAATTTCAAAAGCTATAACCATAACATGAATATAGGCTAAAAAATTTAGCAATTACTGTTGCTATATAGTGTAATTAGTAATGAAATTTGCTGCAGTTTATATAGAAAATTAAAAAATGTAACTAAGATGAAAATACATTTATGTAAATTAAATATGATAATAATAGCAAAAATGATATTTCTATTTAATAGAACTCACCAATTTTGGCAATGCCCTTAATCCAAAAGCTAGAGGAACTCTTGTTGGATCAATGTGAGGAGGATATTTAGCAGATACTCTGGCTAATGCCATTTTATTATATATCAACTTAAATATTTTTAGTCTAAAATAAAAAAAAAAACATTAATGTTACTATAACTTTATCATGAATAAATAGACTCAGCAAAATTTAAATAAAAATGTATAATAAAAAAAGTTTCAATTTTTACTGCCTTAGGTATCTCTTATTAACTCTTAATATTTTTATAAATACTGCAAAATATGTATGAATGTATTCAAAAATAATACAAGTATTTTCCTGAAGGTTTGTGGTGATAGTATTATAGTTGTATTTATATATTGATTATTTCCATCATTTAGTATTGAATATTGAATGTCTTTAAAAAAATTTAACTTTAGTTAAATTTTCAAAATATATTAAATTGTTAGTAATAGCACACAGTTAGTATATGCACAGTGTTTGGAGAGGTGTTATTTTCCTTTCTTCTTCAGTTGGTTAGAGTGTTACCTTAAAATTTAATATTCAGGAATCTAAGAGTCCAGGTTTGATTCTCATGCTAGTACTGTCACTAGTCAGTCCAGCAACACCTGAAGTAGAGAGGAGAATAATACCTCTCAAAACATTGTGCATATACTAACTTATGTGCTATCATTAGCAGTTGAATATACTTTGAAAATTTAAATAAAGTTAAATTTTTATAAAGACATTCAAAACTCAATACTAGATGACAGAAATACTCCAATATATAAAAACAACTAATACTAATATATATGCACAATATAAACAGTAATGATCTAACTGTGGGATTACTATGCTTACACAAAGTTCATTGTTAATTTTTTCAAAAATGTGTGACTCCATTGTTAAAAGTTTGGTCACACATTTATAAAAATTTATATTTTTATAAAAATATAAGTAAAGAATCTCAGAATGTGACAATATGCAATGACATTATTTATATTTATAAAAATAATTTTAAATTATAGTTGACTTTTAATAATTGTTCTATGTTTTTAATGTTGTTGCTTTCCATTGTTACCATGGTTTCATTTATCAACTGATATAAATAATGTAATTCAGAATTTAAATCATCTGCATAAAACAGATTTACAAAAGTGTTGTCAATTGTATATAATTATTTTAAAATATATCAGTTTAGATAACAGTGTTTGGATATCAATTTACGTAACAGTATGCAGGTTTGTATGTTAAGTATGTGGTTAAAAAGACAGAGTTACCTGCATATAACAGACAATGGGTTTAAAGTTTTGGAGACAAAGCATGTTGTAAAAGTACTAGTGTAGCGAGTTTTTACCCATCAAGTTGTAATAGCATCATATACTTTTTAATTTATAAGTCAAATAAATTAAAACATCAAATTGTAAAATCATACATTATAAAAATTATGGTTAAACAAAGCCTACAGTTTAAATATAAAAACAACTAAGAACAAAGAGTTGTACATGATATACAGATCTAGTTACCATATTAAATATTACATTCATATCGGCCTTTCAAGCCAATTGTGCAAACGCTTTGCTAGTGTTAAATGATAAATGAATAACCTCATGTAATTACAAATTGTATACAGATGCTATAAAAATAAATGCTTATTTATATACATATTAAATATTATTGTTTTTAATGAACATAAAATGAAATAAAATTCATACTGCTGTATTAATTTGTCATTATTAATACAGTTACATTATTTTATTTTGAAACATTTTAATATTGTATATTCTGTAGCTTGAGTGTGGAAAATATATATGTGTTGTTGAATGGTTTTTATAAAAATTTATTAAACATTTAAATAATGCATTGTATAAGAATAAATTTCAATATAATATATTAATTATTTTCAATAATATATTTTTATTACTTAATTTTTAAAATATATATTATTAATTATTTTTAACAGACATGAGAACTCAATCAAATTTGATGTAATTTTGTGGAAAAAACTAAAAAAAAACTGATTATGATACAAACACTTCCATGAAAGAAGATATCAATGAAAGTACTGATAATGTATCAGAATTGTTACAATCCAATGATACTGATATTCATATTTTAAAAGAATCACTAGATGAAAATAAAGTTATGTTGCCTGATTGCTGAGCAAACAAATTATTTCAAAACTCAATATACTTGATCACAAATGATAAATTAGAATCTTCTATCTGTTCAAAAGATAAAAATATGGGAGTTGAAGATGATAAACATTGTAATTTATCAAAAGAATGGATGTAAACAAAAATAAAAACAAGTAGAGCATCAAAAATACAAGATCTGCATCTTTAAATAAAAATTACATATCCATAATGAATCAATTTTGCATTAAAAAATCGAAAAACTTGATAATAATTATAACAAAGCAATATTGCCAAAAATTATTGATAAATTAAATGAAAAATATGTCTTAGTAACATCAAAAATTTTTAACACTTTACAATTTGTCAAAAAATAATTGTCCAATATCTGATTTGCTAAATTTAATAGAATTGTAAATTAAATATGTTCTTGATTTAGGAATATCATTACATTTAAGATTTAAAGCAACAACAATACTGGAACATATTTCCAAAAAAAATAAAATTAAAAATATTTTCTAAAATAATAGAAAACAAATACAAAATTTGTATTATAATTGATAAATCAACAATTCCGTCTAAATAAAGCATTTTACTAATTTACTTAAAAATTGAATTTATCGAATCATGTTTTATTTTTGTATATTGTGTAGAGTTAGAAAGTATTATACCAAATATAAATATATAATGCATTAATTATTATTTTACATACACATGGATTTTCAGATAATTATTTGAAAGATTATCATATTGCATTTTGTTCCACTGGCATTAGTATGCTGGGAAATAAATCATTGCATTGCAACTAAACTTTTAAAAAAATTTCCAAATATTGTGATTAGGCATTGCCTAGTGCATCATGTACAATTAGCACTAGGTGATGCAATAAAGGAAATTAAAGGAGTAAATCATTCTGAAATATTCATAGATAAATTATATGCATTTTGTCAATCTCCAAAAAATTAATGAGAGTTAAATACAATTGCAGATGAGGTAAATACAGAAAATTTAAAAACTGGTCGCTATTAGGACCTCAATGGCCAACATAAAGTTTAGGAATGGCTCTTATAGCATGAAGAAATCCAATATTATGCAGACATTTTGCATCCAACAATAATTATTCAGGTTTATTAAATCAACTATTAAATTTAAAAAATTTAAAGGATTTAGTATTAATGATCGATATTTTTCAAGAATTCTCATACCTTTCTGAAGCTCTACAAAGAAAAATAAAAGCTTTTAATAATTTGAAAATTTTGAAAGGTTCATATAAAAGTAAAACTGAATCACTCGTATAGTCTATAGAATTTGAAGGAATTGCACTTTCAAGCAATATAAAATTTAAGAAATTACAATGAAAGGAACTTTTAGGTTATAGTGCTGCAAAATAATTTTAATATAAAAAATGAAAATGATCTAAAACATAGGATATAGAAATATTACAACTTTATCTTTCCTATTGCATTGCCAAATCTATATAATATTAATATCATCTATGTTCTTTATTACTTTTACAATATTTTTTACAACCTAATATGATAGTTTCGATTGTTTCAGCATTGTAAAAGTAAAAAAGAACATAGATTATATTAATATTAAGTGGATTTGGCAATGCAGTAGGAAAGAAAAAGTTATAATACACTTCATAATGAATATAAAGAATACTGGAAATAGAACTTGGATAAGAAAAAAGAAAATTAATATTTGGAAATATAAATAGAAGTTTTGAAGAAGATTGCTGGGCAATCGAAACTGTCATATTAGGTTTTTAAAAGCATTGTAAAAGTAATAAAGAACATAAATGATATTAATATGATATAGAAACAGTTACTTCTCTAAGACTAGAAAGGGAGAAAAAAATAAACACACAATTTTATTTTAAAATATGAAATTAATATAAATTTTGCAGATTTTGTAAAGATGGTTTTAGAAGAAAAATTGCATGCTCAATTTCCTACTGCAATTAAAAAGCTAAGACTATTATGGAAACATTTTCAGTAAGTAGTGCATTTAACGCAATGAACAATATTGTCACTATAAAATGGGCAAATCTGATAGTGAAACATATTTCAGATCTAATGACAATTTCATTAAATGGGAAGTCTTTAAATCAACTTAATGCAATTCCGTATTTACTTTTTTTTAAAAAATCATCACTGAGTTTTAAAACCGGGACCTAGAAAACAAGATAAAAAAAAAATTGAAGAAAATAATGTTGTATGCTAGTTACTATCATAATTTTGTTTTATTCTATAGTATATTATATATATAATTTATATTTTCATATTTCTATTTTGTGCAAAGTATTATATATTTTTCATTATTACATTTTTTTATTATTTTTTTCAAGATTATAATAATTATTGCAGCGTTACGTTCAAGTAAAAGTACATAGTGTAGTGTTATTTTTAAAATACAATACCTTTTTTTTAATTGGAAAAAAAAAATGCAGCGAGCTTATTCATAAAATTTCCCTAGCTCACTTCTGAATATGTGTGTTTGTATATATATGGTAATATATGAAAACTAAACATTTATGAAAAAGTATTACAATTTTTATTTTAAAGATAAAAAGCAACCTGAAATAATGTGATTTTGATAATGAATTTAGTTACAAATATTGCAATAAGAGGGGAATGTTAAAAATATTATCACTAATTAAATTTACTTTAAGTCTACTCTTTCATATAGCACTCTTAAAGAAATGTCAAAAAAGTTGAATTTTTATTCCATGTTTTTTTACCTAAGTTATCTAAAATAATTTAAAAATATTCTTTGCCATCTGTGTTTTGTTAACCAATCTATAAAATCAAGATATTACAAATAATTAAAACATGTATTAATTCACGAAACTGAAACTGTTAATACACCAAATGTATAATGATTAAAATCAACTACTAGAAATTAAAGCGGTATTATATTGTGATTACATGTTTAATTTTCACAGTTAGAGCCCGGACATTCATGTGATCAATTCAGTTTAACTTAGGATCTTTAATTTCAAGCTAATATAGCTAAATATTTAAGGACCAAATAGATTAATTATGGAGTGGTGAAATGAAAAAAAAAATCCTAGGCCTACTTAAGATAAAAAAATTTCATAATTCACCTGATCTTGATTTCAACTTCAGATTGTAGAATGTGGCAAGTAAATGCTTTAACCCCGATATTATGAGGCCCTTAAAAATAATTGACCTATTGAACCCAGAATTAAAGAGTAATTACGTCTAACAAATCTTCATATTCAAGATGAGATAGTGCAATCCATATAAAATGATTTCAACATCTTATTAAATGTATTGTTTTTTTTCTTTCGTTTTCCAATTATTTGAAACATTCCAAAAATTTGATAAAGTTTAATTCTGAACATTAAAATTAAAAATGGAAAGCTAATAAAAAATGTTTTAATTTTCGAATTGAAAATTACTAATTCTTTGTAAATACAACTTAAATATATGTAAATAAAATAATGAAAAATTATTAAAGACAAATACATACTCATAATTTTTTTATAAAATTTACAATTTAATGAAGAAATTGGTAAAGAAGAAATTATTTAAGTTTGACTATTTTCTAAATGTGCACTTTATCTGAACAGAAAATGAAACATTTTACAGAAAATAAACTGATGCTGTATCTTCTTTAAAAGTACATATAGAAAAAAAAAATACAAATAAATAAACTATTTGTTAATCATATATATATATATACAAAATATCATCATCATTATTAATAGCCAATCAGATATGACATCACAATCCAGAAGAAAGTTAGATAGACATTCAACTAAAAGTTAGAAAGCAAATAAACAAACAAAAAAAGACTGCAGATAAAATTGCTATGCTAATTAAAAAATAAAATTATAGTTGCACAAACCCCAATTTCTTGATCATGGTCACTGCAGAAAAATGACCAATGGCATGGCAGATTTAGAATAATGAGTTCTGCACTAACTTAAATAACTACAGTAAAACAGAGAATTAATGAGAAAACAATAATGATAATTGATATAAGAGCTAGGAATGCTGACTAAGAAAAATTTAAAATAAAAGTTTTATTATATTATGCTGAGCAGTTATCTTAATCCTGATGAGGATTATGATATCAAAAGATGTTAGCATAATATAATAAAAGAGGATTAAGATATGAAAAGCTACTCAGCATAATATAATAAAACTTTTATTTTGAGCTTTTTTTATTCCACATTCCTAGTGTTTATATCAATTACAATTGTATAGGAAAAGTTAATCAATGTATATAGAATTACAATAATGATAATTATTTTAGTTATAAAATTTTAGCAATAATTATTAATGAAATAATAATAAGCATACTTCTATAATATAAAAACACGAACACTATGCTGTTGCAAATAAATTACTCTCTTTGGGATACCATCTTATGCATACATAAATACAAAATTATATAAGAAATAAATCAATTACATAACACTGAGTCTAAAGTTTTCATCATGCTGACAATATCTTTTCATAATTTACAAATCCAAAGTGTACAGCAACTCATACTCATTTGAGCTTTCTATAAATATATTCAATATTTTGATGTGATCTACTATGCTAAAAACCATTTTAAAACTCATCTTGTTGTTTTGGTTGATTTGAGCACAACGTTTGCTATAGAAAAGTCATAATTATCCGGATAAAGATCTTATATAGGACTGGTATAAGTCTGATAAGCCCATATTTTATAATAACTTTTTAATATCATTAAAAATTATCTGTATGACTACTGAATTTTTCAAATTAACTTAGTGTATCTTTTTAATCTGGATATTGGGTATAGTTTTGCCAACATTTTTTCTATTTTTTAACTTTTAAGATATCAATAATAATTCCGTGATTTTCAGCATTTTTTCTCTCTTTATAGATTTAATTACTCTGTTCATTCACTGCAAAGCTGATTTTGAAGCTTAAAATACTTGGATCATATCTACTTATGTCATTTCCAGCATTCAAACTTCTTATGAATTCATGATCAATAAGGCATTTGATTATTTATTTATAGATTTAATTGCATGCCTCACTTCTTCATTTTAGAATGCTTGGTAATTCAGATAAAATTGTAAAAGTTACTTTGTTATTCTCATTTTTTATAACTTTATAAATCATTATAAAACCTTTTCACACATTCAATGACATTATCATCGCTTTTTTTTTAATAATAGTCACACTTTTTGTTCCTATCATTGAAATATAACTTTTCTTCCTAATTAAAATGTTGCTTTATATTTTTGAGAGTTTTTTTTTAATAGCTTTATTTTGTTTTTGCTAATTCATAATTATATTTTCTTAATAACGTTTTTTGTACCATTTTATTTATTTCCTAATATTCAATTTTTCTTATTGGATTATTTTTGAAATATTTTTCTATTTATTCTTTTCTTTATATATTATCTTGTCTGAGGTAAAAATTGATTTGTGGCACAAAAAATTCTACAAATATTAGCATAAATATAATAATAGCCAAATAATTTTTTCTAAACTGAAAATTTAAAAAAATATTTTGCAATATCTAAGATAAATTAAGTGATCTAGCAATAATTTCTTCAGAAAAGCTTATATTGAAACAACAAATTATAACGAATTTATCAAGCTCGTTGTTATAACTAAAATCAGAAGTATGATTTATTTTGTTTGATTTTTATACATTTTTTTAGTTTATAATTTTTTATTTTTTTGTGTGAATTTTTTAAATATTTCTTTTACTTAATATATATATATTCCTATTATTATCTATTGGTTTCTTCAGAAGACCATGGTAAATAAAAAGAAAAACTGTCAAACTCTCGATTATAACACACCTACTTCAAAACAAAGATCCCTTCAGCAACCCCTCATAAAGGAGTAATAAATGAGAAGGCAGTAATCATTAATTACGCCAATTGTCAGTTGGTGAGGGTTTGAGTAGTTTTCTATTCTCATTTTATTTTCTAGCTAAAAACATCTAGATATCCATTGCCAATCATTATTAAAAAGATTGGTCATGGGTAATCTATCTAAAAGAAAATTTCTATGTATTTTAAAAATAATTTTATTTGTCCTGGATTTGAACGGATTGTAGGCTTATTGTTAATGAACTATCTCTGCATAAAGATATTCTTTTAAATAATTTTAAAAAAATGAGTTTTTAAGGTTTTCCTCAAACAGTAAAATTGGTCAATCTAGTTCTAGTTAAGATTATAACTAAACTATACTATAATAAAATATTTTCCTATCCTGCATTTTTTTGCATTTGCATATAATAAAGTTTTTTTATGATACCTCATTATTTTAAAATATGAATGTGAAACCCAACTAAATTATTAACTTGTTAAAATTTATTATCATGTTCCTTCATGCTATTCATACCATGAATATGTGTTTACACCATTATTATAGATAGTGTAATATATATTTTTAATATTCCACTAGTACATGTATTAATGAACAAAAGATAGATATGAATTTTATATGCAAATGTTAATTATTATGTTGAAGCATATCAATTAGAACTTAAAACATTTCCAAAAGCAAGTTATATTTATTTGGAGCAACTAATAAGGCATGACTAAAAATAATAAAAAAAAGGTATGCTACTGACTAGAAATATTTTTTATTTTCATATCTAAAGTTATGATTTATGCAACTTCTTTAGGAGGGCTTAAAGTTATTGTGTTATTCCTTTAATTATTAAACAAAATAAATAATGAAAACAAAAGAATATATATATACTATTTACATTAGACAAAAACAATAAAAAATCATTAGTTTCAATATCATTCATATATGTAAATTGCTAAAAATATTAAGGTGGAAACTTATTCCAACAATGTACATAAGTAGTTGATTTGTTTTTTTATTATACAGAATGTTTCACTATCCTTGTTATTTAAAAAAAGATAGAAAAAATAATTAAATTAGTTAAAATGTTCCATTTTCATTTTATACTGCATCGCCAATTTTTTTTAAAAAATCCAATTAATTCCCAATAACAGCATATACAAAATGTCATTCTGTACATTAATATTTGGATGTACAATCAAATGTTTAATATGTTTTTACCATTTTACTGTATAACTTCAACGCAGGATTTTACATCACGGAATTCAGAAAAAATAAGTAATTTAATGCCACCATTTTGCAAGTTTATATTATAGCTTAAAAATTAAGAATATGATAACAATTTATATCCATCCAAAAACATTATTTATAACTTCATCTTTAAAATGATTATTTATATTTTGTTCTATAATTAAAAATAAGCAAAATATGTAAGATTGAAAATTTTGACAATATATATATTTAAGCTGACGTTTAATTTTGCTTATAATTTGAAACATTTTTGGTTATATGACAATATTTCTATGTGTTCAAATAATGAAGAAATCAATAATTGGCACAGATAAAATATATACTTTGAATAGCGATTTTAATTTTTATTTTTAGTTGTAAATTATTGAGTAATTTTACACTTTAAGTACTCATAATGCCAATGCTATGAAAACATCACCCAGGAAGTCAAAAAATAAAATTTGCTGAAGAGAAAACAAAAATAAAAGAAAAAAAAGTAAAAAATAACAGCCAGAATTATTCTCATGGTTGCAAAATAAATTTTATAATAAAGAAATAATTTTAGTTATTCAAATAAAAGAATAACAATGACAACATGAAGAAATTATGTCACCGAATAATCAAGATGTAAATGCTATGTTGAAAAATATAAATGAATGAAATTGACAAACTAAATTTTGAAAACATGGAAAAAATATTGAATTTTGTGAAAAAGTAAATGACCATGAAGAAATATAAACAAGTCTTATTGAAGTACAACTTGATTAAACAAACATCAGGATGTCATTAATGTAATCTAATAACACTAAGTGATCTAAGTTTATGGTCAAATCTTACAAATAATATATTTAGGTAATCAGCTATTAAAATTGAACCTAAGCAAGGAAATCAACATATTTACCCTAAAACAGCTGATGCTAGATCTTTCCCTACATTTTATTATTTTAAAACTATATATAATAAAAATGAATACTGTACCTGATCAATGTAATCAAAATCTTGAGATTCAGCTTACTTTTACTGAGCACTATTTGTAAAGATAAAATCACTTCATGTTCACATTTAGAAATAGTTTTAATAAGTGGAAAAAATTGGTATTAAATATTCAAAAGTGAACTTTTGGTTTATTTTTTTCCATTCTTATATTACTTGGTAATAATTATTAAAACAACTTAATACAATAGCAATCTTGATAATACAACAATTAAAATTAAAATACTAATAAAAAAGCATCTAAGATTATAATTCCATAGAATTGTAGAGATTTTATTTTTAATTAATAACAATCTCTCATTGAGAGGGATTCATGAAAAAATAGAAGAATTAAATAATTTTGTCTCTGTAAAAAGTATTATATGAGGGAAAATTTGAGCTATCCAATTACTTAAAGCAAAAACTCTTTAGATAGAATTGATTCTCCTCACATTTATCTCTGATATATGTAAATCCATATTATTTCTAAGATAATACAAAAAATAGTTACTTTCCAAATGTCTATTATAATCGTGAATCTATCATAGATTACACCATGCCACTGAGATCTTATAATACTTAAAGAAGTTAATTTCAAACTAAAAATTAGACTGCATTTAATAATTACAGGTAATAGTCTCATGTCTTCTTTGTAAAACATGCAACTAATAGTCCATCTTAATTTAGGTTTAGTGAGGTCTGCTATCATAAGAACACTATTATTAAAAGTATTTTGTCCATTAATTTGTATTTCCATTTCCCTGTTGATACTTAAATGTTTCATTTCAGGGTTTCTTGTATTTTCTGGTGATTTCAGTGACTGTTTAGAGGTATGTCAGAAATTTGAGAAACATTTGTTTCCATTTCTGGGTTATTTTCTCCAGAATCATTGTCCTTTTTAATTTTTGCTTTTATTTTGCAACTGTTATTTCCTATGAGTAATTTCACTTGCTCTTGTGAAAAAGGAGAGCTACTAGAGTTTTTACAGGTGCAAGGTATATGGCTTGCATCTTCAAGAGCATTGCTTTCTTCATTAAATACACTATATTTAGTTTTTTTATAAATGGGCACAGAGGACATTTTAATTTTATATTTAGAGTTGCTTTTTTGTTTATTCTTTGCTTTAAAGTCTTTATCTTTATTTATGTCATCTTTGGTTTTGCCTTTTTTTACTTTTCTAATGCCTTTTTCACTTAGTACCATTTTAAAGTTATCATAATCTTCTGATGAGGGATCAGTGGTGTTTAAGTCATCAGAGAGGTATTCTGTTTGCATTTGCTGTGAAGAATTAGAATCATTTACCATCACTTAATCAGTAGTTATTGTTTCCAATTTGAGGGTTATTATTAGGCCCAGATTTTAATATATCCATGTGGTTAGTAATGTTAGTGATTAATGGTATTTGATTCATAGGTTAGTCATTTACAACATTAAATACTTTTATAATACTTATATTTTCTTCTATCAACATTTTCTCTCTGGTACATTGAAGAGTTTTGGTATTCTTAAAGCCATAATTTTTATAATATCTATTAGAGCAATTTTTAATGAGATGCTCCCTGGAATTGCAAAAAAACACTGTGAAGGAATTTCTTTGAAGGTGATTATCAATGGTGAGCTATCCGTGGAATGCAAAGTTGTGATATCAAGTGGCTGTACATTTTTATTCAAAATAATGCTGGATGAGACTGTGTTAGTAAGTACTGGCAACCATTGCTCTTTTTTCTAATAGGCATCTGAAATTAGAAACTTTACCCTATCTATGAAGCAATTTTGTAAATCTTGACTGTCAAAGTTAATGTAACAGTTTCTAATCTGCCCTTCTAGTTTCATTTGTCTGTTTGTATTGACATAGCAGATAATTTTGTCCTTAATAATCTGAATATGCTTTTGAAAAATTAATTTTTGTGCTACATTTTAAATTCAAGTACAAGGTATCTATTATTAGGGCAGTCTAGCACTTTATAGATCATTCCCCATATTTTCTTTTCATGGGGAATTCATAAAACTCATCTGTAGGGAATTTCATTATTATAATATTTAAATCTATCATAGAAATGATTAGTATCATTTCATTTATAAATTTTTGAAAAGATTTAAAAATAATTGGGGGTATTTTTGATTAAACTTGATTACAATATCTTGATATTCTTCAGATTTTAAAGTAATTTTTGGAATTAATGTAAATTCTATATTTGTATAGTTAATTTCATTCACAATTGAATTAAATAAATCAGTTATATATTTTTTATTAATATGAGTTATATTGGCTTGTTTACCCTGTTTTTTCCCAGAACATTAGCATAGGTACTCTCATTATTAGACTCAGATCTTTTAGAGTAAAGATCTTCAAATAGCCTGGCCTTTTTAAATTTGATGTTTCTTCCATTGTTTGTTTTCAATCAAACCAGAAACACTTATCTTTTAACTAATTGATAAGGGCTTAAATATTTTTTCTGAAATTCTTTCCATTGTTTCATTAACAAGATTAAAATTTAAAATAGAACTTTCAATAATTAAATCTTCTGTAGAATTAATTGAACTAATTGAATTACAATCAGGCATAGGATTTTCAAATATATTTAGAAAACTCCTTATAATATCATCAATTTGATAAGAGATTTGCTCTAACTGAGCTAACCTTAAGTAGAAAAACTTCCTCTATTCACTGGTATAGGTTTTAATATCAAATTCCTAGTAAAACTATGTTAAATTCTTCTTTAAAAATGAGCTGATGTAATCCTTGACTATTTAAGAAAAGCGACACCTAGTGGACTCCTACTACTACTACTACTACTACTACTACTACTATACTATTGCTTCTACTGCTACTGCTATTACTACTATTATTATACTATTGCTTCTACTGCTACTGCAGTTATTATTACTGCTACTAATAATACTCATCAACATACATGGACTTGGGAATATATTCACTGGGCCCTGGGCCATGCATCCACACTAAAAGTTCTATACTCCAGGTTGATAGTAATAGGTGTGCATACTATAACATGATGAATCCTATGTACCAATATTTCAAGCAGAAGTTACAAATCCACAATATATTAACACCACCTTCATATTTATTTGAGCTACCTGATACCAATACCCCATTGCAAATCATACAATTTGCTAACAAGCTTGCCACCATAAATAACTCATGTCAGTCAGGTTCCAATGGAATTCCTGCTTTGGTTTTTGCCTATTTTAGGCACTTTGCAGCATATCTTAGTGACCTGGTAAATTATCTATCCCAAATGATATATGACACCAAAGGTCTATATACAATATAGTAACAATCATATTTGTGTATTCACACAACAAAATCCAGAGTTCTGGCAAATTACACTAAAGCTGATCCAGATAAGGGGTTGAGACCTCATATCTGACTACACTTCAAGTCCTTTACCAGTGTTCCGTGATTTACTACCCTATGGATGCCATATATGAGGTTACATTCAGTCTTAATCTAATTGGTGAGCTGGCATAGAAAAGGGTGAAAACATGAGACTTGGTAATAACTGACAATGAACTAATAATATTAACCAAACACACTTATGGCTAAATAAACTCATGTATATAAATTAACACATAATACTAAATTTGGATTGATTTGGAATGATTTGGATTGTGAAAGATACATAAAACAGAATTATAATTTAAACATCTTTAATAAATAGAATAAGCAAATTAATTAATATAAAATAAATAAATGTGCATTGGTTAGGTTTTACACATGCAGGTGTTAGAACAATGATGAGGTAATATAGATTACAGGAGTCTCATCTTTAGAATGCACTTTAGATATATTATTAATATTGTTTATTATCTGCGACTAAATATCATGCCTAGAGATATATTATGCCAACTATCCTGAGTTTGCTATGAGAAGCTAAATCTTATAGAGATGAAATATGACAAACATAATTTTTTTATGCTAACATATACATTATGAGCAATATGTGTGCTCTATATACTCTACCTGGGGTTAGAAATGAATGAAAGAAATAAAGTGAAAAATAGTAAATGGAATGAGACTCTTATGATATTGAGACTGTTAAAACAGCTGGCTAAGCTCAGTGGTTGGTTAGTTATCTTATACTTAGCTACAGAGATATGCATTCTAACAAAGAGAAATTTTTTTTAAAAACAAGAATAAAATATATTATTATAAAATACATAACTATAAGGGGAAGAGAGAAAAACTTCACTCTTTCCCAAGCAATATTTTTAAAAATAAAATATATTTGCGTTTATCAAAACATATTCTCTGATTTACAAACATTTTGCACTTTAAGCAACATCTTCTGATAAATTCTTATGTCTTATCTAATATTTTACATAGACTACAATTATTTATTAATATGAAACGAATTTACTCTATTCTTGTAGAGTGAAAAGAAAGGTACCTTTCTAATGGTACAATAAACTATAATGAATTTTTTCTGCCACTACTAATGTTATAATTAAATAAATAGGGTGATAATTAATGAAGTAATAAAAAATGATCTCAGGGTTCTTTTGTTACATTCTAGAAATTATACTGATGTATTGTGATGCTAAACAAATGATTGGCATCCCGGTAGACTGCAGGAAAAATACACTTCTTTTATAAGATAATGTATCCTAATATGCTACAATAATAGTTACAATTACATAAACAAGTGTCCAATCTGAGTGATACTGACATAAAACAATAATATAAAATTTTGAAAAATTATAATCTTTACCCAGAATGTCATTCAAAGTAATAGAAAGGGTACATTTTATATCCTTCTACTACTCCTTAACAACACAATAAAATAACTGATTTTAATTATCATCCTTTTATTAATAAAATAATAGATAATGTGCAGTCTTAAAGATGGATTACATAATCCATTGCAAAATTAAATAAATATTTATTCTTTGAATTGCAATTCCAGCTTTGGAATTGATGCATTTATGAAATGTTTTCTCATAAACATTAGTTTTTGATCTGCATGATGACTGTTTATCTGACTGACCAAGATATCTGTTACATTTAAGAATTAAACAGGCAAAACTCTCCATACAATAGTGCCATCATGTGCTAACCAGAGTAATCAGTGGATGCCAGAAGGCTTGTGCACAAAATCCCCATCTAGTGCTACTCATCCAATATCCCCAGACTAGTTTCTGGCTTGTGGCCTTCATCAGTGAGGAGCCTTGGATCTGAGAGCCTGCACCTAGATATTAGGATCTAATGCAACCCTCCAGCAGCCATCTTTTATCTCTACTTAGCTACAAAACTATGAGAATGAAATTGAAAACACAATAATATTTTCAATCTAAGCTCAATACCTTATATAGTCATATGGGTCTGAACTCAGTTCAGCACCCATACATTTTGGTGTCATTGGCTTGCTCTTTAACAACCATAGTCACCACTATCCTCTTAGGCAGGATTGGTGTTAAACCACTAAATATCACATGATCACCATCTCTTATGCTAGCACATAACTGTTATTAAACAGGCAAAACTCTCCATACAGTAGTGCCACCCTGTGCTAGCCAGAGTAGTCAATGGATACCAGAAGGACTCTATAAGCTATTGAGCTTAGATTGAAAATATTGCATTTTCAATTTCATTCTCATAGTTTTGTAGTTAAGTAGAGATAAAAGGTGGATGCTGCAGGATTGCATTAGATCCTAATATCTAGGTGCAATGCTCTCAGATCCAAGGCTCCTCAATGATGAAGGCCCCAAGCCAGAAACTAGTCTGGGGATATTGGATGAGTAGGCACTAGATGGAGATTTTATGCACAAGCTTTCTGGCATCCATTGATTATTCTGGTTAACACAGGGTGGTACTACAGTATGGAGAGTTTTGCCTATTTAATAACAGTTATGTGTTAGCATAAGAGTTGGTGATCATGTGATATTTAGTGGTTTAACTTTTGAGAATTCAGGATCCAAGAAATTTTGCATGTAGAAAAATAAACAAAAACTAGATTTAATTGATTAATAAGTACATTTATTAACAATAAATACAACAAATTATTACAATAATATTTAGAAAGTTATATGCCAAACACAGGTGCTGTTACTATTTAGTAGGAAGTTCTAATAGCATATCTAGGATTGCTTCACTAACAAATCATTACTTAAAATTACATTTTCTCCCTTTTATACATTATAATGAGTTTTATAAAACAAACATGAAGCTAAATTAAATAGCTGGAATATTTAGTTGTTTCCTTTCTAATCTGTTCTAATTAAACTATTGCATTAAACAAATGTTTAATGGAAAAAACAATAATAATAGTCATAGCTTCAACGATAATCTAAGCAACATTCATTATAAAGTATTCCCTTTCAGGAAACTATTTATAATACCTTTATTACTGCATGAAGTATCACAAATTAAGATAAATTTCATATAAACTGCTATTTAACTGGGTTTGAATCATTACACTATTATGATAATGATAATAATTATCATTACAATAAATAAATTAATTATTGTCTAACATTAATTTTAAATAGACTAGTAAAGAATAGGTAGCATTCATCAGAACCCAAGTACACACATATAAATTATTCAATCTATGTCCACATGATAATAACAAAATATTTAAATGTAAAATGACTTACTAATCCATCGGCGATTAGATCCCAGATGGTAATAAAAATAAAATAATATTGAAGTCTGTGCATTTCCTATTATGCTATGCTTTTAAAAATACACAATTAAAATTACTATCTTGTTGGTTTCCTTGCAGACTACTGGCAAGGAACAGTAGCCCAATACAGACATTAACTTACTTAACCAAAAGCACTGCAAATAATTAAGTGCACCTTGAGGAGCTAAGAATCTCAATAACTATCCTATCATTGTCATAACATTCTCAAAAGCATAATTAACTTCACCTTCAATGTTGGAAAAGTATTTAACAACATCATGAGGGATAGGCAAAACATAGGCTCCGCAGAGCAAAACAACATGAACAAAGTATGGTAGCTTCCAAAACCTATATTTAAGCCAAAGAATATGTGTAAAGGCAGTGTCAGCACATAAGAAAATGGAAAACACACCATGAAATGGCCTTCTCCAGGGATCTAGCTATCTTAGCAATATATCAATATAATCTCAGAATATCAAACACTATCCTCTCATGGAATATAAAATGTGAACAATGGGAAGAGTACCTCCATCCCACAAAGCACAATAAATAAAATAACATTTAATAAAGTCTAGAGCTCAAAACATAATCCAAGGCTAAACAATGACAAGATAACAAAATTATCACTTATAACTAAATAGCTTCATGTTCACACTAAAATTGCATACATTAAGCAATGTCTGGAACCAACGAATTTAATGACAGTCAAATGACTATAAAATACTTAAAATAGCATAATAAAATTCTGCATTGAATAAGGAATGCACACACATGCAGTGAATAGTATAAATATTTATAAAAATAAAGTGGACATGATAGAAAGTAAATATTACTCATTGAATGTCTATAAACGAAAGAAAATTTTGTTATAATATTAAATTTAAAAGTAATTCATTATATCATAATAACGGTGAAAAATAGTGAACTTCTGATAAACTCATATATAGGCTGTTTACCTGTAAAATATATTAAGCACTCATAAATATTATATAATAACACATATAAGAGATAAATATCCCTAGTTGAATAAAATATAAAGTATAAAATTTAAACTTTACTTAGAACAACTTCATATAAGATATATAAATTTTCTCTGCATGTGGTAAGAATACCTATACATTCTGTTACACACCTCTTGAAGAACAATATGATATAAAAAGGTAAATAAATATATTGACACATAAGCATCATATAGAAAACATAAAAAAATGTTATTACTATTTTTTTTAAAACCTTGGTTCTTTAACAGAACTCCTTCCATAGTGGGCAACCTGTTAAGGCTGCAAAGTCCTTCCTCAGCGGCTTGACCATAGAATGAAACATCCATACCAGGTAAATGAATTTTCTTTTACATAAAATAAAGCAAATATAACTTTCAAATCTAAATAATAAATAATAAACATTGACAAAAGTCTTATTTTTGCATGAATAAGAGGTTGGTTCCATTTTTAATGAAGACAAAGGCAAAAAACATATGACACATAAGAAACAAGCTAGTTTATTTGGAGTTTTAATTAATAGCACATAATAATAATAAGTTATCTGTAGAATTCCATATGGAGTGGCTGTGGTTACACTGGAAATATACAAGGCTTTCTCATTACTCCTTCTCCTTTTAAAAGAATGCACATATTAAGAGCAACTGTTAATTTTTTTTCAAATAAATGCAGAAATATTACTTCAGTAATTTTTTATGTAAAAAAAATTATTACATTTAGGATTAATAGTTTGCAATTTAACACGAGGCATAATTAAATAAATGCCCATTGTTGTTAACTCTGCAAACTATTTCTTCTATAAATTTCATTTTTAATGTTTCCTTGGCTACATTTTAGCAAAAGTATTTTTTTTTCTGCTTCTCAGCAAATGCAGAGAAAGTGAAGCTCAATTCAAGGTTAGTCATCATTTATAATTTTAATATGAAAAATAGTATGTTAAATATTCATGGAAATTCAGGCAGTTGGACATTTAATACTTAATAATTGGCACTAAATAATTAAAACAACTTATCATTATTAACTTCAATTTTTACAGGTTTTTTTCTTTAATTAAAACTTGTGTTTTAACTACCTTCTTCAAAAGATAACATGTGATGATGTGATATAATAAACTACAATGTCCCATATGGCTTTATAAATTAATATGAATTGTCCCATATGGCTTTATAAATTAATATGAATTGACTGTTTTCTTGGAGCATAATATTAGTAGTAAGAAAGTTTGAAATTGAAACTAGCAATAAAAACAAAGGTACCTTATTAACTTTTTCAGCAATGCATTTTAAATTGATACACTATAAGATTTGGTAACTTTACACTTAAATAAAAATAAAATAATTAAAGAGAGTTATTATTGTTAAAATGCGAAGATTGCAATGGTCCATCAAATGATGATGATCAGCAGAATCAGTCAGAGAGAGTGAGCAAGCAAGCAAGAAGAGCTGATCTCTGACACTGACAATCTTATCTTATACACATGGATTGACATGTATCAAAAATTAATTCACACCCAACAACATCAATGACCTCTTTCTTAAAATATTTTACTTATGATGCATAACTAGTTAATACAATTATATAACTTTGAAATTCATGTATCTTTTAATGACCAAGGTTGAAGAAAATGTCAGTTTTAATTAACTTTTAACAACTGATAAAATTAAATAATTAAAACAAAATAAATAAAATATTTTATTATTTTAATAACTAGTGCCTTTAATTCCTCCTAAAGTTTATCAGAAATTCAAAATAAACTGTTTAACTCTTTATTGACTACTTTTAATAAAATATTATTTTCTAACTATTTAATGGTTAAAGTTCTTGGCAATTAAAACCAAGAAACTAAAATACTGTATACACATGCACATACATTCCTAAACACCCACGTGTATACCAAAAGTTGCAAATATTTAAAGTAAACCTATTTTATAATTAATTAATTCAGATTTCTTCAACAATTTAATCTTATTTGAATAAAACAATTTAATTTAGATATATATTATTTAAAAACTTATCAAATAAAGAATTTAATTAATTTATCAATCATTATTAAATGATTAAATAACTAAACATTAATGTTCATAAATATAATATTAACTCTATCTAGCTTTCTTTCTTTTAAAGTCTGCATAAATTAAATAATAATGTTTGAACCTCAAGCTTACATTTTTTAAAATCTAAGAATATCTTTAAAATAGCTATATATAGAGCTCACAAAATAAGCTCTCAACAAGCCTTAAGAATATCCCCAACCCAAGAATGGTTTCTGCTACTGGCATCATCAATAAGGTTAAAGCTTGTTAAGAACTTATTTTGCAAGCTCTATATAAAACATTTGTAAATACAAGTTTATTAAATTAGGTCATGTGATATCTGACTTGATTTTTGTTTGTAACTTTAAAATAGCTATGCAATTTATAAAATGTTATCCATTTTATATTCATAGTGAATTAAATAAAGTAAAATATGACTATAAAAAGTTAGATAGCATCATTTACAAGATAAATTTATCTTCTTTCTCTATAATTTTTTTTTTTAGAATGGAGTAGCACAAATTCAACAACTTATATATCTAATAAGGACAATGTGCAATAGCACAGGTCACAATACAGATTACTTAAGTAAACTAGATTACATATTTAGACTATTTCTGAAGTCTATAATAATAGAGTGGAACAAACTGGTGATTGTAGTGGAGCTTCAGATATTGCAGTGCTAAATTACTAATAATGGCTGTGGTATAAATGTATAATTATTCATGGGATTCAGTATCAAGTACTTGGTTCCCTTGGACCATACAACTTGCTAGCATAATGGAACATTAGACATTGGAGCTACATCAAATTTGATTTTTGGACCCGCGTGCTCCAGTTCTAAGGTGGCTGTCCAAACCAAATAATGTGGCATATCACCATAAACTCATTTTAACAAAGAAAGCATAGCAAGGCATAAATACACATATAGTGTTTAGTAAAAAACATATTCATAGTGCTTACTAAATAATATTAATATTAAAATTAACCTAAATGCACAAACTACGATAATTTCATTCTGCAAAACTACCTTAATGCAGTTCTCAACTAGCATACTTTAAACATGTTAAGAGGGGTTTCTCTAAAGCAATCTAATTTAGAAATATTAAATCTGAATATTTGATCTAATAAAGTAGGGAGGAGAAAAGCATATTTTGAGGCTTAATTAGTAATTACTAATATGTCTTTAAATATCATCCCTGCTATTATCTAACTATACACATATATTATTAATTTGCAAACCTCAATGATAAGCTAGTACAAAATAGCTTAAATAAATGTGCATGTATGACAATGAGTGTGTAGTGTTCTGTTGTTATATATAAGAACAGATTCTAAAACAGAGATTTATATTTGCTAAAAACAGCAAAGAATATTTGATACTTTGGTATTAGAGCTGTAACACAGAATATTTATTAGACCTACTGTACCTGTTCATATTCATATCAATCTGCTGAGAACTTCATAATCTTGGGATCGGACCAAAATAACATATACATGGATCTTGTATACAATATTCTGGCAAGATTTAGAAAGTTATTAGGGGGTTTGATATGATGAAACAGGCACAGTAGGTCTAATACATGCTCTGTGTTGCAGGACTAAAAATAACTAAAAGTAAAAACATATTAAACATATTTATCAATTTCAATAAGAAACGTATGATTTTGAACAAAACATTCAAATTTCTATGACTTGGACATTAACAATATTTGAAGTAAAAAAAATACAAATTTGCAATCTTAATGAAATGATGGCATTACACAAAAAATTGTTAATTTAAATATGCATCGAATAAACAGTAAATGATTTTGGTTTTTAAATAATGAGACATTCACATGTGTATGAATTGGACACTAGCAACTTTTTAAAACGATATTTGAAAGCACAAAAAAAAATTATTTGCAATCTTAATGAAATGATGGCATTACACAAAAACCTTGTTTCT
This sequence comes from Epiperipatus broadwayi, assembly GCA_028023455.1. Taxonomy (NCBI): domain Eukaryota; kingdom Metazoa; phylum Onychophora; class Udeonychophora; order Euonychophora; family Peripatidae; genus Epiperipatus; species Epiperipatus broadwayi. The sequence continues at coordinate 4,782,825 of JAQFVV010012420.1, forward strand.
TTAAATATGCACTAAACAAACAGTAAATGATTTTGGTTTTTAAATAATGAGACATTCAAATGTGTACAAGTTGGACACTAACAACTTTTAGAATAACATTTGAAAGCAAAAAAAAAAATGTGATTTGCGATCTTAATGAAATGATGGCATTGCACAAAAAAACTTGCTAGTTTAAATACACACTAAACAAGCAGGAAATGATTCTGGTTTTTAAATAATGTTTATGAAAAGACATTAACTATACAGGCAATTTTCACACTAACAACTTTAAAGAATGACATTCCCAATCAAAAAAAAATGATTTGTGATCTTAATGAAATGGCACAATTATGCAAAAAATTGTTACTAAACAAACAACAAATGATTTTTGTTTTGAAATAATATTTATAAAAAAAAATTAAGCATATTTATACAATATTTACCATGTATTATATAACAGGAATTGTCACCTTGAAACAAAACATTTAATATTACCACAGAAAATGGAGATCTCTACTAAAAATTTTCCCTTTGCAAATGTAGCGCATGATTGCAGAGTATGCTGGGATTTTCAACAGAAATGCTAATAAACATATTTTTTTAATAAATAACTTAAACCAAAAAAGCACAAAAACATACATATTAATTAAGAGAATTTTATTAAGTTTTTATCCTGGTGGAACCATTTCTTTTATATCATTAAGAATGGCAGAAAAAAATCTTGACAATAACTGAAAATGTTGATACAAAAAACAACAACATTGTGTTGATAAAGATAAAAACACATTTCCACATGTATAATTGCAGGGTTTATTTCCTTTCAATTTGATGTCATCATGACATTACACATTTATTGTGGATGTGAAAAAACCTCCTATCTCCCCTACATTACAGCTTTAATTCCAAAGTAATGGATATTTTACTGGAGAACTTCTAATCATCTCTCTCAAAGTTTACTAAATTACTTATCTCTGCTTTGAATTATGGCATATCATAACACATCAATTTAAATAAAATAGCATAAAGTAAAATAGAATAGGCATGATGCAGATTAAAAAAGTTAAATAATAACTAGTTACAGATATTACATTTAAGAGAAGTTATTTAAAGTTATATGTATATTCATTTTTAATAGGCAAGATTGTTACAGTTATAAGTTTATTTTAGAATTACATTTAAAGATGTATAATTACATAGTTGAATTTACTGAAGAGTTATTATTTATAAGTTTATGATTTATGAATGTTCATTACAGATAGCTAGCTTAAGAAGCTTATTAAGAAAATTTTAAATAAAGATTTATAAAGCTTTGCAGAGAAATATTATCAATCTTCTTCTAGGCTGAGTTGTCTGGCATTTAATATGCACTGGTACTCTTGAATAGGTTGATCTCCTTGGTGTCTTCTTTGCAGAACTGATCTCCTCCATTTCACAGTAATGATGATGACTTGCAGTGGGTGGAAGATTACCATTTTTCTGAAGGAAAGTGGCAAAGCTAGGCCTTTCTAGCTGATCATATTAATTTTAAATTTGGTGTAGCTCCTAGCAGCAACTGCTTTACTTTATAATAGAGAGGGCATATTGAGTGTTAAAATTTTGAGTTTTTATATTAGTCTTGTGATACCCCCCTTGCAAACCTATTAACTTGTTCATAACTTTAAAATTTAATCTTTAATTTTAGCAACTTTTAAATTTTACATTAGCATCCCTGTAAAGACAAAAGAAAATCTCTAGGAATTTAAAATAGTGCTGCTTGAATGATTTTGCTTTGTCCAAGATATATTTTAAATTTGTTATTTATAAAATCTGTTTTGACCTCCATGCAAGTCTAACACAGGTGCATGTGGCATGATACTTTTACCAAGAATTATTCAATATTTAAAAATTAAATTATTTTAGTGTAAAAAATCTGCTATATATATATCTTGGTACCTCTGAAATTGAATTTATATGTGAGTACTAAATGAAATAAGAATAAACTCGTACATTAAATTTATAACAAATTAAAGATTTAAAATAATATAATTGTAATGCTTTTAAATTTATCACATTACAGCTTCACTCGCATATATATATATATGTGTGTGTGGTAATGTATATATAATGATTTTATACAATTTATGTTTAATTTATCATATAAAATATAACTGGTTATACATATTATACATAGCTACATACATCCACACACCCACACACACATATATATGTGTACATTAATATATATGCACTTAACTAGGATTAAACTCAGAATTGGATTGATATATGGTAAAACTATACTAAACTCCTATTAAAAATATTTAAATTATAGTTGCAATATCAATCCCTCATACTCTATGAGTATGTACATGTTTATTGTTTACTATTTACTACTGACTATGATTAAAAAAATAAATTAAAATATAGGTATTTTATATTGTCATGAAATCATTTTAAAATGAAAAAAAAATATTTGTCTTAAAATATATTTTTCTTAAAATCATGAATGTTACTAATAGTTTAAAAAATATTAACATTTCAAAAAATAATAATACAGGTTACAAATATTATCTAAGATATAAAAATGTAATAAAGTAATATAAAATTAGTTGTTATAGATTATAAATTACATATTTTGCATAGGATATATATATAATGCAATGTACTGATCTTTTATACCTAAAATTTCTGGCTTTCAGTTCCTCAACTGTCTGACATGATACAGTATATTCTTGGTTTAATGCTCTCTCAAACTTTAATTTATTTTTATAGCTTTTAAGCTTCTTTCTTGTGAATTTTTCTTTTTTCTTTCAGGCATATTTTTACTTTTTATATTCTCTTGTTTTAAGATATAGAAAACTTTTTAAATTAATAAATTAGTTTGGTCTTGCGAGATATGGATTTAAAATATTTCTGACTCAATCCCTTTTTTTTAAGTAACTGAGAAAATAGACGTACTCACACATACAGTTTAGAATCTATAAACACCAACAAACTCTTCCATCATAAAGAAGAAAATGGTTACATCTTTGATAAAGTTGAGAAAAGACAAAAGAGATATGTAATTAAACAACTTGATTACAGTTAAATTATTGTGTATACATTCCAAAATTTTGTTAGCTTTCACCATTTTTTTGTTAATTTTAGTGCTCATTGGTTGCATCTATGGAGATCTTTCACTTCATCTTTTGCTAAAACTTCATTTCTAAGTAATAAAGATTTCAAAAAACATTGATTTGTTTAAAATGGTTTTAACTTTTTCAGTAATGCTTAATCTATCTGGAACTCTATATTTGCACCTATTTTTCCATGCTAATCCAAATTACAAATCAGAATATTCAAGTCATTTTTCAAACCTCTTGTTTTTCAACTCACATCAAAATTAAGTAAAATTTTAATTATGTACTCATTAAATTAAAGCAACTAGTTTCTAGCTTATGGCTTTCATCAGTAAGAAGCATTTTGGACTTGAAATAGTGCATCTGAATTTTTTGGATTTGTTCTAGCAACCATCTTTTAATTATCAAACTACTAACCCAAATTGAAAACTCTGTTAATGTTTAATCCAAGCTAATCTGATAGTATAATTTTATAGACCTGCATTGAAGCTATATATATGCTTACATATATATGCTTCATGTTCACAAATTAAAAATTGAAAAGATGTTTGGGTAATCATCTGAAATATGGGGAAGGCCACTTGGGGCATTGTTTATGTGTACAAAACACATAAAAATACCATTTCCATGGCCAGCCTTATGGCTAATACAACATTTAATATTGTATTAACCCAATTATGCCTAGGCCGTTTTACATGACATTGCACAAAAATATTACGGCCCATTTTGTGTTTGAAACTATTTACGTGATTTATTCTATTCATAGCTGATTACCATATCAGTTGTCGGTGTTTGAATTTCAAGTCAGTACAACTTTTCAAATCTCCGTAATAGAGTAATGTCATTTCTATGTAAATAATGCTGTCAATTACTAATAATTGTCATATGGTCCCACCATTCCCTAAAAAAATTGGCAAAGTGTATGTTCAAACACGCTTTGACAAAGCTCACGCGCTAAGTCATGTTCCAGCATGGAAAATATTTGAGACCACTAAAAGATCTGAGAAGAACGTGCAATTTTTAAACTTTTCTTCAGAATTGCCGGGTACAGAAAGTGTGTGAGATTGTGTCCTTTTTTTCAGGCACATAATGTCCCCTTTTTATTACAGCAATAAAATAATAAATAATTTTAAAAAGTCCAAAGTTGTGTCCTTTTTTTTTTTTTTCATTTCATTAGAAATCGACAAGTATTTGGATTATATTTTTTGCAGCAGGGTTAAAATAAATGACTATTTTTGTTGACTTTTTGTTAATAATAACAAATTATGAAATCCCCCACCCCCAAAAGCAGTTTATTGTAGAAGGCCAAAAAAAAAAAATGTAATTCAAACAAAATATAAATCAAAGTAAAAAATGAGAAAAAGTTGTTTAAAAAAAAAAAAAGTAAATTATTGACTTTTTGTTACAATTCTTTTTCCGAGTGTGGGGGTGGGTATTTAAAACAATTTTTTAATCACCAAAAACACAAAAGTAAATTTTGATTTGATATTAAGAAAAACAATTATGTCAACCAAAAAGAAAAAATTCGAAACAAGTCCCAAAGTTGATTATCTTTTTTCAGCGCTGTTAAAATAATTTACTATTTTTGTTTACCTTTTGTTAATAATAACAGTATGAAATCTCCCCAAAAAATCTGTTTATTGTAGAAGCCAAAAAGAAGAGGCTAATTCAAATGTAATATAAATCAAAGTGAAAAAAAGTTGCTTAAAAAAACTAAAATTATTGACTTTATGTTACAATTATTGATACGAGGGTGGGGGTGGGGATTTCAAAACAATTTTTGAACCCTCAACAACACAAAAGTTAGTTTTGATTTAATAATAAGAAAAACAATTTAGTCAAGCAAAAAAAAAAAGGTAGAACAAAGTCGAAACAAGTCCCAAATAATTATCCCATTATATTTTTTTGGCGTAGTTAAAACAACTTTTTTCGTCGTAAAACAGTCCAAAGTTTTAATTAAAATTCAAAAAATTAAATGACCAAAATTTGTTGGATAAATAAAAATATCAGGTTTAAAAAAAAACCAATGAAAATGAATATAAAAATTTATTTAATAAAAAAGAAATCATGTTGTAAATGAAATAAAAAATTTGTATAAATAAAAAAAAACAACATGTTGTATAAAAAAAAAAGTTGCGGCGGGCCGGTAACATTATATTTGATTGATTTTTTGTATAGCATCAACGCCCCAAGCGGCCTTGCCTGGATTTCAGACGATTACTGATGTTTTAAATAATTTTAATAGATAAAAGTTATATAGATATTTTATACACAGAGATAAATGTGTACAGTATAGTAATTATAAAGTAATTTTGTTAAATCACAATTAAATAAAATATTTTCTAAAAAGTCGTAAAAGCTAATTAATTCTAAATTTAGCTTTAAAGTAGATTAAAAGCAAAAGGTGTTTTCTTTTAATAATAATTAAAAAGTGAAAATGACATTCTAGGAAAAAGTAATTTAAAATGTTTGTAGACAGGTCGATAAATTAAATTAAGGAGATAAATAATTGACATTACTTAATTAAGAAAGCTGTTATTCACACTCAAAAATAAGAACATGCAAATATGGTATCGGGCAAATAAACTCAGGACAGAGTGGACTCTCTGGAATTATCTATAGCCAATAGATCAAAGGATCCAAAAGATGAGCAATGAATCTGAATTTTACAGATAAGTTAACTTCAGGGAATATAAATAGTGCTTACAATTTATTCAGATAATTAACTTTTGTCTGATCCCAGGAATCTATTCTTCTGCCATTATTCTCATACTGCTGTTATTTTGCAATTCAGTTAATTAATTTGCTAGTTCCAGCCAGATTTACCATGCAAGAGTAGAGAAGCCATTATTTTCTTTGCTATGTCCAGCTGGCAGAGGGTAAACTGAAAATCCATCACTGAGTCCTGAAAAAGAAGCCATCAACAAGTGAAAAACTCATCCTAATATGTATCCATTATATATCGACCTGAAATGAGTAAAAATCTGATCTCTAGCACTACAGGAAAAAACAACTGTTAAATCAAGATGAAATCACTGCTGAATCATTCTAATAGTCTAAATAGTTATATCTTAATTCCCCAAAGCTATGGTTATAAGAATAAACCCCATCAAAATAAATCAAAACCTAAAGATAGAACATAAACTTTTGATGCTGAAAGAATAAGTATAAACTTTAAACTAATCTTTAGTTAATTATTATTTATCTCCTATCTAATGAAATATGTTAATAAATAGTTATTTATTTAATCTGTTTATGAGCATGTATCGCAAGAAATTATTGTATTGTTTTCTTTAGCAAGCCATAATTTAATTGGCAATAAATTTAAACTAATAACTTTATGATAATCAGTTCAAGCATATTTTTGTAATCTCTGTCCATACTATTAAAATATGTATATTAATTAAATCAGTTATTTTCACTTTATTTAATAATATGTTAAAACAAGAAATTTATAAATTATGAATGGAGGTCCACACTGCATAGAAGGGCTAGATAAATGTTATATTAAACAGATGGCAGTTTAAACAAACTATTTTTGTGTTTTGAGGTGATATAATTGATAGAAATGGGTGGCTCTTAAATGTCAATTCAGGTTATGCTAGTTATATATAGAATTCATTTGTATGTAATGAATTAGTGAAATGATTGTAAAATTATTTGCGATTGCTGGTCTCTTACACTCATTATTTTGTTTAAACATTAATGTGCAGTAGATGAACAATTGGTATCATATATTATCTATTTTATTTCATACATGTCTTGCAGTAATACATTTGCGACTACTGTTCACTCATATATGGTACCAAATACTCAAAAAAGTAGTGTGATAGAAGTTTGATTCCTACCATAAGCATATAATTTTCACATGTATTTATTCTTATGTATAAATTATCGTAGCACAGGTGTTATTTCCTATATTATACAATTATTGATTATTTGTATTTTTTGTTAATAACATAGCCAGAAATTGATCACAGCAGTCAATTACTAAGATTGTTCTTCATTTATAGTCTTATATAATACACATTTGGAAGGAATGGTTAGTCAGATAATGAGATGTTAGGGCAGTTAGGTGTCTATGCAATAGATTGAAATCCATTCAATTAGTTAATGTTAATAATATTTTAAAATGGTGACTATCAAATATCAATTATTTCAAATATTTAAGCATATACTATATATGTGAATAATTTAAATTAAAATAATGCTAATAAGATTTAGAAAGGTTTGTTTACCATAAATTAATTTATAAATTAATGAACTAAGTGCCACCAATGTGTATTATTTTGTATATACATAAATAAATTATGTTTGTCTCATTATTTTTGGCAGTTTGTCATTATTATTTGCATTTAATAACTTAAGTAAAACAGTTAAGAGTTTCTTGTTTTCCCCTGACCTTAGTGGGATGTAAAAAAAAAAATTGTCTGTGACATCAGAATTTGGAATGCACATGTGGATTGCCATGTAGGCTGCAAATTTTTGTCAGTTACATTATATTATGATGATTTTAGTTTTTTAAATTATTATAGTCACCTTTATTTCTTAGGCAGGATAAAATCAATAATACATCACATAATCCCTGCTTATACCATTCTTTTTTCATCATCACCATATTTTTGCCACTCACTGTAAGCTTTAGTAATCAAGAGATGAAAGAGCAAAAAAGTGCATTAGATCCAAAAGATTCAGATACAGTATCCCAATATTCAAAAGTTTTTTAGTGATGAAAGACAAAAGGTAATAACTAGTCTAAGGATATTGAATTAGACAACACTAGACAAAAAATTAATAAGCACTAATATCTGGCATCTATTGATTTTTAAGGCCTATACTAGATGGAAAAAATGTAGTAAGAAAAAAGAAACTACTGCTGAACAGTATAATTTAAGCAGGGATTATGATAAAGTATTATTGGTTCTATATCAATTCTGACTAAGGAATGACATTAGTAATTAAAAAGCTAAAATCACCACACAATTGGTTTCAGATCTTTATAAATATACAAGAAAATTGTCTTGGATTAAAAATAATATCATGTTTTTCAATTTGGGTGAGTAACTTGAAAGTAAAACAAAGAAATAAAACATGGTTGCTAGAGAAAAGGTGAATTAAAATCCAAAAGATTCAGGTATATTGCTCCAGGGCCTAAAAATTCACATTGATGAAAGCCATAAATTAGTAACTAGTCTAGATATATCGGAGAGGACAGCCCTGGATTACTAAAGCTTACATGAGGTGGCAAAAATGTAGTGAGAAAAAAAGGATTTGCTGCTGAATCGCTTGATGTAAGCAGGGATCATGTGATGTATTATTGGTCATATAATTTTTACCATATTTTTCTCAATGTTATATAAAAAAAAACAATGTTAACAAAATATTCTTATTCAATGGTATTTTTATTCCATTACTAACAGATTTTATCCTTATTCAAATTATTCAATTCATTGGTAATCACAATAATATTACAATACTGCTATATTAATTATATTTTTCTTTCTTTCAAATAGAAACTTGCAGCTTTCTTATCATACTTTAATTTATTTAAGCATTAAGATAGAGTTAATAATAAATTTTCCATTATATTTAGAAAATGCTTTTGAAAAACATATGAATTTAATCAATTCATGTTTTTAAAACATGCATACATACATCTTCATTTATTTTATAAGTCTTGCTTAAGAGTATTGCATTGGACTAGAATTTCATCCTGCTTTAATATTTTTATATATGAATATACATATAGTCAATATATGTACATACAATAAATTTAAAAATGCCAATATCTAACTAATCATCATATATAAATAGACAAAGCTTTAATGTTTAGAATATCACCAGTAAATATTTCAATAATTTTGTCAAAATATCATTACGTAGTTAAGATATCCATTTTCTACCTACATGTAATATTGCTTTGACGACATCTTCTGAAATATTTACTGGTGATATAAAATGCATGAGAGCTGTTGGTGATGTAATGTATGTATAATATATATTGTAACGATATATAAATATGTCGTTACATTTATTTAAAATAAAAACTTAAAAGGAAAAAACTAAACGCTAAAATTAAAATGTTTGTTAAACATATATATATTCGCACGGATGCTAAACTTTAAAAATATTTTTTTCATAAACAAAAAAAAAAAAGTATCTGAACGTATTTTTTTTAATAAAAAAATACCAGATTGAAATATAAAAATATTTTAATAAAAAAATAACGTAAGTTAAAGTAAAAACAGGTATTAATTAATTCCTGTAATCTGTAAATGGAAATGATGTTTATTAATTATCTAAAAGCTGTGTAATTAAAAAGTCAGATGAAAAGTTAGATAAGAGAAGAAAGAAATTTTAGCTTGACCAATGGAAGCACTAAGCCTTGGCTCGGACCCTAACGAAAGTGATAGACTAGTGACGTTTTGTTCATTGAATCCTTGTGGATAATATAAAAAGGGAAATACAGTTTTTTTCGGACAGTTCCAGCATTGTGTGTTTGAGAGATGTGGTATGACGCACATACCACACTCTCTATAAAAAAAAAAAAATGAAAAGACTGTGATACCTTGAACCAGCTATTGCCATCTCCAGAACATTACCTTCCAATGGAGGCGTCGCGGGAATTGAAAGCAGAGGCCTGGACTCTTATACCATAAGCTATATGAAATGAACAATTGTTAAAATCAATCAAGAACTTTCGTCAAGTTTTACAAATTGATAAACAAGCCAACTGAAATGTTAAAACGGACTCTTATCTGACTTTTGTAAGTTTTTTAAATCAAATTAATAATGTTTAATTTTATATGTTTTCCGATTGATAAACATCATTTCAATTTTTTTTTTCTTATTGTAAAGATTAGTTAAATGTATGAAATTTAAGTTGTTTATAGACGCTTGCATGGATTCGTTTGCGGTTAATTATATTTTGGTTTTCATATTTGATCAAAATATATAGACATTCGATAAATAATGATACCTTACGGTGAGTATCTAAAATGTATTTATTCGGATGTCTTTTAAGTTATTGGTGACAACGCAAGTATCTTATGGTGAATACTATTGGGTTACTTATAAGTTTCCCTCTGCGATTGTCGGTATCAATAATTTTGTATTTTGATCGTTTATGTTTATTTTGAAATGTTTTTGACCGTGGAATCTATGTAATCGATCTATACCCAACATTTTTAAACAAATCTGTGCGAACGTATTTAAATGTTAAAATTAAGTCGGGCGTGAAAGGCTATATAGTTTGTAAAGTTATATTAAGGGAGGGTAATCTTAGGTTATTCATTTCGTAGTTGAATTGGTTCAATGGATTGGATATATTGGTGTAATTAGTAGATGTAGTATGAGGTCCGCTACGGGCAGGATTATAGATATACGCCACACACCCTCTGTTTGCCTATGGATGGGTTTGTAAGTTGGCAGAAGACCGCAGTCCATTCCTATGGAGTTTTTTGTTTATTGATCTACTTGCCAACAGATGTCACATTCCTGTTGGTGGAGAGTCAATCTCTTCTCTATTTCTACTTATTGTTCAGATGTACATTCCTGACAATATAGTATTTTGTGTTGTCGTATCATGCTACATTGAATACATGAATGTATCAGATGGCTTGGCGCCAGTTGATTGCGAAATTTGTTGCCTAAGGTTAAATCAGGGAAGAATATTTTCTTTTCAAATGCAGACCTATGTAGTCCATTCATACTCGACCCTCTAAATAAATAGTAAACTCATTATTTGCAATCTACTTAAATTTAGAATTAAAGATCAATATAAAATTATAAACGTTAAATTTATTCCTCAAAATTTAAATATTATTTTATATGTGCGTAAATAAATATTTTTATGTGTTAATTTCTGGCAGTGGCTTTTATTCTTTTATATTTAAGATATAAAATTTATAGATTTTTATCTCTGCGTCTCCGCTGAGCTAGTGACTTGGGCTAACGGTCGGAATATTTAAAGAAAGTGGAATATTAACAGCGCGTATCTGTCTACTTTATAAATTTTTCTAGGCTCAAATGCCTAGATGGCGCCCTTGTAGTGCAGATATTGTTTTTGCAGTTAGATTCGATCTTCACTTGCATTCCGATTGGTACAATATATATATATATAATAAATGTGGTTTAAATTTCTCCTTATTTGTAATAATAAAAATACTTAATTGTAAATTATTAGAGAAAAAATATATAGTTAATAATAAATTTGGCTGAACGTTTTCGAGGAACCGTGCCTCATACTCATAGCCTTTGTGAAAATGTACTTAGTATATGTAAATGAGAATATTCAAATGAATTACTGTTACGTAGCCCATTTTTTCGAGATGTCGAAGCACGTGTCTCTTCTGTTGATTGCATGGATGTCTCTGTTAATGTAGAATGCCTCCTTTATTTTTCTCCTGTAGTCGTTTGGTTCTGAGCATAAAATAACGGGGTTAGCGGGAATGAAATTGTGCCCTGATTGTTTAGTATGTTCAAAAAATGCAGAAGATGTATCGGTACACTTTCAACAGAGCCCAAACGAACAGCAGTACATCTTCTGCATTTTTTGAACATACTAAACAATCAGGGCACAATTTCATTCCCGCTAACCCCGTTATTTTATGCTCAGAACCAAACGACTACAGGAGAAAAATAAAGGAGGCATTCTACATTAACAGAGACATCCATGCAATCAACAGAAGAGACACGTGCTTCGACATCTCGAAAAAATGGGCTACGTAACAGTAATTCATTTGAATATTCTCATTTACATATACTAAGTACATTTTCACAAAGGCTATGAGTATGAGGCACGGTTCCTCGAAAACGTTCAGCCAAATTTATTATTAACTATATATTTTTTCTCTAATAATTTACAATTAAGTATTTTTATATATATATATATAATGTAAAAATTCTTGTTATATGATGATTAGTGTGAATATATTTTTAATCTATAACCTTGAGTGAAAAAAGATTTATATGGCATTTTTTTATCGTCAACTATTTTTTACAGTAGAAAAGTTTTGTAATCTTAGTACTATATGAGGTGCAAACAAAACTCTTTTTTTAAGCATGATTGTATTCCCAAACAAAATGCTGATAAAAACTTTAATATTCTATAAATGGCGCATTTCAAAAAAGTGTGACTAATAGTTCCATTAGTCTTTTTGTTTAACATGATTTTTATTTTAGAATACATTGAGGAAAGTTACATTAATAAAATCTATAGCAAGTGATAATATTGTTTTACCGATATCAAACGTCACATGATCACCATGGATTCTTAATGATTATTAAATTTACATTTTGGGAATATATGGTAATAAGACTTAGTTATTATTTATCTGAGAAACATTGATTTTATATCAAGTAATTTTATTTTTTTAAAATGTCAATTCTGTTATTAGTTTCTTCCAGCACCAATGATGCTTAACTGAAATTTTATAGCTTAAGCTGTGGATAGTAACCCATATACATTTTTACTAATAGAGTTTATATACTATCCAACTATTCCCCTGTCCACTTATATTTTCCAATACAGTACTTTTTTCACTGGGTAAGTATAAAATCTCAGTGGAAAAACAACAACTTCAAATTCATATTGCTGGATTATGGAAAAAAGTAAACGTTGATTAGATAAAAAATGATAAGAAGTCTATAAGAAGTCTTTGTGATTTTCTACCATTTTTATATCCAAATTATAAAATAATATTATAATAAAACAATTTTTCATTCTACTGCCTAACTAATTTATTGGCTGTGAAGTGAGGAATAGTAGTAGAGTCAGATCTGAAAGTATCATATTGAGTAATATATAAAAAAAGGAAAAACTAATTTGGATTAAGTGAATAAAACTTAAATGCTCATTCTTCCATGAGGACGATTTTCACGTGACTTCCTTAGCAATTTATCACAAGATTATTATTACTAACCTATTAGTCAGAAATTAAATGACAAATCATTAACATGCTATTCTAAGTGTCAGTTTGAGTTCTTTTTTGAGAGGAATATTTTTTTTATTCTAAGCATTGAAACTTTTTTTTTTTTTTAAAAAAAAAGTTACATATAGAAGTATGTAAAACAAATGCCTCTTTATCACAAAAACATTAATTGTATATTTTGATATTTAATTCTATATTAATTTGTAAAAAATATAAAATTTTTTAATATCTATTTTCAGTTTTTTATCTGGTTATACTATTCTAATAAATAAACAATCGAATAGCTTATTGGTCGGGAGTTCAGAAGTTCGAGCGCCGGAAGTGATAAAACTGGACCGAGATTGATGGATCTTGAGTACCAGAGCCTACAATTTTACTACTGCATCAAACCACGCAGGGTAGTATTCTAATGACAACTACATATATCAGTCTTAATTTTCTGCTTTATTTTTATAACAACTACATATATTAGACGCTATGATTCATTTAATAACAGAAAGTGTATTTTTATTACAATATATGTAATAAACAGTAATTTTAAAATTAAATTATTAAGTACTAAATTTACCTTGGTAATGTCTCTTTTAATCTTATATTAGTCTAATGAAAACAGAAACGGGAAAGATCAAAATGTACAATTTTTTAATTAGTAAATAAAAATCCCAGCAACTAGACGGTTACTAGTGACGCCATTGTGTAACTAGGTCACTTACTGAAAGTTATTCTGACCAAAATATTTGTTGCAATTTTTATGTGTGTGTGTTGTTTAAATAATTCATATAATTTATTTTTAATTCTTATTTTTCATTTAAATTTTTTTACTACTTTTATATTAATTAATTTAAGTTTTGTACCTAGAATTTGTTAGACCATTTTCAACTTAATTAAAAAATGGCCGAATGTCTACAAAAGAAAAATAATAATTAAAAATAAAAAAAATAAGAATAAAGTATTTGTAGGTAAATCAATTTCATGCAAATGTCTTAATAACATATTAAGTTAAATGTAAAAAATTCTTAAGTTAATACTTTTTATTTATTTTTGTTCAAATGTATCTTTTATTATTACATCGTCTGCTTAAAAAATATATTTATAATGTAATTACAAAATCATATATTGTACTAATCAACAGTTTTCAATAAACATAGTTTGAAAATAATTTAAACGTCGTTTTTATATCTTATATTTACAATTTTTTTTTAACATTTCCTAATTCTAATTAGTTTGAAAACAATGTTAAGATTAAAAATTTTCGATTGTATATATATTTCTGATTTCAAAGAATATTAACTGCCTTTAAACGTTCTAGTAAAAAATAAGCGAAGTAAAAAATTTAATTCTAGCATAATAAATGTACTTCATTCATTTTCACAATTACAATAGAATTGTATTTTGTAAAAAATATTTGCACAATATAAGTCCGTAGAAGATATTTGTTTATATCTTACACATTTATAATTGAAAGCCTAAGTGATATTTCAACTTGAATGGAAAATATTGTTGAGTTTTTTTTATGGTATTGTTAAATGACCGATTGCATTAATTTCAATTAATAATAAAAACACTTTTTTTTAAAAAAAGAATTGTATATGTATTAAATTTGCATAACCATTATATTTTGAAAAATTAATTATAATTTTTTAAATAATGTTTTTATATTTTTTTATTTTACTACCTATTTTTAGATAACTGTTGACAAAGTGAATATGAAAATTGAAAAATGGATATTATTACTATACGAAGATGAAACGTCAGAAAGCTGATTTATGTAAACATTCGAAAACAAATAAAGAAGCTGGAAGGTCCAATTTAAAAGAAGCCATTTTGCAAAGTATGGGTTATTGTAAAATATAATGTTGTATTAGTAGCAAATATGTTTTCTTTATATTTATTTAGTCAAGCAAAAACTTAGGAATATTATATGATTTAATTTTTTGAAAGTTTTTACACTATTCATTACCATATTTTTAATAGTTTTTTTTTAAAATTCTGTCAATAACTTTATTTAATATTATAGAGATTTTTTTTTTCAGTTTTTTAAAAATATCCTTTATAGATATGATAATTATGTTCATTTTTTTTGAAATTTGATAACTTTGGTAACAAAGTTACATTTAGCTGTGATAAATAAAATAAGAAATTAAAGCACACTAAACATAAAGCATTGTTCAGCTATATTCCAGCAGTCAGTTGATCCATGACTCTTTGGAAAATAGCCTGGGTGACCAATATACTAAAGGGTAGATGGTTCCCTTTAAATAACCCTTTATGGGTTATTATTGATAATGCCCTTGCAGCCTGGTCATCAACAGGCAGTTGCAAGTATGCATGTTTTAGGTCAATTTTGGTAAAAACCCTACCACCTGACAGCATGGATAGGATTTGTTTGACTGGTGGGAGTGGATAATTTTCTGGTATCAAGTGCTTTGTTGATTGTACAATGATAATCTCCAGATATATGTATATCACCATTCTCTTTGATGATTGGTACTATAGGGGTAGCCCATTCAGAATATGATATAAACTCGATTATACCAGCTGCTTGCCATTTTTCTAGCTTTGCTTCTGCTTTAGTACACAAAGCTAGTGGAAATGATCTGCATCTACAACTGATAGGTTTTACCTATCAGTTTCTCCAAGTACAGACCTATCTCTTTGCTAAAACCTTCTGAGTACTCAGATTTTATTTTTGATCATGTTTGTTGTGATCTGGTTCACTTTTGTCACTTTGAAACCTAAGTGACTGAACCAGTCATAGCCTGTTAAATCACTATGGTTACCTAATGCCACTACCAGTGGTAGGTATACAGTTTTGTTAGGCATAGTAATTTTTCCTGTTGTTTGACTCAACAGTTTCATTTTATTCCCTTGATAGTCTGATATTGACCTTCTAGGGTGCAGTTTATCTTTATTCTTTTTATTAGTTATCACCCAAGTCTTTCTCAAAACTACAGACACTGCTGATCCTATATCAAGTTCCATCTTGACTGGCATATCACTAATTATGACAGTGTGTATAAATCCCAACTTGTCACCTCTGATATGGTTTATACAGGCAACTTGCTAATTTTTCTTATAATTGCCATTACTGTTTATTTGGAATGGGTCTTTCCATTTCTCAAATTGGCTGTTTATCTTTTTTAATTTAGATATGCAGCCTTTATATGTCTGACTCGCTTGCAAAATGTGCATGTTGCCTCATGGTATGGGTATTCTGTATGCCTATACATGTGCTCATTGCATCTATAGCAAAGCTGTGGGCTATTTGATGCCGAGTTCTCTGAGTTGACTGAGTATTTGGATGACCCAGTGTTATGCTCAATTTTTTTACTCCTCATCTTTACTAATTCTTTTTAATGGGGTAGCTTGACTAGTTATTGTCTATGCTAGTTCTGCCTAAGCTACCATTGTCTCAAAATCTAGGTCCAGAATCATCAATATTTTCAGCCTCAAATTGTGATCATTTATGCTACAAATAAAGCTATCACAACGTGCTTCATTCATGAAGTGTGAAATCACCCTTCAAGGCTAATGTTTGGATTCTTGAGGCAAATTCTCTAGTTGTTTCATCCTGTTCTTGTATGCTGAGATTAAAATGGTATCTCTGTGTTATTGTCAAGGGTTTAGGGGGAACACTCTGTCAAAATCCAGCTCAGCTGGGGTTACAGTCGTAGATTGAGACTGGAGTATATTATACGTCTGTGAACCTATAATGGTCATTAGTGTGGTTAACTTTACCTCAGGTTTTTAAATCGGGTTAGCTTGTAGGTAAAAAATCAAATGCTCCTTATAATTTGATCAGCTCTCAGGTTGAGCCGGGTCAAAAAGATTCCATAGAGCCAGTTGCATTAGCCATTTTTATGTATTTATTTATGCAAGACACCACTCGTAATTATTTTGTACTACTATCTGTAGTTGTTTAAAATTGATTTTTGTTTTTATTTTTCTGAATAACCACTTGTAATTAATTTTGTACTACTGTTTGTAGTTGTTTAAAATTGATTTTTTAATCTTTATTTTTCTGAGTAACCACATGTAATTATTTTTGTTTTACTGTTACATTATTGTAAGTAACTCAGCGAAGCTTTAAAATTATTAGAGTGAGTTTCTGTTGCTGTCTTGTGAGTTAAGCTTTTGTGATTGGTTGTAGCTTCAAATTGACATGCCTTTACATTTGCTGCCAATTTTTATTTGACAGTTTTACATGTTTTTTTTTTTTTAAATCACCATAATGAAATTACGGCGAGCATACATTTTTTCAATATATATATATACATATATAACAAATATGCAAAATATGCACTCACACATTTATTTTAAATGTTTAAATCTAATTTTTCCAGCCATAAGGGAAAATCTTTTCAAATGTCTGACAGTACCAGATCTGTTGAAACTGGCGTATGTATACTATAATTTTTCCAACCGTGAGGAAAAAATTTTTTAAGTGTCTGACTGTGCCAGATCTGTCGTGTTTGGTTAGGCTCACAGGTTCAGTTCCAAACCAACAGACAAATGATGACAACTATTCAACAATTAATATGTATAATTTATTAGTTGCAAAAAATATACACACATTAGTTAAAACAAACAAATAAATATAGTTTATATATGAATGCTCAAGTAGTCATGTTGAGTAATGGAACTCACTTCCAGCTAAATAAGTAGCCTGCCTCGTGATCTCTGATAAGACTCTTCCAGAGTTGGTTGTGGATGTAGCAGTTTCCGGTCCCTGTGTGGACTTGCCTCACTGTGTGGACATCGTGATGAGAGAGAAAGATAGTAACCTTGCTGATGGCAGAGGGTTTATTGGAGAGTACGTTCAGTCATTCAGGTTTGACAGAAGTAATTGTTCTCTGCCTTGCCTTCAAAAGGTTGACTATTTAATGGCAGATTCCTTATCTTACTGGAAACATGCAGATTTGGTGCACGAACCCCAGTGAAGGATTTAATCCCATTGGATCGCAACTGAGTGCTAGCCAATCAGGTAAGGAATCTGGAATAGTCTATATCTGAAGGCAAGGTCAGATATGCCAATTACAGAGAATTATATGAAGTATAAATTACTTCATTATAAATAAATATTATTATTATTATTATTTATTTTAAAAAATAATTTTTCAGTGAAACATATAAATGCATTATTTATTATAGTTTTTCGAACTCGGATTTCTTCTTCTACTAAAGATAAATTCAAAAATGCAAAGGACAGTGAATTTAGTAAAGCAGGTAATACTTATTGAATACATAATTTTTTTTTTTTTTAAGAATTAAAAATATTTTTGTCAGTGCAAGTAAAACATAAATGCTTTATTTATTATAGTTTTTCGAACTGGAATTTCTTCTTTTAAAAAAATAATCAAAGTGCAAATGACAATGAATTCAATAAAGCAGGTATTATATATTGACAAAAAAAGTTTACATAAATAATAACTCTTTTGGAAAGTTTTATGTAAAATCGTTATGCACAAAGTGTATGTATATTTAATAACATCCATGTTATCACAAATGACTGAGTTTCTAACATGGTATTCATATTCATTCATTAAATAGAATGCATACTTTTTGAAAGAAGAAACATGTACTTCTAATAGACAAAAGAAGTAAATTAATAGATTATATGCAATATATAAATTTTAAAAAATTTGTAGTTCTAGGGATTACTATATATATATAGACCTGGTTATATACTCTTATAAGATTACATAGGATTTAAAAATGTTGCAGTACTAGGGATTATTATATATATCAATATTTATAGAACTGGTTATACTCTTATGAGACTACATAGGAGTGCTAAAATTTTGTTTTGTCAAATGATATCAATGGTGACCATTATTTTCTTTTTCATTTAAAATTTTATACTATATACCATAATTGGCAAAAAAATTTAGTACTAGCAATAAATTTATTTATATATATATATATTTAGGAATTGTTAAAATTATTTTTATGTATATTAATGTTAACAAATAAAAAATTATTTCTTTAGTTGTGATCCAATTTTTAAGTATTTCATGCACTTTATGTGAAAAAGTGTCTATATGTATGTCTGCTTTCATACTTTTTTGGATTTATTTACATAGATGACTTTTCTTAATTTAAGAATGCTATCCACTGTCATACCCTTGGTTTATTTCATATATAAACCAATGATGGGAAAATAAACTATTTATAGGCACCCTTTTTTTTTTAGTTGAAGAAAATTGAAAAGCTTCATTTGGAAAAATTAATAACTGTGTAGTTTAAATCTCACACATATAGAGAATCCATTTGTACTTATTTAAAATATTAGATAGCATTATATCGAGAGGGGGGGATTGACTTTTGCACGGTGCTGTAATATTTAAAAAAATGTCTCTTTATACGTCTAAAAGAGTCGTCTTCTTAATTGTAATATTAATCAATAAAATGTTAGTGCAAGTTAAAATTGAATTTGTTATAAGTAGGTTCAAAATTATAGAAAATTATAAAAGACATTTTATGACAAGCAGTTCTCTGTTTAGATTGTGCATGCATATATGTGTGTATGTTGCAGATATATGGATTTTTTTTCTTTATAGAAATTTATATATTGTGTTCTATATTATTTGATAATATAGTGTAAAATGAATTTGTATTGATTTATTATTTGCAGCTCTAAAATTTAAGTTCTAAATAAAGAGTTATTTAGATAATATTTGTTTTACAAAATTGTCAGTAAATTTTGTATATTTTTAATCGTTTTCATAAATCACGGGCAATGTGGTCATCAGGTTGAGCTAGAGATAAGAAATTTAAAACTAACACTTAACAGATGGTCTTTAAATGATTGGTTTCTGAGAGGTCTTAATCAAAGTTAGAAAAACCAGACGTGGTAAGAGGGAAAAACTGACAGAATTTTTCCCCTTTTCTTAGAGAAGAGCCAAGAAAAGTAAAAAGGGGGGACTTTCTAATTCAAACTAACTTGCTAATTCAATCTCTGAAGGTTTGCTCTGATTTTTTTTTGTCTCAGAAATTGACTCAACTTGATAAAGGTGTATATGAATTACTTAAATATGAAGTGCTAATAAATAGTG
This sequence comes from Epiperipatus broadwayi, assembly GCA_028023455.1. Lineage (NCBI taxonomy): Eukaryota > Metazoa > Onychophora > Udeonychophora > Euonychophora > Peripatidae > Epiperipatus > Epiperipatus broadwayi. The sequence continues at coordinate 4,802,886 of JAQFVV010012420.1, forward strand.
TACATTCCCCTTTCTCCAAAGTCAATTAATTATGACCAAATTAGCTCTTAATAAAAGATTTTGTATCCAGTGCCTCAATTTTTATATTTGGTTCATCAAAATTCATTTAAAGAAGACATCTCAAGAATGGTACTGTATCCATGGCTTGTTAATGAAACTAAAAAAGATCAAATTTTTATATAAAGTTAAATAGCCAATCAATATTTTAAACAATATAATCTGTTTATTTCGATTGTGTTTTAAACCTAAAACAATAAAAGGAAGGAGCATATAAATTCAAACCCAGGAAAGAAAATCATCAAAATGTGAAAGTAATCTGCAGGACTCTTTTAAACCACTTTTAATTATCAATGTAGCTACCTCTTGATTAAAAAAATACAGTATGTGCATCTATATAGTACCTATAACTATCTTCAAGACAAAATGAACTAAATGGTAATTGGTGGACAATAATATCAAGTATTCAAACTTAGCCTCAAAGGAAAGAGTCAATCTCTAATGTTTAATATTTATTATTTATTTTACTTTATTTATATGTATAACATGTGAATAAAAAGTTAACAATTATATTAATTTTAATTTTTTTGTTTAAAATGTTTTAAAAAAAAGAAAAATGAGTTTGATCCATAAGACCCATTGAAGTAAAAAAAAGGGAATTAAAAATTGTTAACATGTAATGATGAGGCAGTATAAATGCTTACATATATGCCAAAAATGGGGAAAAAAAGATAGAAAATATTTTTTTTATTGACAAAATTTTATGCTTAATATTGGATGTGTGAGAGTAATTGGATGGTCATGTGAATAGTCATTGCTGTGCTATATGTTGATTCGATCTGTTATTAATATAAATATTGGATGGGTATTGCTGTGTGCTTGATTTTTTTAAAATTAAGATAGTTCATAGGTTTGACTCATGATCTGATTAGACTTTATCATTTGTATCTGAACTGTAATCGATATATGTGTGTATCTGAATCTATAAATGCTTGTTATTACTGAGGTAGAGTTACCTTACCACCTCAGAAGGGATAGATAGGAAATAACTATCTCATAGTTTATTCACTATTGCAGAGGAGCTCCAGGACCAGTTCCCTGCTCCATTTAAGAATTATTGTTAAAGTTGTGGAAAATGTTATGCATGCCTATATAGAGTAAGTGTGTAGAGAAATGAAGTTCATCACATGATTCTAATTTCAGAGAAGACTTCTCTCTGGCCAACGCTGACATTTAAAGTTGTGAGTTGTTTAATTTCCCTTACTAAGATGCGGATGTGTGCACTATGAAGTACTGCATAGAGATGTGAAATGTGTAGAGGATTTTTCTTTGTGCAGGGCAGGATAAAAGTTGCTTTGACAGGGTTAGGGTTTCAGTCAGATGTATGTTGATATGGGGAATGTCATGAGTTTAATTTATAAGTTAACTGATCTGTAGTCAGATTTTGTGAAGGATAATAAAATTGAACATCATCAAGCTGGGGGCAACATGCTCACCTACCAAAATATTTACATTCGCTAAAGTGGAAAGTGTGAATATTTAGCATGCATGAATGTAAAATTATGGTTTTTGAATTTAAACCCATTTGCAGGACCAATTAGAGATTTTTCATATCACATCATCCTTTTCATAGGAAATATAAAAGATTATTGCCTGTTGGAATAATTAAAATTGAAAATGATTTATTATTGCCTGTTGGAATAATTAAAATTGATAATTATTTTTATTGCCTGTTGGAATAATCCAATGAAAGGGGGATCAGAAATTTATAGGTTCTCTGAAAGTTAAAAGAGAATTTCACATTATACTTAAATACGGAATTCAAATTCTGATTTCATGCGTAGGCGTATTAGTATTAATATTCAATTAAAAGATGGGTCAAGACAATGATTAAGTTATAAAGAAATTTAGTTAATTTAAATATGTATTATGTATCATTATTATCATTCTTTAGTAAATTTTATATCATATCTAAGTGTAATGATATTATATATAAGTGTGTTTTTTTTATATTGTAATAAAGATTTGTTATTGTTATGAATTTACATGCGTCTTGTGTTTTAATGTTTCAAATATCTCCAGAATCTTTATCCAACACCTATATATAGAACTAATACTAGATCACATTTAAATTTTATAATTTGTTTATATTGATTGATTCCATAATTTAAATTTACAGTATTCATTTTTATATTGATTGATTTCATAGTTGATTCACATAATTCATTTTTATATTGATTGATTTCATAGTTTATTTGCATAATTCATTTTTATGATTGATTTCCATGTTTCACATACATGATTGAGTTCCTTGATCGATTTCCATGATTAATGTCCATGGTTTATTTCTCTAGTTTACTTTGGCAAAAGTGTAATAGATTTAAAAGTACTAACTAAATTTGGGCAAACAGATGATATAAATTAGAATAAGATGGTAGAAAATAGTTAATTTAGGTATATTAAATTTAGTCATTTGGTTCGTTGCAATGTTGTGAATATTGGGAGCAGACATAAAATCCCTTTCCTGCTTTTGGTATTTAATATGATTCCCACTGGTAAATTCACAATAAAGTTTAATTAAGCAAATTTTGGGATCATATCCATTGCAATATCGTTCATAATTGCACCTCGGCAGATCTAGACCTTGAGAAAGAGTATGTCGATTATTAAATCTAAGAGCTAGCTTGGAAGTCAAATAGCATAAATATTAAAATTCAGGAAATACTATTATTATAACAATGATCATGAATTGATAGTTGATTGAAAGGCTAATATGTGTGTTTAAGGAAATAGGATTAAGAGTTATCAGATTAGAGAACATAACACAGACATTCCATGTTATATAATTGTAACTATTGAGAGTGATAGATGCTGAGAACAAAAATAAAGTAGTGGGATTAAATGGGAAGGATTTATTTATAACATTTCTTTATCCTACTTTAAATTAAATAATAATTTTATATTATAAGCATAAGTTATGAGTTCTCCGCATCGATTACAAAATTATTTCTAATCATATATGAATTAGAAATGTATACAACATTTTCGTAGCTACCACTCGAGATCAGATATTTATATTAAAGTTGTGGAGTCTCATTATTATTCATTTAGTAATAAGAATTTGTCAAGGAAATGTTCGCATAATTGTTGCTAGGTTTGAAACTAAGACCACAATAAATTGAGTTGTATTTATCAACATGATATTTTTTTTCTTGAGAGACAATGTAATTACTTTCTCCATTATCTTCTATAGTCATAAGAAAGGATGATGATGTTCTCTGGTGGGCATTATGATTTATAGTTGCAATTTGGCGCCCGGGTATACTTAGTCTTATTATTAATATCATGAAATAAACACACTAGCTCTCCTTGTTTGATCCCAAGGTTAGATTCAATCGACTAGCTACTTGAAATGAAATGAATTAAAGTAGAGGTCACATAAAGTGAATTCTGAAATGAAATAAAGTTGAGGCTACACACACACATATATATAAAAGACATTTTGGACTTTATCCATGTTAAAAAATTTAAATATTAATATACCGACGTTTCAACTTGATTACACAAGTCATCTACTTTAAAGGTTTTTCAAATCAGTGATTGTAGCACCTCTACAAATGCCTTTTTACCTTTTATCACCCAGTAGATGACTTGTGTGATCAAGTCGAAATGTCAGTATATTAATATTTAAATTTTTTAACATGGATGAACCCGCAAAATACGTCTTTTATATATGCAACCCATGAAAATCTTCATATCAACATATATATATATATATTAATCAAAATATTCTAGAATAAATATTAAAAAATTTAATATCCCTATAGTCTTCACTATAGCCAGCTTATGACATTTTATGGTCTTGAGTATCAATCAATCATTAAAATTTAAATCTCATTAAAATCACATAATAATGTTCCACGGAATGGTCAACTTTCCACAAATTATGGAAGACACAATTACTCAAGATAGTGTAAAATGCTATAAGCTGGTTATAGTGAAGACTTAGTTTTTATTTTATATAGGCATATTGATTTTTTTAGTATTCATAAAATATTTTGATTATTATACTTATTTCATTTGATATTATATATATATTAAAAATAATTCAATAAAAAATTATTTAATAAGACAACTTTTTAAAATAATATTGTTTAATAAACCTCATCAACCCGGATTTCGCTTCTATATTGGAGCCTTATCAAGATGTAAATACACAAAGTAATATATAAAAATGAAAGAAATTATACAATATCATAGATATGTTGATGATATACTTATAATAGGTAATAGTAGAAGTATCAATAATGCATTTAATGAAATGAGTAATAATGGATATGTTATTAAATTTACGATAGAAAATGGAGAGGAAGGATTAAAATATTTAGATATTTTTATGAGGAAGGATATAACAGGTAAGATTATTGTAAGACATTATATTAAAGAGAAAGATAAAAGAGGTATAATAGAACCAAGTTCATATCAACCATGATCTCAAAAAATGGCAGCAATGAAAGGGTTTAAAGAGAAAAATGATAGATTAACTTTAGATAAAGATATAGCATTAATACAAAAGTTGGAGGTTGAAAATGATTATATTAGTATGAGATATAAAAAGAAAAATATAAGTAAATTTTTTAAAAATAAAATCGAAGATAGTAAATATTATAATAATCACAAATTAACTATAAATAATAAATGGATTTCAATTCCATATTTTGATAAAGTATATAAGGAATTGGTAAAGGAAAAATTACCTAATAATATTAAAATAGGATGGAAAAACAGTAGATCATTAGGGAAATGGATATGTAATATAGAAAATAATAATGAGAATGATAAAGCTGTGTTGGTATATAAGATTATTTGTGAATTTTGTAACAAGATATATATTGGTCAGACAGAGTAAACTGCATTAGAAAGAGGTAAAGAACATGATAGAGCAATTAAAAGGAGGGATATGAGATCAGGGATTTATCTACATTTTTTAAATACTGGACATAGAATAAATTGTGAAAAAAACATTCAAGTAATTAAATATGTAAAGAAGTATAGTGAGAGGATATGTTATGAATCTTTATATATACAAGAGAATTTTGAAAAATGTATGAATATAGTTAAAGGTCCTGTAAAATTGGCTGGAAAATGGGTGTTATTAGATAGCTGGAAAATTTAATTTAAGTTAAGTATAATTATAGGTAAATTATATGTATATATTTATATAGATAATTATCATTCTAATTATGTTAAGTTTAAATTATTAAATATAGTATAATATGTAAAAAAGAGAAAATTAGGAAATTTATAAATAATATATAATTATTTATGTATGTAATGAATAGGAAATAGATTATTTTTGGCTTTAACATTGTAATGTAAAATGAAGCCTGTAGATGGAGTTGCTGTAAAATAGAAAGAATTATAATATAACTTTGTAATATTTAACACAGCATTACGCTGTTGCACATGCGCTTTAAAGATTTTAACTATAAATGAATGAATACTAACACTCAACCACATGATAAAGTCTTTGGAAAAGATAGAATGGCCATCTATCTTTTCGAACCCAAAACGCTATTGTATGGGTGAATCTTAAGTGTTTGAAAGTGAAAGCATGAATATATTAAATAATCACTTTAAATTACTATTACATGCTTGAATGAAAGACGCTAATGAAATTTACTAGATGGCTATTCTATCTTTTCCAAAGACTTTATCATGTGGTTGAGTGTTAGTATTCATTCATTTATAGTTAAAATCTTCAAAGCGCATGTGCAACAGCGTAATGCTGTGTTAAATATTACAGTTTACAAACATCGCGCTATAAAAAATGATTTATTTACATACATTTAATATAACTTTGTGTATTTACATCTTGATAAGGCTCCACTATAGAAGCGAAATCCGGGTTGATGAGGTTTATTAAACATAATATTATTTAAAAAAGTTGTCTTATTAAATAATTTTTTATTGAATTATTTTTAATATATTACGTTGCAAAGACAACATTATGAACAAGTTTTAATATAAAATTTGATCATTTTTTGATATATATATATATGTGTGTGTGTGTGTATAAGGACTTTGTGATGGAGATATAAAATACACAACTGCCATGTTTATGACATAGAAATTGAATCCAAACTGAGTTAAATTCTTTTTAAGAAATGTAGATTTTTTTTTCGCAGCTAGCATACTCATAGCATTTTCAATAACTATCCAATGTTGTTTTGATAAATGAATATCTCTTTAGTCTTATATAGAGAGGAAAACAAAAAAAATAGAAAATGGCTCAAATCTTTATCACATGGCAATTGGAATATCTAGTGGGTTCTATAATTTCCTTATTGTTTTTTAAGAGGCTGTTGGAGCAACCTTGAGATATTTGCTAAAAAGACATCTTTTATTTATATATGTATAGCAATGACAAAATGTCATTGGTTGTTTATAAAGAAGACCATAAAATTATAGTTGAGATCATTGGATAAAATAAGTGGAAAACTATTCAAGCAAAGAAATAGCATATTACTCCAAATTTGCAGTTGTAAAACAAAAATACTATTAATAGGTACATTATTGCTGAGAAGAAGATAAACTTATTGAAAGAAATGAAAAAAAAATCCTATTGATTCTGTTAGATGAAATAAGTGAATTGTGGAAAAAGAATAAGTTGTGAGGAATTTATATTTTGTAGTTTAAATGTAGACATTAGTGAACATATTGTTTAAGGCCAAGAAACAAAGAACTTTTTTTTTAGAAAATATTTTATTAAATGGTATATTGTTGCTTTGATTAGATCAAAAGTATATGCAAGACCTTTGATATGTACACAATCTTGCTATCATGTTGATGATAAAGGAAAAATATGGATGAAGAAATTGAAAAGAAATATATAATATGAAAGTAATTATATAATGTTAATAAGAGATTAGAATATTTTAGTAAGACAAGATAATTATGAGAAGTGAGAAAGATGAATTTTTGATAAAATTTTGTGGAGAAAATAGTATGGTGATAAGAAACTCATAGTTTAAAAATTGCAAAAGAATTGACTCTAGATAAGAATAGATTGCTATTAGATTTTTTTTCATTTAAAATGGCTACAAAAAGTATAATTTTTGAAGATTATATAAAATCAGATCACAGTTTAATACTGATAGATTTGATATTTATCTTTTAAAAGAATACTAACTTCGAAAATAATAAAGGTGGTTAGTCAGTAACTAAGTTAATGCAAGATGTTAAAGAAAAAATTGTTGGATAAAATAATTCATGTAAGCAATAGATTGATATAGAAAATGAACATTTGATTTCCAAGAAAAATTTAAAGATCTTGCAATAAATACTTACTAATGGTATGCCAGTATTAATAACGCTGGATTCTGGATCTTCATTTTTCATTGTGTCAAAAATACTGGAGTTATCATTAATAATAAAAGTAAATTGTACAGCAATATAGCAGTAAAACAATGAAAATTATCAAAATTACCAAAATTATCTATTTCAGGAGACAAGAGTAAGATTACAATTCTTAAAAAAACAACGTATGAGCTTCCTGGCATGTCTGCAGGAAAGCATAGCACTTTATTAGGATATTACACATTCAGTCACTCAGGCTATACAATAGTTAAAATGAACCAATCATAAATACAATAAACTTAAAAAAAGAGATTACTCAAATGTATCTGTTTCTAAGTCAATATTTAGGACTTTTAGTTTGCAAATGAATGAAGTAAGTTATAAAACTCAATGCAATCAATTAGTCTATTAATAAAATAGATTTACAAACAAAGGAACAAACAAATAACCCCTCTATAGCCAATGGAGTACTTGTAACCCTGGATTCTAAATATTAATAAAATTGATTTATTTAAGTTGGTCAAATAAAAGATCAAAAGTATTGTGCCCAGCTTACTGAACATATAGGCTGGCATTCATTTGAAAATGAATCATCTGGAAACTAATAGCAGTGATCAGTTCTGGGTCTATTCTCAAATGCTAAGATAATTGCTTAGATATTACTCAGCAATTAGCTACATGATAAAAAAAATGGTTATATTTTATGTCTAATGGCCTGCCTTAATAACCAAGACATTCCAAAAAAAAAAAAAAGACAAAACCTGTCACATATCTGATCAATATAAAGATAGAAAAATCCTAAAATAAAACTGATAAAATCCTGAGAGCTTCTACATGCTATAATAAATAGATGTTCAGTTGAACAGCTTCCAGCAGTAAATTGATACAAAGGGCTTGAACAATTTGCCTAAACTCTAATTAACATAATCACAACTGTTACAGAAACCAGTTGAGGCATGATTGTCAAATAATGATAAAGCAAAGATAAACACCAATTCCAAGCTTATGGAAAGCAGACCAGAGAATGAAACAAGATGATGATTTAGGTTTTCATCAAATATTATCTCAAGTAATATATATTTGAAGATTAATTTCAGTCAGGGGCAAGGAATGTTGCAGGTTTTCTTAAATTTACCCTCAATAATGGATTTGTCAAAACTGTAGATATCTCTAGAATTGGATTTAAAAATAAAATAAGGCCACAAAATTAAATAAGAAAGCAATCAAATAGTAAATGGTACAAATAGGCCAATCATATAAAATAGTCAATGAATCCAATATTGTTTTAGAGAGTTGTCTAATCCATTTAGGGGAAATTAACTTTGGGGTGGATTATTGGAATTTCTAGTTAGTCAATTCATTAGTCATATACAGAATTGGTATCATCAGTAATTGGTGTTGCATATTATGTACTAAATCCATTCAGGCATGCTTAAATTTAGAATGTGAAGGTTCTAATGGTAAATAATGTTACAGCTCTCTCAAGGTAAACTGAGATGGCTAGAAAGCATTCTTTTAATCTTAGCAGATTTACAAAGCAACAAAATAACATTTTGTAATATCACTAACTTTAGTAAATGGTGAACTTAATAACTATTGAGGTAAAATATTATTGCAAAGAGGTTCAATAAACGATTGAAACATTACATTCAATTATCTATTTGTATTCCAAATGATTTCTGACTTTAAGTTTAAAATTAATAGATAACTTCCAAAGGCTAAGGATAAAATCTATTGGTTTTTTCAATAGCTCATCTCTTTAACTTTGTACTAGCACATATCTTAAATTTATTAATCATGGTAATTTTCTGTATTAAATATATTAAGTTCATTATAGTTTTAGGTTTTTATTAGTTAAAATAAAATTTAATTTTATTTGTCAATTGTGTACTCTGTTTTAGGGATACATACTAAAATTTATTTACTGTGTTTTTACTTTTCAAACATTTAATATAAATAACTTGAATTAATTTTAATATCTAATCTTAGTTATTTTATTTGATATATCATCAATTTTCACATGTTATTTTTTAAGGAATTTTACTCCAATTGCATTTTCAATATTTGTATCTTTACAGTAAAGTCATTCCACTTTAGCATTTATTTTCTCTAACTTCCTAAACTTTGAAAGTATTTCATTTAGTATATAATAATTGTTCCACTTTGTGCAATCTTTCCTCATTTGGAATGGCATGCAGTTTCAAATTGCTAAATATACAGCCATCATATAAAAGCATCTTAGGTTTAACTTTTCAGAAATTGCCTTACATGATCTCTTATTAATAGATGCAGTTAAATTATATCCATTGCCAAACATTATTAGACCCAATCATCTCATATTAACAATAACTATGTAATCCACACACATATATGCACATGAATACATAATTCAATTAGGCTTCAATAAAACCCAGCTAACAACACCTTAGGAAATATCAGACTTCTAAGAATGAAGACACATTGCATTCTTTTTTCCTAAATTTAATAAAAGGCAATCAACTTGCCTGTGCAGTTTCCTAAATAGCATATTCACCTATGTCCATTTGTCTTTTTAGTTTTTTTTAAGCCGTATTGGATATGAGAAAATTTACATTGTAATTGCCATGATAAAGCCATATAGAATGTATAATGGGAATTTGCTCTGCTTAGTTTCTTTAAGCCCCATTGAATATTCAAACGATTTTTTTCATTTAACCTAAATATAAATGCATTTTTATTTATATTTTTTTTCTTATGATGATTTTTGTAAAACGTTATTACATTGTTTAGTTTAATAATTTTAAATGTTTTATTTTAAAATTATTGGATACCTATATATAATTATTTATATTTTTTATATTTTGTTTTTAATACTGAAATACAATTATAATGTATATACTGATACACATAACTACATACATGTGAAAAAGATAAATGATCTCCAATATTTTTATTTCATGCTGAACTAGCACTCATCAGTTAGTCTGAATTATATATATATAGTACCAAAGTACATTGATATGTAATTAATTTGTTATGAATCCCATGTTTTAAAATATTAAGAGAATAAAATGTAAAAACTAAAGAGCAGGGGGTAGGGGGAATTTATTATTAAATAAAATAAACTGTAAACGCTGTTTAAAACAATAAGCTGTTTTAAAATAAAATATTTTTTTTTTGTTTAAAAGAAAAAAAATAGTCTTGTAATAAATAAATGATTTAATATTTTTTAAATGAATTTTTAATAAAATAATAAAGAGATTTCATTTTATCTTATAATAAATAAATAAATATATGTGCATGTGTGTATGTAATTTTTAATAAAAAGTAGACGCCGAAGCTGATTTTATTTCACAAGACGAACGCTGCTGCTAAATAAAGTTTTCCATTGTTTAAAACAGTATAAATAGCTCAACTTTTGTTCATTCTTGGTCTGACTTTTTCATTTTAATAAAATATTCTTGAAGTAATATTTTCAAAAATGTTGCATTGTTAAAACAAACGTATTTGCAGTTGACCAAAAGCCGCTCTCTACGCATTTAAGATCTGTGATTAGTTTGGAAAGTAATCATGTTGAAATAGACTAAATGGACAGTGGAGTGCAGGGAATGCCAAACCAGCCATGAAAATCATAACAAGTCACAGGATCGATGAAGGAATCATTTAGTGGTCGTCGATGAATTAAGAAATAATTCCATTATACTATTTCTGTCATATATAAAAACCTAGGTAATTATTTGACTTTGATATCTAAATATTTCCGATTTCTTCTTAAAATAAAAATAGACTTTACTGAAAGAACTTTGAACTTTTTGAATTAAACTTAAAAAAGAATAAACTTTAAAATTCAAAAGATAATATTTTGCAATAATAAAATAAGTAAAAGCAGCTTCTATTAAATAATATTTTCGAAACAATGGCATGCACGTATGTGTGATTTGATTTATTTAAACTTAAAAAAAAATAAAAATAAAATATGATGTAACGTGTATAATTTATTTGCTAAAGTAATATATTAAAATGCTTATTTTAATCTTTAAAAAAGTGTGTGTGTCTCATTATAAGATAAAACGATTTATTTATTTTTAAAATAATATAAAAAACACTTAAATTATTTTTTTTAAAACATTTATGTTTATTTCTGATATGTGCAGGTAAGTATAAATATTTATTTTCTTAATAAGAGTAGAAAGTAAAAAAATCTAATCATTAATAATAGTATTTTAGAAAAGATTCGCTAATTTAAATCTATAAATGTTTTGGCATTCAGTATGATGTTGTATTAATAGTTTTAAAGGATTGAAGTATTATTTAGAATGGTTCGGGGAAAATTATTTTAGTTTTTAAAAAAAAATAGTAGTAGCTTAGAAGAGGCAGCGTTTTAAGATATACCTTTTGTTTTGTCTATTTAGTGGGTGGTTGGAACCGGTTGAGCTAGCAGGGATTTTAGATATCAAGTTGTGCTGATCAGATAAACATGCTAATTCTAATGTAATTAGCTGGTGCTAAGGGATTTTTCTTTCTTCTTTAAAAATAATAAAGTGTTTATTTGATCAGTGTATATTTGATAGTTGAGTGTTGAATGTTATTGATACTTCGCTATTGATAATAGTTGACACTTTATCTGAAAATCAACCATTTTTCTGAAAGGGAAATTTAGGAGGACAAAATATAAAAAAAATATTAGTAATATTTTATTTGTCAATGGTAGGTGTTTGTTGTTTTACATAAGTTTAAGTAGTAAATTTTAAATTGTAAGTTTGTTAGCGTTAAGAGATGTGAAAGTGATAAACAGTGTTAATTAGTTAGTTTTTTTTATTCAATTGTTGTTAAGAGGAGGTTGGTTCAATATATATATATATTGTGCCATTACAATTTAGTCATTAGCTAAATTTATAGTAATGTGCATGTAAGAAAATGTAAAACAAAAATCATCACATTTTTATCTAAAAAGGAAGCTGTAGGGCATCCAAGTTTAAACCCTACAAGATAAAGTTCTAAAAACTTTAGACAGAAAGAGAGTTGGTCAACAATTATATTCTTTATTTGTTTGTGTGTTAATAAATCTCAAAAAGAGTAGTACACACATTTAAACTATTCAATATTTAATTTTTCTGTTAAAAAGCAAAGTTATAACGCATATGTATAGGCAGTGTGTGTTATAAAAGCTATTTAGTTAGCCACTTTTAAATTTCAGATATTAAACTTTCTTTAAAACTAACCTATGCTTGATCAATTTTAATATCTTATTCTATACTTCTATTTTTGCTTTTCTATAATTGTAATTTGGATTTAAAAGCTAAGGATTTAATTTTAAATATTAGGGTTATAATTTCTAAACTAGCATTCATATTATTTTGATGGACAGTTTATGAATGATTTGAAATGATAAAGTATGTGTGTACATTACATACAGAAATTTACATTTATTATATATTGAAAGGAAGAAGGGTTAAATCTGTCAAATTATTTTTTTTTACAATTTTGTGTTAAGGGAGAAAATCTGTTGAATCAGATATATATTTTTGTAGCAATTTTGTTTTTATAAATGATTGTTTGTCATTTTGGAGTTTAAGCTTGGTGGGAACTCTAATTTTGAAATTGTCTCATCTTAAGATCAAAAGAAAGAAGCTCCAATTTTAGATATTACAGATATATGTGAGGAAAAAGGATTAAGTCTATTTTTTTTCCTTCAAAACAAAAGTTTGTCTGAAAACCAGGTGTGTGGTTTTTTTTAATGTTCCTAAAAAAGATTGAACTTTCCAGCTAAAAACGAATTGGTCAAAAATAGCAAGTCACACTATCACTCTAATTGGGTGAGTTGACTCAAAAATCGGATATAAAAGCAGTCTGGAAAATCAGTTGAGAGTATTATTATTATTATAACATTTGTGATAGAGACCTTTTTAAAAAAATTATTGAAACTAAAGCAGACAAACATTTTTAATTCTGCTAGATAACCTTTTTTTTTTAAAAAAAAATCATTTTTTTATATCAAGTTTTGAATGTTGAAAATATAAGGATGGCGGGGTAAGAAAAATTAATATATGTCTCATCTGTCTACCAGACTCATCATCAACTAGCACATCATATAGGAAAGAAAAGATGTCTTGTCTGAAAAATAATATTCTACACCTTTCAACTGACTGAGAGAAATAAGATGTTTTTAAATAGAAAGAAGAAAACATTCACCTGCATTTAAAATCAGAAGAAAAGAGTAATCTACTGATAAATATTAAATCATCAAGTCCAATTAATTGTTCCAGTAACTGAGTTTAAACCCAGAAAATTTATAAACGTGAAAACAACTGCTGTACTTCATCCACTAAAAGAATCATGCTTGACAGGAAGAGAAGAAAAATTAATATAATGATTTCCAAATTGTCCACTAAAGCAAATAACCTCAATAGGATCATCATCATCAAACAATTATACACCTCAAGAAAGAGATTGTTCCAAAGTAAAACGGAAATGGTAGCTGCAGAAATATAGACATTATACAAGATAAGTTTGAGCCCTTGGAAGTTCGCCACAAAACAAAGGATCGGTAATATGACTTTTTATATCTATTTTCTTTATGATATCAGAGTCTTAATAAAATTTTAGCAATAAAGTGGTATATTTTATTTAAAGAACTTTTAAAGACAATTCAGATCGATTAAAACCAATAATTTCTTACTAATAATAACCTTGAGCTTCATAAATGATTTTGAATGTATCAAAATTATTTGTTTATTAATTTACAGTTATGAAATATTAATGTGTAAAATAATTTTTTGTATTATTATTTTGGTTTTAAATAATATTTTGGTTTTTACGGGGTAAACACACACATACATAATAATACTTTATCTGTGTATAATTGCGAGTGAATGTGAAGGAATAAGCAGTATTAAAATATTAAATTATTTTGTTTTAAGAAAGTATAGGTTTCAGAGTGTAGAAGGGAGGGGGAGAAAATGATTTAAAACTTGTTTCTAAAACTTGCTCTTTCCAATTCTACTAACATTTTTTTTAACATTCTGCTTACATGTTAGATTATAAGGTATGTGTGCCAATGAGTGAATATTTTTTTTTATGAAATACTTTTCTTGTGGATGGAACATTTTAACAAATCGGTTACCCAATTTAATACCATATACATTTGACGGGAAAGGGGGAAGAACTTGAAATTAATCTGAAGATTGCAATATAATCAATTATTATTGTTATTATTATTCATATCAATTTTCATGTTTATCTATAAATTTTCATGTAGATATTAGTAATGCATTAATAAATGTTAATTTGTTTTATTAAACGAGGCGTATATATTTCATTAAGAGTAGTCTTTATTAAGTGTGATTATTCATCATCAAGGTGAATATTAGCTATTTAAGTTCCAATTAGATATACTAAAATTAAGCAATGATTATGAATTTCTTTATAAAAATTAGGTTTATGATTAGGCTTAGTCCTAAAGCTGTGGTTGAAACCATTATCATTGTCATTCATTATCATCATCACGTTTTAATTAATGAGCTGTTTAAATGTTTAAAGGCCATAAATAAATATTGATTTCATAGTATTTAGTGATTTCTTAGTAATTATTATAACCACCATCCCATCATCTATTTCATGCAAGGATGAGTGAATTGCCATCCTAAATTAATAGTAATCTGAGCTAGTAAAACTTATAAAAAAAGTATTGAAACACATTTATTATGTTAAGCTCTAAGAAATGATTTATGTCTAATGAATTTTATATACTCCACTTTGGTTTAAAGATGTTTTATGTTTACCTAAATATTAGTGCATACAGTGATATGGCTCTAAAAAGCAAAATCCTCCATTTTTATTAGAAATAAAGTACCAAAAAGGGATTCAAACCCGGTACATGTGAAAAGGTTATTAGATATAACTGTGTCTAGATTCAGATAATCTAGTGGCGCCCTGCTAGACCATATTCACTTGGTATTTGTTTAAATATGCACTTAACATCAAACCAAGAAATGAAAGTGGATAAAATCTACTGTTGGATATACCTGAGAAGATATTTGATTGAGTTACCAGTGTACTCACTCACTTGATTTCCATATACCTGAGTTATAGTAGTTCGTTCTTAATAATTTGTTTATAATTATTGATATTGTGATATCTTGAGAAATCTAATTATAGAAATATGTTTCATTTAATCCAATGACCCTTAATATGATTGATAACACAGTCTGATCTTTTGTTTAATAGCTTATGCTCAGCAAGTTACAATGTTTAATTCTTTTCTCTTTGATCTAAAATTTAAGTGACCATTTTTTGTTTATTAAGTTATAATATTATGATCTTATATATTACAGACTACTCAGGTATGGTAATATTTATATTTGAATCTTTTCTTAATTATTTAATATACTTGGATCTTTTGATCAGTTTATTTATGTTACAATGAATATTTGGATTTTTGACATTATAACAGTTGGATCTTTTGATCATCTTTATAAAGTTACAATATATATATATATATATATATAATCATTGTTTGGTTTTACATTAAAATAGCAAATCTACAAGCTCTAATGGACAAGCTTCAATACTTTCCACTCTTCAGCCATCCCTATCATTGAAAATCTGATGATGTAATTCACAAAGCCCATTATGATGCCAATATTATAGTCATACCCACATTGACTTTAAGTCAATCTATGTCTTTAAATGGACATAATAAAGTCCTAAGTATGAGAGGTTAGATTGACTTAAGATTAATGTGGGTATGACTATAATATTGGCATTATCATAGGCTTTAAGAATCTCATCATCAGATTTTCAGTAATATAGATGGATGGAGAATGAAGAAGATTGAAGCCTGTCCATTAAAATGTGTAAATTTGATATTTTATTTTTGTATTTATTCATAAAAGAATATAAGATTTTTTTTGTATTTATTCAACATTATCAGTTTCATAACTCTTGTTATTTTTTATAGACAAACGGCATAAAGTTTGTAATTTCTCTCTTGATTCTGAACAATCTCCAGGAAGTAAAAAAATTGCTGATTCTTCTCCACCTAAAAAGTTAAAATCTAAAATCAAGACTAAGTACAAAGTTGAATCAAAAAAGGTAAATTTAGTACTAAATCAATTTTTGAATTGTTTTGAAAGTTTTTTTTTTTCACTTCATAATATATAGATTTTTTTTTAAAATATGTAATCATTTCCTAATTTATTTTATTGAAAATGTAAATTTTTTTGTTGATTGAGGATTTTTTTATATTATTGATAATAGCTTATCACCTGAAACATTTATTAATTGTAATGGGAGTAAATACAGGAAATTTTTTGTATTAGCGGGGGAGGGGGGGGGAAGAAAATTTTAATCTAATTTTTCTAGAATTGCTGAACTGCCATTACAGTTTAGTGCATTGGTAGAGTGTATTCTATGGAGTTTAAATACCAGGGATCATAGCTTTCACTCTTTCATTTCCAGTGCTCAAACATTATGTGAATTCCTGAATAATAAATCATTAGCTTTTTTTTTTTTATATTTATTGTTTTCAAAAGTCCAATTATTTAATTGATTAGATTTTTAATTATTTGACATTCTCACTAGAATTAAATATATTATTATATTAGAAAGATGCTAGTTGGTTTTTGTTTAATTTGTTTTATAGTTTTTAAAAATTATGGAAATGAATTTTATTTATGTCTAAAATCCAAAGGTCATTACATTACCACAGAATGTAACTATACACATATATTAGTTTGGTTAACCACGGAGGTTAATCAGTGTATTTTATCGCCAACCTTAAAACATCCAACTGGCTCTGTAACTAATTAATGTGTGCTCTAGTTCACAATTAATCTATAGTATTAACAGATAGTTCTTGGCGTAAGCTTTCAATTTAATAATTCCATATGCCTAATTCAATTACACATGAGCACTTAAATATGTTAGCAACAACGAATACTCCAACAATTATTATTGTTGTTTGTTCTAATAAATTTACAGCCAATCTCTAGCAAATAATTACTTGACAGTGAATACGTTACCGAATACCTCATCAGCCGATGTACATACTGAGAATGAATATATCCCACCCCATCTGCACACTTCCATTGTTCTGGGTAGTATCTCATGTCAGGTTTTAATTAGTCAATAGCCTTTTAGTATATCACACTTCTCCTCCCACTACACAGAACTAGGAGTAAACATGGAATACATTTTGTTTTTCTCTATAGTTCAACATAGCATTTTCTCTTTTCTCCTCTCTTCTAGCAGACATAGTCCTTTAAGAATTTGGGTGACTGTTTTTTTCTCTGAGCTCTTGGTGATCTTTCTTTAATGTTCTCACCTTCTACTGCCATCGGCATATCTTCCCGTTGTAATGTATCAGCATCTACCCCTTGTTCCTCCTGAGTATCTGGTTGTACAGTTTGTGGTTTATCTATCTCTGATTTTGTCTCTGTTGGTTCGATGATTTTATTTCCACTGGGTTTATTGTTCTCCCAGCTTGGAGAACTGTGGTGACAGTATGTGGTTTATGTGTCACTTGTATACTACATTATCCTCTGTTCTCATCGCTGCTATAAATTTGGATGTTAAGTTGACAATTTCTCCCTTTATCCATGTTTTGTGTAGACTATTTCTGATCCATACTTTTTCTCCCGCTATGAATGTTTTATGTTCTGTTTCGGCCTGCATGTACATGTTTTTTTGGCAGTAACAGTGTCAGTTCTGCCCTTAACCTCCATTTCAACAATAGTTCAGCTGGGGACTTTCCACTCATTGCTGTTGGTGTGGAGTATTGATGCAATAATATGCGTTGCAGTGTTTCCGGAATATTTGTTGATGTTTCTTTTTTCAGTGCACGTTTAAGTTGATTTACTGCATTTTCAGCCAATCCATTGCTCTCAGGATGGTATGGGGGTGAGTACATATGTTTAATGCCCCTGGTTTCTAAGTATTCTTTAAACTTTGCTGAAAAAAATCCAAAACCGTTATCTATAATGAGAGTCTCAGGGTAGCCTTGTGTTGCAAATATTTCATTTAGATGATGAATGACTTCTTATGACCCAGTGTTTCTCGTGATTCAGTATTCTACCCAGTGGGAATAGGCATCTACTAGCATCAAGAAGGTATAATATCCCATAAATGGACCTGTGTGGTCCATGTGGACATGTTCCCATGCATTTTTAGCTGGGGCCATGAACTATATTCTTTTATTGTTGATCGGGCATTTGATTGACATGCTGTGCATGTTTTTGTGATGGATTCAATATCCTCATTTATTTTAGGCCACCAAACATAGCTTCTGGCGAGTACTTTTGCCCGAACAACTCCTGGGTGTCCATTGTGCAGTATTTTGAGCACCTGGTTCTGGCCATGTGAGGGTATTATGACTCTATCTCCATTTAGTATGCATCTTTTGCAGACTGATAAGCTTGAATGAGCATTCCAGAAAGCCAGTGGCAAGTTCTTTGGTCATTTGTTGTGCCAACATTTACTAATCCATTTTATAAGCAATTGATATCCTGGATCATTATCTGTCCACTCTGCTACTTTTTTACTATTTATCCGTGAATTTCAGTTGTCTATGTAGTTGATTTCCACATTGACTTTTTTTATTTCAGTTATCTCTGGCATTATCGCCAACCTTAAAACGTCCAACTGGCTCTGAAATATATACATATATTTAATACTATTATAAACATCTATTTATATAATAACTATATATGTGTACATACATTTATGCTATTGTTTGTATTGTTATTATGTAAACATGAAAGAGCAGTTTATCAATTTACACAACCTAGCATGGAGAGATTATTTGGTTATAATTTCTTGAGTTTGGGATAAGAAGAACTTGGAACTTCTTTTCTTCTCAGAAACCTGTTTGTTCTTGTCTGATATCATTTTGTTATTTTGGAGGGAGAATGTTTAGTGTATGAAAATGTGCAAATAATTAACATTTTATTCATTATTAATGGTAACCAAGAAAAACCTATGGCCTTCATGCCAGTCAAGTCAATAGTTAGTTATTGAAAACAGATGTTAAGAATCATAGATTTTACATTTAATCTGCCATTTTATAATGACTGTAAATTTATTACTCTATAGCTATGTATTATTTTCATAGCAAAGAAATACATTGCATTTTATTTTAAACTTATTGGATATCTGTAAATAATTATATATAGAATATTCTTTTATACATTTAATTTTTGTATTTGGTTTATAAAAGAATATAGGACTGTTTTTATTCAAAAATTATTGTTTCTGCTTCTTCACATAAAAACTAAAAAAGTAAAAGTGAGACTAAATACAAAGCTGAATCAAAAAAGTAAAAATATATAAAATTGATGGGTTTTGATGTGACAGAAATGAATTTAGTCTTTTGATAGATTTTTTAGAACAAAAACTCTAAAGTGTAACATTGAGTGGTGGCAATATTGTTTGTATTAATTATGGGAATATTACAAACAGGTATTATAATTTTTCTAGGCTTATTGACAAACATTTAGTCAAGGACATAATCCTGGAGATATAAAAATCTATGATATTTAAAGTTGGATCAGAGAATTGATAGAGAACTCGAGTTGCAATGGAGTCTGGAATTGATGTATATCTGTAGTTGGAATTATTACAGGAATTCAATCCTGCTGATTCTGCATGCTTAATTGATAATTCGGTGTTTAGAGAAGGCAGAGATTTTTGAATTCATTGGATTCTAGTATGAGTTGCTATCCTGATCATTTTTGAAATCTTGAACTTCAACTGACTTTGACATTTATTTCTTCTTGATAGCACTAATTTAGAGATTGTCTGTGTGTTGTTTCAGTGTGCACCCATTGTCAAGTTTCACGAGGTAATGGAGTTGACCCAATTATAGTACTTAATCTCCATTCTGGTTTTTGGTTGGAGTAGGATCAAATTTGAACTCAATATCCTATGCATAACTGCTATGTTTTGCCATGTAATATATTTTTTTTGAATTTGATTGGCTTTGAAACATCCAGTTGAATTCAAATTTTTGGTTTACATATAATTCTGTTGAAGTCTTTCTATTGTTGAATGGAGGTGCATAATAATACAAAAGAATTTTTTAGATTTTTTGGCACATAGATCCTGTTTCTTTACTCATGGCTATCAACTCTTTCTTTAATGTTTACACATATATCTCAGCTAATCTGGATGGCCTGCCCATTTTGATTTTATATATATATATATATATATATATATATATATATATATATATATATATATATATATATATGTCTTTTTTTTTTTTTCTTGGAAATATATTTGGGGATATAGTATTGTCAGGATTGTAAATGTTCTTTGAAATTTTATTAGAATCATTTTATATCTAAAAAGTTGCAGATTCTGATTAATTTAAGATTTCTTTTTGTTCAGAGCAAATCACAGGTTTTATTTTATTAGATTTTTTGAGGATAACTATTAATTTTTTGTAATAGATATCATCCATTTTAGCTTTTGCACAATGTTTTTTGTAGATCATTTCAATAGATGTTTTAAAGAAAATGTCTTTTGAATTAACATATCTTTTAAAATTTGTTTTGTAATTAATGTAATAAAATAACAATATATTTTTTATTTAAATCTGAGAAAAATAAGATTAAACTGTTCAGACTTAATCTAATATCATTATTAAAATATATTTGTAAATTAAGATTGAAGGAAAGAAAATTATGTTTATTACTTTTTTTTTCACTTTTTTATAAAAATTATTTTTATTAAATGTTAAAATGAAATTATTCAAGAAATTTATTGCAGATAAATAAAAAGTCGAATTTTGTTATTTTAATTTTCCAACCTGAAGACATGCTAGAGTAACTAAACAGCAAATACTATTATTGAAATAATATAATCATTTTACATGGTTATAAACTTTCATTATGTAATAATAGGCAGGGATAAGGGGGTATAGCACAGCTTATATATCTACTGGTTGGGGACAAATTAAGTTATCAAGGAAAGCATAAAGCTGTTTAAATATAATAATAGAAAACAAATACATTTTGAGAAGCAAATAATTTGTAACACCAACAAATAAATAGGCATGTGTTATGTTGCAGACATGTGTGTATGTGTGTGTAATATTTATAATTATATATTGTGTCATGACATTTTGAGTTTATTTGTAAATTTTCAAAGATTATTAAAATACAGTAGCCATTTGAGGGAGCCACCAAGCATTTCTAGCTTGGAAGCAGATTGTTTCTACGATCACGGTTGATTATTTATTTATGAATGGCAATCACCAAATGCAATTTATAAAATAATTTATATCGGACTTAAATTCTATAAGATGAATATCATACTTAACTAGTTAAATAGAATCAAACAGACACTTGATCAATGTTGAAGTATTTATTACACTATCTTTCTTTCTTCTTATTCCCTCCGCTCACATTTATTTAATCAAACTGTCCTGATCTATTTCTTACTAATCCTGATTTAACAAATCATTCTCAAAGGAACATGTGCTGCACTTTATCCAAATGTATAGAAAATTACCAATAATTATGATATATAGAGATTAGGAGTGAATCTAAGGGCAACTTACTATAAGAGAATGCTTGTTAGCAATGCTCAAATCCTCTCTTGCAAATGTTAAACCCAATATCTATTCCCTTAGATCGAGTATACAATTTTAAATAAATACATTCTACTAGTATAATAATGATAGGAAAGAAAGGTAAGGTTAATTAATAAAATAAAACATATATATAATGCTGGTTAATTTAAGTTAGTGGAGTATATGTAATTAACAAATATATAAAAAACCCTTTCTATTATTGAAACTTATATCTGCTTGAAGTGAAAGCTTTTCAAAATTCTATTATTCCATTATACATATTATATATTAACATGCAAATGTTTCTTGTAATAAAAGAAAGTCTAGTTACCCTGATTGATCAGTATATTGGTCCTGTGGGAGAAGTATTTCACCCTATGCTTGTCATGGTTTGTCCTAGATTTCCATTTTAGTCTAGTTTCCTTGGCTAACTCTACATGTCCATATGCAAGGTTGACATTTCCAATGGCAGTTCCAGGTGGTGAGGGAAAGAGAGATTCCCCAAGGGGAAACTTCTGATATCTTTAGCCACTTGACATATTCTCTGCACTTTTTAATTATTTAATTTGGCTTTGCAGGTTTTAAATTGTTGAAGAGTCTAAGCTGAATCAAAACCAATAGATCAGTTACTAACTTCAGCAAAATACCAATTAATTAAACAAAAGGCAATCCCGGTATTATAGGTTTTTTTTTCAATGTTGCTTATAATCCTGTGGAAACCTTCCAAATTGATGAGTTTTATTATTTATTTTTAGTACAAAAAATAAGTTTTATTATAAAATAATATATACATGATTTTAATAATATATATATATGTGCATATATACGTATGAATATGAGCTGGAAGAAAAATACCAGCTCATTACACCCTTTCCCAAACAAAAAAATAATATAAAAAAACTTTTAATTATCCCGTGGGATCTTTTCCCTATTTTCTTTAAAAGGTTTTAAGCTTCATGCATTATAAGTCCCTTTTTATTTCTTTTTCCTTGTACTATAAATGCATTAGGTCTGCATTTTTATATGATCCTGTATGGGCCTTCAAATAATGAAAAAAACTTTTTATATTGTTTATCACTTAATTTTCTAGCTGGCTGAGTTTTAACATAAGCCCAGTCTTCTACC
Source organism: Epiperipatus broadwayi (assembly GCA_028023455.1). Lineage (NCBI taxonomy): Eukaryota > Metazoa > Onychophora > Udeonychophora > Euonychophora > Peripatidae > Epiperipatus > Epiperipatus broadwayi. Next base: position 4,825,918 of record JAQFVV010012420.1, read on the forward strand.
ATAAATTGTCTTGGTAAAGCATTCTCTTTCTTTATTCTCTGTTCAACTTTCTTCTTTAATCTGTCTAGAAAAGCTTTCATCTTCCACTACATTTACTGTTTCATTCCTAGTAGGAAAGGGGCACTTAAGAAAGAGAAGGCTCAACCCGACCATAGTGCAAGCATTCTGGAGCTAACCCTGTAGATTCATTGTATGTATAGTTAATTATTTTAACCATTTGTGGCAATACTTTAAACCACTGATGATGATTACCTCTCACATGTATGCAAAATAAGTTCCCCCAATTCTTTTATAACCCATTTGCCTGGTTAGATCGGGGGTTATAGATAGAGGTGAGGATGTGATGTATCTGTTCTTGCTGAAGCCAATTTTTTCATTCTTTTGATATAAAAGGAGTCCCATGATTGCTCAAAATCATCACGGGTTTTCCAACTTGAATAAATTGTTTTTTTCTTTTACCACAGTTATGGAAGACTTGGCGTCAGCTTTTCATAAGGGATAGACTAGTACTAATTTCAGAAAAACATCATAGGTTACTAATTATAAATATGTGATTTTTTTTTGCATACGTTAGTGAAGCTGTAATTATAATATAATGTTTAATATGCCCGCTTAGCGCTTCCAAGATTTAGTATTCAAATCTCATACTTATAGTTTTAGGAATGAAGACTTGTGAATTATTGTACACATATGCAAATGAGCTTGAATTTTTAATTAGTTAGTCCATTGTTTGGAGAGAGCAAAGTCTTCATTCATAAAGCTATAAGTATAAGATTTGAATACAAAATCTCGAAAGCGCTAAGTGAGATATTAAACATTATATTATAATTACAGCTTCACTAGCGCATGTGAAAAAAATTGCATATTTATAATTACAATTTTTATTGGTGAAGAGAAAAACAATTTATAAGTTTCTAATATATATTTATATCTGCAAAAGGACAGTAGCAGACTGTAAAAATATATGGCTAGTAGCTTATTTGGGTCTTAGCTATTATTGGTGTCAGCATCCCAGCATAATTTTTATTGGCTGGTTTATTTTGCTGACATTCATGAAAACTCTGTAATGTAGTGACCACCAACCTATACAAACTTGGCCAATAATACCATCTCTGTTAAAGTTTACTTGTTTTAAGTGACCCATAATGCCCATATATCCCATGCACATAATTTATTAGTTTTTTCCTTGGATTTCACAGTATAAATACTTTCCAACAATCTACTCCTCTTTCAATGTGAAACACAAACAACCCATTTATTATTTTATACTGATATAACTTGTTTTTTTGTGTGTGCAACTTTTTGATTGCTGACATTTGCTTTATTACAGGCTTGTATCAGCTTCTTACCCATAGTATCCGAGGTTTGTAAAAACTGGAGTCTCTTCATATCTTTCTCTATCGATACCTCAGGATCAGTCTTAAGGGATATTAATTGATCTCCGCCTAGTGTTAAGTTTTGACTGTGATCCGAAATCAGATTTCTGCTTAATATATCCAGCACTATATTTTCTTTCCCAGAGCAATGAATTACCCTGTAATTAAATTTCTGTAAGTACAATGCCCATCATAATACCTATTTATAAACTCTAAACTTTTCATGATTGATGATAATAATAACCTCAGACCCTAGAAGTAAATCCTTAAGTTTATTTAAGACCCAAACAATTGCCAATGCCTCCCTTTCTGTAGTGGTATTTCTTTCTGCTAAGTTTAATGTCCTACTTAAAAATATAAAATCATGGTATCTTCTCTTCATTCTCCTGAAACAATATTGCCCCCAATCCTACACTACTACTTTCAGTTTGTAACATAAAAGGTTTGGCAAAATCTGGGTAGGCCAGTGTTACAGTACCTACAAAATTTTCATTGATCTGATTAAAGACTTGCCTTGTTTTTCAATCCATTCCCACTTGCTCTCTTTTCTCAGTAGATGCACAAGCGCTTCAGTATTTGTAGAAAAATCCTTGTAGAACCTTTGGTAGAAATTACATATACCAAGGAATGATTGAATCTGTTTTTTATTATTTAGTTGAGGGAATTTAATGATTGCTTCTATCTTGTCACGATGATGTCTCACTCCTTTAGCACACATGAGATGACTGAGAAAAATAATTCCTTCCTGTAGTATATTACTTTTCTTAAGATTTATTGTAATATTCTTTTCATGTGACACTCTTGAAGGAACACAACTAAGTTTTCTAAATGTTCCTGAGATGATTGTGACACTATCATGACATTGTCCATATAAGGTAATATAAATTCTTTTACTCTCTGAGAAAGTACCTAGTCTAAACATCTCAATAGCCCTGATCCACTGTTAACTAGTCCAAACAGAACTTGTTGAAACACGTAAGTAAAGCCTTCATAATGGAATGCCATGTATTTTTATCCTCAGCATGAAGTGACATTTTCCAATAACTTGATGTCAAATTGAATGATGAAGAATATTTCTTTCTTTTAAATTCCAACAGCAAATCTGTAATTTGTGGTGGCACATCCCAATCAGGTATAGTAATAGTATTTAACTAATGAGCATCTAAGCATACTCTCATAGAGCCATCTTTTTTTTTTACAATTACTAAAGGGTTTATGTATGGTGACTGTTGTTTTTTATACCCCATTGTTCCATTTGTTGTATTTGTTTATCAACTTCATCTCTATATTTGACAGGAACAGAGTATGACCTATCCTGGAAATGAGTTTCTTTCACCTTTATTCAATGAACATATCCCTTTATAAGTCCAGGTTTTATAGTGAATAGTTGTTCATTTTGCACAAGTGCCCCTTTAAGTTGATTTTTCCAGCCCCTATTATTACTCCATAACTCATTTATTTTACATTCTATCTCTTGATATCATCAGTTACATATAAACTACCTTGTTATCACTCTATCTGCTATACCCACTAAATGGCACCTTTTCATTTCCTATCGCTATATCTTTTTACTATAATTAATTTTCATCCTGGTTCGATGCATAAAATCCAATCCCAATATAAGATCTACCAAACCCTGACATTAATAATAATGTATGCTGCTTTTTTTCTTCTCACTTGTACTTTCCTATATATTTGCATAGAGTCCAACTTAACTCTTTTACCATTAGCCATAGTTATTTTAGACTTTCTTAATGGTAACAACTGTATTTTTCTCTTTTGACTTCTGATTTAATCTAATATTTTATTGGTGATTATTGAGACTTGACTCCATGGGTCTAGTAGATCCTGGATCTCTATTCCCTGTATTTTTATCATTATCATAAGACAAGTTTGTTCCACCATCATTTGTATTTTTTCTTCTTCCTCAATGACTACATTTAACAGCTTAGGTAATTGTTCTTGTTTCTCTTCTTCCTGTATGGTTTCTTTCACTCCTTCACACCTACAGACAGCTAATATCACTCAAATATTTTTCAGCATATTTTTTATAACACTTATAATCTGCCATTCAGAAATAGGATATTCTATCATCCTCTCACTTTCACCACTTGATTTAAAAATTGTCTATATCCTATCTCTTCTTTTTATACCTTTCTAATTATATCACTCCTTGTATCTTTTCTTGCCGCTTTACATTTCAAAATGAATGCATTAATTTATTTTTGTACTGTTTAAAATCATCCAGTCTTTTCTATAATGTTCTCCACCAATCTCTTGCCATGCCCATCAAATGATTACTTGCTATAATTATTTTTCTTCTTCCCTTGCCTCATAAATACAAAAACCCACTTAACTTTCCAAGTGTTCAAATAGAGTCTCCTCTTTATCTCCTTCAAACATTTTAATCTTAATTCTATCTTGCATTTTATCTAAAGTATTTTAAATATACTTTTAAAACTCAAATCCTTCACCTACTAGGACACTAAGTCCCTGCTTTAACCACCCGAACTTGCCTTATCCCCTTTTACCCTGATTTCAGGCTGCTTATTTAGTAAACATGGCCCCATGTTGGGCACCATTTTCTAAACTTTTTTCCTCTGTGCTACAACATTTCAACTTTATCCGTAAATTTTCAAAGATTATTAAAATACAGTGGCCATTTGAGGGCACCACCAAACATTCTTAGCTTGGAACTAGATTGTTTCCACAATCACGGTTGATTATTTATTTACAAATGGCAATCACCAAATGCAATTTATAAAATAATTTATATTAGACTTAAATTCTATAAGACAAATATCATATTTAACTAGTTAAATAAATGCAATTTATAAAATAATTTATATTAGACTTAAATTCTATAAGACAAATATCATATTTAACTAGTTAAATAAAATCAAACAGACACTTGATCAATGTTGAAATATTTATTACACTATCTTTCTTTCTTCCTTCTTATTCCCTCCCCTCACATTTATTTAATCAACCCATCCTGATCTATTTCTTACTAATCCTGATTTAACAAATCATTGTCGAAGGAACATGCACCATACTTTATCCAAATGTATAGAAAATTACCAATGATTATGGTATATAGAGACTAGGAGTGAATTCAAGGGTGACTTACTATAAGAGTGCTTAGTGGCAATGTTCAAACCCTCTCTTGCAAATGTTTAATTCTATATCTATTTCCTTAGATCAAGTATACAATTTTATATAAATACATCCTTGCTAGTATAATAATGATAGGAAAGAAAGGTAAGATAATTAATAAAATAAACCATATATATAATGTTGGTTCTTTTAAGTTAGTGGATTATATGTAATTAACAAATCTATAAAAAAAGTTTCTATTATTGAAACATATCTGCTTGAAGTGAAAGCTTTTCAAAATTCTATTACATCATTATACATATATATTAACATGCAAATGTTTCTTGTAATAAAAGACAGTCTAGTTACCCTGATTGATCAGTATATTGGTTCTGTGGGAGAAGTATTTCATCCTTTGCTTGTCATGGTTTGTCCTAGATTTCCATTTTAATCCAGTTTCCTTGGCTAGCTCTATATGTCCTATGTAAGGTCGGCATTTCCAATGGCAGTTCCAGGCTGTGACGGAAAGAGAGATTCCCCAAGGAGAAAGTTCTGATACCTCTAGCCACTCAACATATTCTCTGCACTTTTTAATTATTTGGCCTTGCAGGTTTTAAATTGTCGAAGAGTTCGAGCTGAATCAAAACCAATAGATCAGTCACTAACTTTGGCAAAATATCAATTAATTAAACAAAAGGCAATCCCATTATTTATAGTTTTTTTTTTTCAATGTTACTTATAATCCTGTGGAAACATTTCAAATTGATGAGCATAATAGATAGCACAAAAATACCCCTACTATCAAAATTTCAACAATAGAGCTAATTGTAGAAAAATTCTATACTTTCTTTCCCCTTCTATCTAAGAATTTCTAAGAATTAGAAATAAAACAAAAGACAAACTTTTATAATAAAAAAACTTGCAAGATCTTTTTTTTTCCTGTTATCTTGATTTAACCTTTTAACCGCTAATTTTATCATTGGTTGTATCAGATAAAAATCAAATCTTTTAATTGGCCAACTCACAAACTGAAGACAAAGCCTATTGTTAAAACATATTCGCCTATAATATTAAATTCAACTCAGATACGTTTATAAAAAGTCTATTACTAATTTTTCAGGTTATGAAGAAAACGAAAGTTCTTTCAAAAATAAATTGCTATTTATTTATTCTAAAATATTCAATATCGGCAACATAAAAGTTATAATGTAAACAAAAAGATCGACTTTTACGTTATAGAAAAGTAAATATTTCTTTTTACTACATCTTCAATATGTTTACTTAAATCTTCAATATTTTTCGAAAATAATTTTGTTTTTTTATTATTCTCTCTGAAAATAATTTTAATTTCTCAAAATATTCTTTTATAATAATTAAATCGTATTCGAAATGAAAATCTCAGCATTTTTCTTTATTTTCTTTGATCAGGCAGTTTCTTTGTTCTTTCCAGCCAATCAGAATGTCTTTTTCGGCTGAGAGCATGCTAAGAACCAATCACAAATAATGTTCCTTCTTTGTTTAGGTTTAAATGCGTTTTTTTTATTTTTTACTTCTAAAATAAATCGGAAGATGTCACCATCGTACAGAACTTTTAAAAACGAATTCAATACGTATTTAACGAATATTTTCGTATAAAAACTGGCTGAGTTAGAGTGATTTCAGATGTCGACGAGGAGCCTCGTAAAAAACAGTCTTTTGGTTAATTGATTTCAAAACTTTTAAAATTCCATTTCAAAAAATAAGTTTTATTATTTATTTTTAGTACAAAAAAATAAGTTTTATTATAAAATAATATATACGTGATTTTATGTATGAATATGAGCTGGCAGAAAAATACCACTTCAATATATATTACTAATAAAATATGTGTTAAGAATTCTTTAAAATACTGTGTATGGTAATTCTTAATATTATCTAAAGTAATTTTAAATTTAATCATTTAAAAGATAATATGTAAACAGAGAGAGTAAATTACCCTCTCCCATGCTATGACTTAAAAGAATGCTGAATGTTGAGCAAAGGAATCAAGAATATGATATTTACTCTCTTTGTTTATGTATACATTAGCTATGTTTAATTTAAAGTTTAAAAAGATAATTGTAATATATGATTAATATCTATTTTGAACTTAAGAAAGATTATTAATTTGTATATACACATTTGTCATCTGCACATTTTAAAAACTGATAAGAAATTAGATGTCTGCAGGTTTTAAAAAATGGCTATATCTGAAATGTCTGTCATGGATTTTATTGCAATGGCAAACTCCAATATGTGAGATTGTCCCTATTTATAAACCAACTTTATAGGGGAGTGTTTAGAAAATTGTGTTAACAATAACTATATTTACAGAAAACTTTTATTATTGTCTAACAATATTAAATAGTGTTTAAACTTTAAATATTTAAAATTATTCAATTATTATAAAATATGACCACTTTGCTTAGGAACATAATATCATAAATTGCTTTATTCTCTATAGCAACTTGACATATAGATTAAAGGATTATATATAAAAGGGATTATCGGTATTAAGTGTTATAAATATGATTTAAATAATTCAATAAACAAATAAAGGATTTGCAATCAACAACTGGAATACAAGTAATAAAGCTCCCAAATAAATAATTAAAGAATGAGTAATATTTATGACAAGATTATTTAAAGTAAAATTAAAATTAGATGCTATATGAACATCTCCATTTGTTCGCAAATTACCAATAAACTGTGTATATAAACTTTGATGTAAACTGTTTGTAATTTGTAAAATAACTTTTGATATAGAAACATTTTAGATATTTATTATTTTTTTATGTATTTTAAAGTGTTTTATAAATTGTACATATCTTATAATAATAATTATTTATTTGTTTATCTAAGTTGATGTTAGTTGTATAAATAACTTCATTAATTCATGGTTAATTATTAAGAGCTTGCTTATCTTGTCTAGTTAATAAAATCTTAATAGATTTTATTCTGTCATTAGGCAGAGTGATCTGAATTAATTATTTCTAAACTTCTTTGAGATGGATAGTAAATTTTATTAACTATTATAACTTAATATCCATTTTAATAATTGATTGACTGGAGATTTAAAATAGAAGTATAGGATTAGTCGATTATGATTCAATAAATATCCAATAGAAACCTATTGTATATTTGATATAATGATATGATTGGATATTATAAAATGCAAGATTATTCAATAGATTTATCGATAGTATGTTCTTGTAGAGTATTTCATTTTAAAATATACTTAAGCAATAATTGTGTATTGATATAAAGTAGCATATAGATAAATTATTAATATTATATAACAGTTTATTAACATTTTAAAAATTTTATTTTGCTGATTAATGGTTTTATTTTATTTAAACATTAGATATATTGTGAATTCATAAAACATTTTATAAGTTTTATCATAACCAAATTAGTTTATTTAAGTAGGGAATATTATTAAATTTTAATGTAAATTTACATTAGTATACATAATATTAGATTATAATAATTAAAATTGATTTGAAGTTGGTTTTGTTCAATTATAAATTAAATATATATCTTAGGTATATATCATTGTTTAGGATAATGATATATGATTTCACTGCTTATCATAGTTTATTTTGGGATAGTGAATAGATTTGGGGATATCTGAGGTGATGATCTTGTTTGATTTTTTAGTTTTAAATGCTATCTGAATAAATTAGATTTTAACAGAGATTGTCATTAGTATTTTATTTGAGTGTAGTAGACAATCTAAATAATTATTTATTGGAAATATTCTTATTGTTTAGTGTGATTAATGACTGAGCTAAATGATTTTACACAGTTTATAATAGAGTTACTATTTATTGATGCATGTTTTTCTCTGTTATAAATAATAATTAAACCATAAGAGCATTTCTTCATTATCTTTTATTTAATTTTGTGACAGTAATAAATTATTGTGTAAAAAAACCTATAGGGAAATTTATTTTATTTCATTACAAATGCTGTTCAAACTAATATAGAGAGATAGTGGGTAGAAGATCTCAATTATTATCATTACAAAATGGCTACCCAATTCTGGCTGATGATGATCATATACAGGTGGTAATCATTATAAAATACCATATCAAGTTTGGGGCTGTTGCAAAATGGTGTTCTACATTTAGGCTAGATTTATATTATTATAAATGGTGTCACAATTTCTGAGGCATACTAAAGTTTTTCTATCCTCATATTTTGTTATAAAATGGTGACAAATCATTTGGTTATATTGTCAAGCATTGTTAGCCAAGAGGTCATCGCAGCTGCCTTGCAATCAAGTAGTTGGTTGCAGACGGTTGTGGGTTCATGTCCCGGCCGATGCTATGACATATGAAAAAAAACTCATTTGGTTATATTTTCATTCAGTTAAAGTTAATATTTCCCATTGTTATTAGTTATATTCTCTTACAATATATACTTGCTGCAGATAGTTTCATTTTTTTCATGACTATGAACTAAAATGTAATAGTTCATTTTCAATCTGGATAAAGTAAATAGAGAAGTAGTAAAAAAAAACCCCAGTTTATTTTGAACATGGGCAAGGTAAAGAGAAAAATAATAATAAAAAAAGGAATAAAGAAAGCTATTTTTATTAATAAAATAAATAATTGGTTGTCATCGATGAGCCACCATATCCCACTGGATGGCGCTGTTTTCACGCTAAAACACATAAAAATGCCGTTTCCGTGGCCGACACCTTCGAACCCGCATTTTCTATAATACAACTTTTTTGTTGTACTACAGATTGCAGGCCGCTATGTCGCGTCGCAGTACAGCATGTATGTTTACGCAGCAAATACATTTTCCCAATTTGCACAGTTTATAAAATGGTTACGGCTTGGGGAGAGGGTGTGTTTTTTTGAATTGGATGGAAATGTTATTTTCATTGGATTTTTTTTTATTTTAAAGTATTGAAATGTTCAGATTTTGTAAAGTAATAATTAACAGACTTTTTACACCATAGTGTATTGAAGTTTTAAGTAGTAAATGTTGATGAGATATATGTATAAAGTGAATTGGAATTAGGTAACGCATCAAGTAACATACTGTTCGTAACATTTCCACGAGACATTTTAAGATTGTACCGTGTGTATATTTTTGAAATAAAAAAGAGCGTTAACACAAAAATATCCAGTAAGAAAAGTACAATTGTACACTGTTTTTTTAAATGTCATAAAAAGCATATATTATGAACATTATATATATATATATTTGTCGTTGTTTAACGAAGTTTTAGTTTCTTTCTTTTCTCCGACTACTGTTATACTTTGTTGAATATAGTTTACGTTTATTGTAATCATTTATTTTATAGATGTTAGTAAAAAAAAATATTTACAAAAATACGATTTTGATATTTTTTATTTTAACCGTAAACCTAACCCTGAAACTAACCCTAAAGTTAACCCTAAAACTAACCCTAAACTAACCTTAAAACTAACCCTAAAACTAACCCTAAAGCTAACCCTAAAGCTAACCCTAAACCTAACCGTAACAACTTTTACTTTTAGTTGTCATTCTATTTGAAGTAAAAAATAGCGGTAAACAACAAAAAAAAAAAGCTGTAACCCCAGTAAAAAAATCTCCGATAGAAAATTGATTTTTCTAATAAAAAGAAAACTAAAAAAGACGAATCAAATTGTAATTTGTTTATTTTATTTTACATTTATTATTATCATTTAATTTGTATACGTTAATAAAAAATAATATTTAAAATTAAATAATATTTAAAAAAGACGATTTTCTTTTGTTTTTATTTTCGCATTACAAAAAACACATCAAAATGATTATAATTAACGGCCCGTGAATGATCATATTTTATAGTTTAAGCATGATAACTGCGCCATCCAGTGGGATATGGTTGCTCATGGACGACAACCGAAATAATTTATATAGCTCATAAAGTACTAATGGGAAAATTCAAAAGGTATAGATATAATATGAAATATTCTCTTGTGGAAGATTTTTATTTATATTAGTTTTATATCCAGTTGAAACTGATTGAATTAAGGCAATTGAAGTATGTTTTATATTTATTAATTAATGTTATAAAGTGTCTTAAAATAGTTCTGTAATATATTTATTTGTAATATATTTGCACATTTATAGTTTGAAAGTTGACTTTCGTAATTGTATCATATATTTTTATGTCTCTCTATTTTACAAAATAATTACTCACAAATCAATAATATTTTTTTATTTTCCCAATATTACAGTGTATTCCTCCCCCCCCCCACATCAATCAGGAGATTAAATTTATCATAATTCTGATTCTGAGATTGCAAAATTCTGTGCACGATTGCAATTTCTAATTGTAAAAATCAATATATATATATAATTTTAAAATTAATTTATGTATATTTCAAAAACAATTTGTAATGTATTTTGTTAGCTTTAACATAATGATATTTTATATAATTATATTGTTTTTAATGTATTTTTAGATATCTTCTGTAATTGCAAAAGATGCTTTTAATGTGACATCCATTACCTCTAACCGACTAACAGTAAGTTGATATGATCTTAAATATATATTGTTTAATTTTCCTAGTTATGATAAACAGTTATTGCTGAAATTGAGTTAAAAATAATGAAAGATAACAGCATTTTAAAATAAATCTGTATTAAAAGATACAGCTTTACTATTCAATTTAGACAATAAAAATAATGATGGCTATAATAAAACTAATATTTTTTTGAAAGATAATATTAGTAATAAAAATATTAAAAAATTCATTGTTGGATTGTTTAGATAAATAACTAATTATTAGTTAAACAAAATTAATTTATGATTTCTTAATTTACATTTTTACAAAAGATATTAAACCAGCAAGCATCACATGATCACATCTCCAATACTAGCACATAACTGTTTATAAACAAAGCAAAGCAAAACTCCATATAGTAGTGCCACCTGTGCTAAACAGAGTAATCAATGGATGCCAGAAGGCTTGTGCATAAAATCTCCATCTAATACCTACTCATCCAATATCCCCAGACTAGCTTTTGGCTTGTGGCCTTCGTTAGTAAGGAGCTTTGGATCTGAGAACACTGCATCTAGATCTTAGGATCTAATGCAACCCTCTAGCAACCACTTCTTATCTCTACTTAACTACAAAACTATGAGCATGAAATTGAAAACACAAAAAGTATTTTCAATCTAAGCTCAATAGCTTATATAGTATTGGAGATGTGATCATGTGATGCTTGCTGGTTTAACACCAATCCTGCCTAATAGGGTAGTAGTGGCTATGGTTGTTGAAGAGCCAAAGACACCAAAATGTAAGGGTGCTGAACTGAGTTCAGACCCATATGACTATATAAGCTATTGAGCTTAGATTGAAAATATTTTTTGTGTTTTCAATTTCATGCTCATAGTTTTGTAGTTAAGTAGAGATAAGAGGTGGTTGCTAGAGGGTTGCATTAGATCCTAAGATCTAGATGCAGTGCTCTCAGATCCAAAGCTCCTTACTAACGAAGGCCACAAGCCAAAAGCTAGTCTGGGGATATTGGATGAGTAGGTATTAGATGGGGATTTTATGCACAAGCCTTCTGGAATCCATTGATTACTCTGTTTAGCACAGGTGGCACTACTATATGGAGTTTTGCTTTGCTTTGTTTACAAAAGATATATTAATTGGAAATTCTTTTTAAAAATAATTATGTATCAGTTCTTGCAAATGTATTTAATGTATATTAAAAACGTTTAATATCAAAAATTATTATTGTTGAATTAAAACTAGATTAAATTTTAATCTACTTTCTAGATATTAGATTTGTTATATAACTGTAGAAAAAAAACTAATAATTTGAAATCTGCTGTAAGTAAAAATGTTAAAACAACAAAAAAGAAAGTTTATATTACAATTAACATTTGATTTGTATATGATCATTCTGCAACTATTTATGATCCGATTTTTCAGAAAATCATGATGTTTCTCCTGTTTTAAATAAGAATCATTAATTTTATTGAAAATAGTGTGTTTGCAAACTGAGAACATTAAAATATATAGCCGTTGATTTTATATAACTATGTAAACAAGTTGTCTTGGTTTCAAAATATTAAGATGTTTCTGAATTTCTGGCTAGTAGCTTGGTAGTATAAAAAATAGTAAAAAAAAGGCTGCTGGACGAAAGGTGCATTATATCTAAAAAATTCAAATGCAGGAAATCATGACATGAAAACTTTTTATTGATGAAGGCCATAATCTAGAACCTAGTATGCAAATATGGATATGTCAATGCTGGGTAGGGATTTAATAAGCACTATATACTTGGCATTTATTGATTATTCAAAGTTACAATAAGTAGCAGAAATGGAATCATATAACTAGTTTGTTCTTGAAAAACATTGTGTAAACAGAAATCATATCACATGTTTTGGTTTTATTTTGTGATGGTATAATTTTGAAAGTCATGCATTTTTCAGCAATATATACACATACACTCATATATACACATACACTTATTATGATATGAAAAAATTTCCAAGTTTAATGATACTGCACTATACCACAAGACCCATATAGATTTAAGAATAATTTAAATTTGTATAGCCTTTAATATAATTAAGGAAAAACAAAAATCTCTAGATGAAATTATTTTTGTCACAAAAATTTTTCCATATCTATTTTCTGCAAATTTTATTTATAATAATTGAGAATATAGATTGAAATCTTTGATTATGCTATCAGGCCTAATTGCATATGTATGTATATGTTATTAATTTGTAATTTTTATTATTATAAATAAACATTATTTTAATTTAATAAAAAATATTTAATATATGTACAATTATTTTGCTGATTTAAGATATATACTCAATCTGAAATTTTTATGTCTTTATTTATTTTTTTGAAGAGGAAAGTTGGCATATTCAATAATTGCAAGAAGTCAAATACAGTCATTAGAGGTATTGTATATATAATTATTAATTTATATATATTAAGATATTTATTTATATGCAGTCTCTTTATAAAAATGAAGTGGATGTACACAGTACATGCCTTGTAATAATGCATTTAGAAATATGACTATATTAAATTTATCATTAATTTGAATATGCAAGATTTATTATCAAATTAGGCATAGCAGTAATATTTAAGTGTAACATTAGCTAAGAATCTGTTAATAAAAGTGAATGTATCATACTCCAAGTTTTCTTTGTGTTTAAATTAGCACACACACTTTTTATATAATAAGTAGCAATATCTCTGCCAATCCTAGTTTTAAATCTTATATGAATCCAATATTTTGCATGTAAATGGCCAATTTATGTAATTGTCTATTATACTTGCAAATTATTAATATTAACATACATGGATTTTTTTTTGTAGAATATATTACAATTAAAATAATTAATTCAGGAACTTACCTGTATATTTGCATTATTATAAAATTCATTTTATTTGCAATCTACATCTATATAATATACACACAGATACTTCAATCCCCTTATATTCCGTTAATTAAGCAGGTTTCTTATGTATGCATGCCTTTTTAATAAAAAAAAATTCCGTTGTGAAGTAGTAATAATTTGTTCCTCTGTTGTAGCTGTCTAACAAAAACATGACCTTTCTCAGGCTCAGTTATTTATTAAGTAGTGTGACCATTTATTTCCATTTTGTCTTCTTTAATTTTTAGTTCAGCAGACAAGGTATGTTTTGCTCCAATCAGAGTTTTCATTTTTTATTATGTTATTTTCAAAAACATCATCATCAAATAACTCATTTAGATGATGCAAATGATTTACATGCCTTATTTCTTTTACATTTCTAGTTTTATCAGTCAAAATTGCCTTGACAAAGTTTACAATGTCACTCATGGCATACATTTTTTTTTAATATCATATATCTACATGCTCTCTCCAATTTTAATTTTTTTACAATCAAAACTGTTTTTAAATTTTTCACTTATAGTTGGCAACAACTTAGTAAAATAAATGCAAACATGTCAGTGCATTAATAACTTGGCTGGTGTCTTTTTAGTTGCTGTACAGTGAGTAAAGTAGTGATAGAACATAGCATCAATTCACACTTCTGATACATCCTTATAGCAAGTTTTGTTCTATGTAAGCTTCAAATATTGAACAGCTTCCTCAGCTATTACTCTTGGAATGATAAAATAGCGTAAGAATGTGCAGTATTGTTTTATCATCTAAATAATACATACATTGCTGAGAGGCAAAACTGATCCCATTATTGTTTACAATAAGCTCTTGATAACCATATATAGCAAAAATTTATTTAAGCACTTTAATAGTACATTCTGCACTTGTATTTTTATTGTCTTATATTTGGTCCAAGAAGACAATGTACCAGCAACTATCAAATTTATATAACAATGCATTGATCCTGCATAGTCTAAATGTAAAGGTTTCCAAGGTTGGGTAGATTTAGACAATGCTTCAAATGTTTTAGATGGCATTTTAGAAGATGACTGAAAACTTATACATTTATTTATCATTTGTTTTATTTCACCTGTTAGATGTGGTGACCAGAGGGATGATCTAGCTAAAGCTTTCATGTGCACAATTTCAGGATGACCTTGATGAGGTAAATTAGCTATATGATTTCAACCTTCTGGTACTATGAGTATACAGTTAGTCTTTAATACACAATGATTGCAAGGTGATATCTCATACATTCCAAATGGGCTTGATTACTTCAATTGGACATCTTCCTGGCCAGCCATATTTTATACATTTCAGTAACTGAATATAACCTTGGCCTTGTTTAGTGTGATTGTTGAACTATTAAGCAAAGTAGAGTTCATAATGACTATATATTTTTTCTTGCTAACACCATATTGTCTTTCTTTAATGTCAGAATATGATAAAGCATCCTCATGTCCATTCTCTATAAACTAGTTCATAATTGTATCCTGATAATATATTTATTCAGCAAAGCATGTGTTAACTTATATGTTCAGGTATTTTTTCCAGTATCAAATATTCCTAGAGATGATCATTTGTACAGATTTTAAATATTCATCCATAAATATACTGATGAAATTTTTTTTGTGCTGAAAATAATAGTCTTTTTTCCATAATTTTTTAAGCTGCCAACAATGGTCTTGAAGCATAGGCATAGGGTATTTGCCTCCATAGCACATATCGGAAATTACAGCTCTAATATCATATTCTGATGCATTCTTGCCAATAATAATCCAGATCACTGTGATATTATATCAGGTATTGATTTTATGTTAAGAGATCCTTTGTGTTTTGGAAAGCTAAATCTTGTTTCTTAGACCATTTCCAATGTTGTTGTTTTTTTTTAAACAATTGATATAATGGTGATAGCAAATGAGACTTTTCTTTAAAAAATTCTCTTAAAAGTTTAACAATCTTCAAAATGCTTGTTATTATTTTACATTTTCTTGACTCACAGCATTTTTATGGCCTCTATCTTATCTGGATTTGGATATTTTCCATTATTATTAGTAAGATGTTCAAGAATCTTTATCTCATTTGTAGACCAGATATACTTTGATGTATTTAACTTGGCTCCTACATTATTCAATTTTAAATAAAACTGCACTTATTCATCTTTCTTATTCCAAGTCTGATTCTGTAATGACGAAAATATCATCTTTATGGAATGATACTGTCCATTCCATGAAAAAATTATCCACTTTTGCCTGGAAAAATATTTGGTGCTATCATAATTCCATATGACAATTTATTACTCTAACAAAGTTCTTATATGTATGGCTAATGACAATAATTCTGTTGTTTTTTCTGTAGTGGAGATTTAGTGGAAAGCAGTTTAGAAGGTCTAATTTTCCAAACTACAAAGTTTTTTTGCAATGAAGCCAATACTTATGTACTCTAGTAACTGGATAGGTATATTTATTAATAAATTTGCAACTTAACATGATAATCTCCAACAGTCTAAGACTTCCATCTGGTTTATAGGTATATCCCAGGATGAATCTTCTATTGGTATTAGTATTCCCTTTTGAACCATTTCAATGATAACTGTTTCTATTTTCTCTTTCAGGGCAAAAAGAACTTTGCATGGTTTACAGATAATGGATTGTATTTTTATTTATCAATTCAAAATTGTCTGCTGGTCCAGACTTAAACAACTCAGGGTATTTTTTCAACATTAAAATTTTCAATTGAACTCTTTTTATGATATTCATATGGATTCATAAAGGGAAAAACCACTTCCATCTATTAGCTAATTAAAATCTTTGTTAATGATATTGGATGGAAGAAATTTGACACCTGAATTTAGTTTTACAGGTGCTTTTACTTTTCCATGTAGATTAATTTTATTGCTGATCAAATCTGTTGTGATAATATCCATTTTCACAAGTGTTAGTTTCTTACAAAATCCTTTACTGATTTTCAGTCAATCTTTATATGATATCATTGATAGGCCTGAACCACTATCCACTTCCAGTGATAATTTTTGATCACAGATCTTCACATTAAGCAGTATGTTGTTCTTGTTTGTATTGTTAAACTTATTCCTATATTATTATTATCCACTCTCCCTTTTTCATATTTGTAATTCAGTGTTTGCTTAATTTTGACACTACATTATTTATTGTGATAGTTACATTTTGAATGTCCTTCTTTTTTGCAAATAATACATATTTTATTTCTATATTTGTAGTTTTTACTTAAATGGCCAGTTTTACTACAACACTAGCACATTATAATGTATTTTTATTCTATTGGTGTCTGGTGTATTTGTATTTGTTTTTTATACTGATAGAAGAAAGATTTTATCCAATTGTTGTGATAATGAAAATTCTGAAATATTGTCAAGCATTGTTTTTTTGCATAATACATTTCTCTATATTATGTTTATAGTTGAGGTTGGGTCTGCTCTACAGTAATATTTTTATATTTGAATACAACATGCTGTACAGAAGTTAGTATAACACTATATTAATTTCTGGGCCAAAATTCTCAATTCTGTGTTGAAATCTAAATATTATTCATGAGGTAATTGTTTTTTGTTTCATAGACTCAATATTATGCTATTCATTTTGTTATTTTCAGAGTGAAATATCCATCTATTTTTTTGTTCAATTTATGGTCTGGAAATTTATTAGGTATTTTAGGGTCACACAATTTATTTGCCAATTTTTGTCCTGCAAGCTATAAGAGCATAGATACTTTCAATAGTTCTTCATCTATTGTTTTTATAAGCATATAGCATTCACATGTTTATGTAATTTTTCCATGAAGTGACATTCATTATGTCAAGTACTTTTATATTATTACATAATGACACCATTATTCATATTTTGAAGGTAATATTATATACAATTGGTTATTCTCACTAAAGACTGCTAATGTTTGCACAGTTACAATTGAAACTGTTGACAGCAACATCCTTCTTTTGTTTGCACAGGCTCTTTTTGAATTATTGTCTGAATCTATTCTGTTATGCCCCGAGGGGTATTAATTAGACATGAGTTGGAAGAACCTAAAAAAACTTTAAATAAATTAATGCAAGTTTAGTAACAAAATTTATTTAACAATAATACAAATATGAATAAATAAGAAATAAATAATTTCGAATTCAGTAAGAAATAAATGCAGTCTATTATTAATAATCTAGTTGCATGTTTCACTTCTCACATACACAGGATAATATTATAAATAGTATTAAATGTTTTAATTACAAAATCTTTTTCACACCTACTTGTTACTTATATATATATATATAAATAAATCAATTATTTTATATAGCGCAATGTTTTATAAACTGTAACAGTTAAACAACATTAAGCTGTTGCACATGCGCTTTGCAGATTTTAACTATAAATGACTGAATACTAACACTTCAAACACATGATAAAGTCTTTGGGAAAAGGTAGAATATATTAGTATATATGCTTTCAGAAACAATTCTGGCAATTTAATATTTTACTTTAGCTGATAATCAATTATTAAAAATAAACAGAGCATACTCTCTCCAAGTTTTCTTTGTGCTTAATTCGCTCGCACAATTTTCATGCACTAATTAACCACCTCTGCTAATCATAGTTTTAGATGCTGTTTTTTTTTTTACATGAGTCCATATCTTTTGCATATAAACGGTCAATTTATATAATAGTCTGTTAATTATTCTTGCAAATTATTAATATTAGTGAATATAGATATTTTTTAAAGTATATTTACATATTAGTCTGTTTATTGTACTTAAAATTATTAATATTGATATATATTAATATTCTTAAGAGTATATTAAAATTAAAATTATTAATTCAGGAACAATCTGCACATATTTACATAATTATGAAATCCATTTTATTTGTAAGCTATATATGCACAGACATTACAATTCTGCTATGTCTTGAATGTACTGAGGGTATTAATTAGATACAAATCAAGGGACCATAAAAAATGTAAATGAATTAACTCACGTTTAGTAACAAAACATTTATTTAATAATAATAATAAAGACGAATACATAAAAAATAATTTGGGATTACATAAGAAATAAATACAGTCTATTATTAATCTTCTAATAGCAGTTTTCACTTCCCAGGATAATATTACAAGCAACACTATGTTTTAATTGCAGTCTTTTATACAATGCTTGTTAATTTTATATATATATGTTTTCCAGAACATTACATTTCTAGCACTTCAATATTTTATTTTAGTCAACAAACTGTTATTAAATGGATCATACTCTCTCCAAGTTTTTTTTTTTTTGTGCTTATTTAGCAAACACACTTTTTATGCATTAATTAGCCAGTCAACAAACTGTTATTAAATGGATCATACTCTCTCCAAGTTTTTTTTTGTGCTTATTTAGCAAACACACTTTTTATGCATTAATTAGCCATCTCTCTGCCAATCCTAGTTTTAGACCGTTTTTTTATATATATTAACATATGTAGATTTTTTCTAGAGTATATTAAAATTAAGATAATTAATTTAAGAACAGTCTGCATATATTTACATAATTATGAAATCTATTTTATTTATTTATATAATGTACACACAGACATTCCAACACTATATCAAATTTAGTGTGTGTAACAAAAGTAGTCTCAGAAAATGTTTGATTTATGGCAACAGATATTCATCTGTCTACTGGGCACAAAGGGTATACAAAAACCTATAAGAAAATAATGGGAAACTTTGCTAACATTCCATAATGAATTATTTCTTTATTCATAAAACAATTTGAAAAATATCCAAAGAAACAAAAAAGAAAGACACCATTAAAGGAATTGTCATTAAATCTACTACCATAAATGATATGAACCAAAGGAGTCAGAAAGATCTTGTTCACTTTTAAAGCTTATAGGATGGAAATTTCAGGTTCATAATGCCCTATCATAAGTATCTGGCAAAGTTTAATTTGCTTGAGTACTGGTTTTAAAAACAGTAAAAGAAAATTAGTTCAACATTTATTAGACTTTTTTTTTGAGTATGGTGCTCCATGTTTCAGAATGTGAAACATAAAGGAATTTGCAGTTGAACTTATCAATGAACTTTTTACTCTTTGGCAAACTTAGTTTTAATAAATGAAAAACCTAAAGATTTTCAAAGTCAAGGTTCCAAGGAAAGAAACAATGCAATGCTTAAAGATTCTTTAAATTGTATGGCTGACATATAATAATTCTTCCAATTAGACTATGGAAATAAAATTTGTTCATTGAAGTATGAATATTTCATACATACAATAAAATCATAAAGTGTAACCTTATAAATTCCCATTGCAATAAAACCTAAAGTGCTTTATTGATACTCATTTTCAACTTCAGTCAGGAATTGATGAAGAGAATTTCATGGATATGTTCAACTACTTGTATATTGAAAATATATCTGAACAAGTACTAATTCCATACCAAAATAAAAATTCACTTATTGACACAAATGTATCTGCAAATAATCATAATACAGAAGAAAATATTGAATTATATAAAGAATCTATTGCAAATAATAATAAAACAGTGCAATAAAATAATGAATATGACTTGATAGACAAAACCAGAAAATTTAATGGAGAAATTCTTGATGATTCATTAGTAACCCCTAGAGACCTGAACGGCCATTTTGAATTCCCAGAAAAAATTACAGGATATACAATTTTAAATGAAATGTCTAATTTATTACAATAAATAAAAATATATATACATTTTTATAAAGTGCAAATATGAAAGAATGTTATAAAGCTGATAAAGTAGTCATTACCACAAAAAAATAATTTAAAAAAAGGATATTTTTCACATTTTTAAAATCTTTATTTTTACATTGGTTCACAAACTCTCAATTTTGAAAGGTATAACCTAAAATTACAATTTCATAGACAGCTTCATCACATTCATCATAAAATGCAGAAAAAAATAATATATAACATGACCTACCTGAGTTACAGTTTGTTGGTGTAATGTGGCAGAATGTGACAATTTCAGTTTCGTTTTTTTTACTAACCAGCCTATATGTTCAATTTTTGCAAGAAGTTGTTTTTCTAGGCCCTCTATGTGGGATATCTATTAGAAATGCAAGGTTTTAGTGTGGATCAAAAAAAAATAACAGTAATAACTTTAGTAAAGTGTAAGTTATGGGGGTAAAAAATAATTACTATATTATTGAAAAATCATGGGTGGGGTGAGCTAAATTATGCATTATTTCATAGGAAACCATAATAGCAAAATATGCTATAAAATAAATAAAAAGTTATCTACAATGAAATGAATAAAAACATAGTAAATTCTAAGTTATGGGTGTAAAAAATAATTACTATATTATTGGAATATCATGGGTGGGGCAAGCTAAATTATGCATTATTTCATAGGAAACCATAATAGCAAAGTATGCTATAAAATAAATAAAAAGTTATCTACAATGAATTGAATAAAAACATAGTAAATTCTAAGTTATGGGTGTAAAAAATAATTACTATATTATTGGAATATCATGGGTGGGGTGAGCTAAATTATGCATTATTTCATAGGAAACCATAATAGCAAAGTATGCTATAAAATAAATAAAAAGTTATCTACAATGAAATGAATAAAAACATAGTAAATTCTAAGTTATGGGTGTAAAAAATAGGGCGAGCTAAACTATGTATTATTTTATAGGAAACCATAATAGCAAAGTATGCTATAAAATAAAAAGTTATCTACAATGAAATGAATAAAAACATAGTAAATTCTAAGTTATGGGTGTAAAAAATAGGGCAAGCTAAACTATGTATTATTTTATAGGAAACCATAATAGCAAAGTATGCTATAAAATAAATAAAAAGTTATCTACAATGAAACGAATAAAAACATAGTAAATTCTAAGTTATGCGTGTAAAAAATAATTACTATATTATTGGAATATCAAGGGGGGGGGGAGCTAAACTATGTATTATTTTATAGGAGACCATAATAGCAAAGTATGCTATAAAGTAATTAAAAACTTATCTACAACGAAATGAATAAAAACAGTAAATAAAATAAAATCATATCATGCTCTTTACTAGTAAATGGGGCATGGTTTTATTATTATTGAAATGTAAATTATTTAGAATACCAAAAAATCGATCTCGGGTCATAACTCTAGCAAGTACCGGTTGATGCAAATATTCATTTTTAGACCAAATAAATTTTAGTTTTGGTATGCGTGATATAGTACAAACATGAATAACCATACCAAAAAATGCATTCAACTCAGCGGGTGACAGATCAACCCACTTCGGTAATGCCTTCCACTCTGAAGCATACCTATTGCTTTCAGTGCAAATGTGGTCATATAATTTCCTATCAAAAAATAAATGAAATAGATCAGGAATTGAGTACTCACAGGTAATGGGGAAATTTAGTCCTGGAGAGTCACTAATCCACAGAAGAAGAAGATGCCAAACCTCAGAATCAAACACATCGTCAACAGGAAAGTCTTTGTCAGAGCCAAAAACACGCTCAGCGGAGAAAGAAGTCATATCTGTGGGTAATTTTTTTATACGTTGATAAAATCTAGAAAGAAAAAAAAATTATAAAATTTTAATAACCTACTTTACAAAAATTGCTATAAAAAATCTAGTTTTCCTCGCACAGAAAATTTTTTTACATGTACAAAAAGCTAGAAAAATGGCGAAGCAAAAGAAAAAAGACCCGTAACTGTGACATATACGGTTTGTGCGCTATTGCGGTCAAAATTGCAAACTTTTTTTTATCTGCTCATATGTGCGCGGCGGTCTCAAAGGATTAGGCAGCCATAATCCATTTCTTTCAAATACTGACATCAATGATCTCCAACCAGAAGTCAAGCTTAGGAACATTGCAAGTCTGAACATTAAATTTATTCCTACAAAATTAGTTCAAAGAACAAATAAAAAAATAAAAGAAGTGGATATTGAAGATTGTGTAAATGTATTTGTTCCATCTGTTGAGCATGGTTAAGGAGCTCAGGCAAACTTGATTGGAATAGTTCTTGACTGGAAAAAAGGGAAATACAGAATTGGCACCAAAACTGGAGTTATTGAAAACTGACTTGAGAGAAATTGTTTTAAAATGTTGATTATCAGAGATTATCTATAAATGAAGTACCAATTATAGACATTAATAGCAGAATTCTAGTTCACTAACTTTCTATTGATAATGGACAAGGATTTAAAAGATACTCTTGTTAAACATGTTATACAAATAAGGGAAGTAACTGTTTCAAAAATCAAATTGTTTACTATAACAATCTAGCAATTCTTGGGAAAATCGTTATTTATTAATTGTAATGTAAGAAGTTTGAAAATATTTTTCTTATGTTTTGTCAAAGTATAAAATTGGTTTTATGTAATAAAAGTTCTTGAATTAAAACTATGTTATTACTCATCACCCTGCTCCCAATTCATGAAATGAGCAGAAAATGTATTGCTTATTTCATGAATTGTGCAAAATTCTACACATTCCATAAACTGTACAAGCATGTTATACTTATACTATTCATGGGATGAGCAAAAAGTTACACATTCTATCAATTGTGTGATTGCATAATCTAACAGACATTTATTGAAATATATATTTTTATGGAAAATTTTTTGATTTTAAAGAATTGTATTTTTTTTCTTTTTTAACATTACAAATCCATATTTACTTTTGAAAATGTTAGTTATAGAAGTCTTTCAAGTTTTCCCCATAATGTTTACATAATTTGAGAATTAAATTTTGAATTATAATTAATGTTGGTAAATTTTTTAAATAGTATATAGGAAACTATAGCGAAACAATGCATAAAATAATAATTTTAATAGAAATGATTAATATAATGAATGAAAGAGATAAACTATGCGCTTTAATCACTTTCTTAACTTTAATATCTAAATTCTATAAAAATATTTATATTTTGTGCACATATTATATAGATATTGTGAACTAAAACACAATATTTATAGTTACTTTTTTTCATGTTTAATAATACTGTAATTTTATATTTTTATTTACCTTTAATAAAAGGGAATCTATATATTTTTTTTATTAAGATAAATTATAATTATTTTAATTTAGTTAACTTTTTAAAAAATAATATTGAACAATATAATAATTCTTTATTAATTAAATGGTATATTTATATGTTTGTGTATAATTTTAAATTATCAAAATAGGTAATGAATTTGGCAAATAAATAATATGTGTTAATGAAGAGCCTTATAATATAGAAGTTAGTATTCTTGCTGTGTGACCTTAAGCTGCAATTGAACATAAGTGAATTTTTTTTTAAGTTACTAGCTAGCTTAAGATTTTTCTTTCACTTAACTAAATAATAATCAATTTAATTAGCATTAGGTTATTTATTAGCAATTGGGTATCTAATTATTTTTAGTTAAAGGATATAACAATGAAAACCAGTGTTTTTTTAATTATAAATTTATGATGAAAAAGTTCTTTTTTCTTATAATGGAATATTAAAAACTTTTTACTTTTATAATGATAATAAAAAATCATAGATATGGCAGAAGTGAAAACAGTAATGATGGTAGAAATATCTACATTGTCAGGAAAAGGAGAAATTCTAAAAATATTGAGAGTGGAAAGAATTAATGAAATTATAAGCAGAGAACCAGAGATGTGGAAAGATGAAAATCAGTGATTCTATGGTTATAAGGATTTTAAAATCAAATTAGAATGTTTTTTGAATGTATTATATCTTACAGATAAAGATTTATATCATTGTTAAATAACACAAACAAAAGAAAAAAATAAAACACAGCTGTAAAGAATAATATTAAGCTACAAAAATGTATGCATAGTCTGAAGTGTGATTTAAAGCTAAATTGTTTTGATAAGTAGTAGTTTTAATATTAATTTTTACAAAAAAGTGAAGATAGATATCCAAAAAAAAAGGAAGAGTTATGATAGGAAAAATTAAAATAAATACTCTTGGAAATAATGAAAGCTAATTGATAAAAGTAATAAAAAATACTAGAATTAAAGATGAAAAGAAAAGTTGCCTCCGGAAGATATCAGAAATGGAACTCAGAAATATGATTTTATGTTTATAATTAATACAGACTATAAAAGATGAAAAATCATATAATGTTATTATATCAGAAAAGTGAATATTTTATAAGAGAGTATAGAAAAGTGTCAAACTTAATAGCTTTTATCCAAGATTGTTAATAAGTAGGATGAAAAGAGAAATAATGTTTTATCTAAAACAAATATGGTATTAAATAAATGACACAATTATATATGTTAATAATAATTATTGTTTGAGAAATAAAAAAATTGCTATTATCCAGTGATGAAAAAGAAAAACATATATCTATGAATATCAAAAACAGAGAACTAAACAAGTAGGCTGTATTCAATAAAGAAATTATGAAATTGAAAAATACATATTAGGATGCTATCCTCATTTATGGTTAGTATAGTAATGTGAATTTAAAATATTAATTGTTAAATAGGTATTTGTCGATGAGCCCTATACCCCACTGGATGGCACTGTTTTCGCGCTAAAACACATAAAAATGCTGTCTCTGCGGCGGACACATTTGAACCTGCATTTTCTATAATACAACTTTTTTGTTGTGCTACAAATTGCAGGCTGCTATGTCGCGTCGCAGTACAGCATGTATGTTTTACGCAGCAAATACATTTTCTGAATATCGCACAGTTTATAAAATAGTTATGGCTTTGGGAGAGGGTGTGTTTTTTTGAATTGGATGGAAATGTTGTTTTCATTTGATTTTTTTTATTTTAAAGTATTGAAATGTTCCGATTTTGTAAAGTAATAATTAACAGACTTTTTACACCGTAGTGTATTGAAGTTTTAAATAGTAAATGTTGATGAGATATATGTATAAAGTGAGTTGGAAGTAGGTAACGAGTCAAGTAATGTACTGTTCGTAACATTCCATGAGACAAAGAAGTTGTACAGTGTGTATATATTTGAAATAAAAAAGAGCGTTAACACAAAAATATTCCGTAAGAAAAGTAGAATTTTCCCTGTTTTTTTTAAATGTCATAAAAAACATATATTATAAACATTTTATATATATATTTGTCGTTGTTTAAAAAAGTTTTAGTTTCTTTCTTTTCTCCGACTACTGTTAGACTTTGTTGAATATAGTTTACGTTTATTGTTATCATTTATTTTATAGATGTTAGTAAAAAAAAATGTTTGCAAAAATATGATTTTGATATTTTTTATTTTAGCATTACAAACAACAGAACAATAACCCTAAACCTAACCCTAAAACTAACCCTAATCCTAACCCTAAAACTAACCCTAAACCTAACTGTAACAAGTTTTACTTTTAGTTGTCATTTTATTTGAAATAAAAACTAGCGGTAAACAACAACAACAAAAAAAGCCGTAACCCCAGTAAAAAAATCTCCGATAGAAAAATTGATTTTTCTAATAAAAAGCAAACTAAAAAAGACAAATCAAATTGTAATTTGTTTATTTTATTTTACATTTATTATTATCATTTAATTTGTATACATTAATAAAAAAATAATATTTAAAATTAAATAATATCTAAAAAAGACGATTTTCTTTTGTTTTTATTTTCGCATTACAAAAAACACATCAAAATGATTATAATTAACAGCTGGGAATGATCATAATTTATAGTTTAAGCATGAAAACTGTGCCATCGAGTGGGATATAGTAGCTATTTGACGACAACCATTAAATATTTTAAACACTGATCAATTGGAGATAAATGAAACAAAATTGATTGACTGAGCAAATATAAAGCAATATTAAATTATAATTAGAATTGGTGTACATGAAGGTATTAATATTAAAGTGTTCTGAATAATGAAATGTTACTGAATTCAGTGTTTGCAAATTATAATATTCCAGCAATACCTGAGGCACAATAAGACTCAATTTACAATGAAATTTTTTGTGAATCATTAAAATACGAGAGTATTAGATATTAAAAAAGTTTGTATATGCTGTCATTTTTACAATAGAGACAAAATAAGTCTTGAAAAAGTATGGTGAAAAATAAAATTTATGTACAAAGTTTAATTTCAAAGTTAACAGGTTATCAAGAATTAGTTTATATGTATGCTGATTTATCTGTATGCAGAGAAGCACAAATAAATATATATATATGAAACACAGTTGGTGAGTAGTGTTATGTATATTGAGAATGACATTTAAAGTAATTTCTTTCATGAAAACAACATTTAAAATCTAGAATTTAAAAGTGAAACAAATAAATAATTTTTGCTTCAATTAAAAATCAAAAAGTAAAGAATTGATTAATAAACTCAGAACTATTTCTTGATTGGAAAACAAAGAAATTTGCTGGAGTATTTTTTTTTTAAAGAATGTTTATAATTAATCAATAGTAACCTGTCAAAGGCTGATTTTAGCTTCTTTTTTTTTTAAAAAAAAAGGAAGAAAATTTTTTTTTTATGAATTTTATATATAGTTCAACATGGAATTAATTATGAAAAATACATTTTTAATAATTTTATTATTTTGACAAATTGAAATATATGGTATAAATGTCAGTGTGTACATACATTTCCATGTGCACCATATTATGTTAATTAGTCATTAATTATATATTACAAGATGAATTTTATTAGTAGGTTTATGAGTTCAAATATGTTGATAAATTATTATACCTTACATGATATATAGATGTGTTTTATGTAAACCCATTATGAGGTATTTGTAAATCAAAATTAATCATTTTTTATTGTTATATGGCAATTCAAATGTTCATTTTATATTATGCCACATATCATCTGTGCACTGATATATTTTTATATAAACCTATTGGAACATATATATATATAAATCACAATGTGATAGCATGTTATTTTTGTATATTACTCAAAATCAAAAGACTGAATTTATATATGTCTAGCATATTCTGGAAACTTTAATTTCATTTTTTTATTGTTATTAATAAACTGATCTTTTATTTTTAAAATTATTCCAGTGAACTTAATTCTAAAGAGTTTTAGGATATGATGTGTTGCATCATTTCTTGGTCATAGTAACAACGTTATAAAGTTTGTGTTCTCTGACTTAGATTCATGTATAATGGTCTGTTATATGAAATGGGTGTGTATTAGTGTATGGATATCCAGTTAATGATAATCCTGGAATAGTGCCAAGGGATATATCCCTTAATGTCCATGCACTACATTTTATTTAGTTTAGTCTGTATTAGACATTAAATTTATAATTGACTAGTACTTCAATGGTACTAAATGGCCAGAACATTGATGATGATCAGCACGTTTTAATATCCCAGCATTATTGTTTTTATTGTTATATATTCTGATGGATTAGCACTTAAGTTTGTGTATTCAAATTAATGTTTGAATAATTGCACCAAGTTGACAAGGGCTAAATAATTAGCCTGGTCTATAGTAGACCCATTTCAAATCCAGTCACAAGATAGACTTGATTTACTTTTATTGTTAATCACTCATAATGATGAATATTGCTTATGCTTCTTTATAATGCTGGTGAATTTATAGTTAATTATGCTTATACTTAACAAAGTTAGCTGTGCTGGTCTCTCAGAGATCTCACAAGATCTCTCATGCTCTTTACTTTTATATTACTTTTATAGTAATATTTTTTACATTTAATATTTTAAATTTTGCATTATTATTATTTTGGTATGTTGGTGGTATTCCATCACCCCAGATCCATCTTTATTTCTGTCCCATTACAGTGTATATATAATGTATTTGTATTCATATATTTGTAATGTGTTTGTTATAGTTTTGAAGAATATCTCTGGGGAAACCTAAACTATCAATAGTGGATTATAATTATATGAAGCATTGTAAAAGTAATAAAATAAAGTAAATGATATTAATATACATTATTCTTTTTAAACAAATTTATACAATATTTAATATAGATGAAGTTCGAGAATGGAGTTTAGATAAGATTTTTTTAAAATAAATATTTAAGAATAACTTTTAATATTGCAACCAGGAAGTTAAAATTGAAATTTATTTTCCAAGCACACACATGTTTACTAATGCTTTTTTTTATTTTAAATTAATAGTTTTTATTAATAATAAATTAACTCTTTATTTTTTTAATTAACTATTTTAAAACTTATTTAACTGAATTAATCTTTATTATAATTAGCATTAATAAAATATATTTCTATTAGCAAATGACTTAAATAAAAATACCTACAATGGACATTAAAGATTCAAATTTAATTTTAATGTTTAACTCTAATGTTGATTTTTACAGACTAGTACCTTTATTAAAATAGTTTTGACTCTTAATATCACTGTAACATTAACTCAATATTATTCAGAGTAAAAATATTCCCAATTTAAGCAATTTGAAGTCATTTACAACTACAGATGGGTTTTAAAGTATTAAAAGTAAAAATGTTAAAATGACTTTTAAATTAATTAAGACTTATAAAAGTTATTAAAATTTAACATTTAAGTTTCATGCCCTGATAAGTTGACATCCTACAAAAATTAACTTATTGAAATTTTATTTTATTGAAAAACCCAACAATTAAATGACTGGAAATTTAGATTTACTGACAAAGCTAAAGATTCCATCCTCTCAAACCTATAAGGGAATTTTTTTTTACACATTATATTACCAATTATGAATAGCAGCAAGTTTTTAATAGCATTTTAAAAGCAATTCACACACTATCATGCATTACATGGTAAATTTGATTCTCATTTTAGATTCTCAAAGCAATTATTCATTTTCCTGAGGAAATTTTAAAGCTGTGTGCAGTGCATTGCACACAAACTTAATTCTTTTGCTTAATTTTGTTTCTGTTTTATCATCCCTTTCTATTCTAATGTGCTGACTACCAAGGGCTGCTTGATAAATACTATCTTCATTTTGCATTTTGTTTTAGCACTTTATCAACTTTATTTTAACAATATTAAATTGTCTAAATAAAATATGTTTGGTAGCACTATTTCCTTAACACTAGACTAATTAAATAACGATCTTTTCAAACACTTCTTTATTTTACATTTAGTCTTAGTGTTTGGTAGCAATATTTCCTTAACCCTAGACTGATTAAATAACAATCTTTTAAAACATGTCTTCATTTTGCATTGTATTTTAGTGTTTGCAGTCCATATTTTATTAAAAATAGATTGATTACTTATTAAATATTTTAATTAAACACTTTGGGTTTTATTTTGCAATTTATCTTGGCATCTGGGGATATTTTACTAAATACAAATTGAATAAATATTAAAGATTTTATATAATCTAGTTTCATTTTGCATTTTATTTTATCACTTTGGGATAATATTTTACTAAAATTAAATTGATCTAACAATTACTTAATGAAAATTGTTTTCATTTTACAACTTAATTTTTCATTTATTAATAATTTCTTATCAACATTAAATGAATCAAATAAGATGTGTTTTAGGAAAGGGTTTTATTTTACACTTTATCTTTGTACTCGTGAATATTTTATTCATATGAATTTTAGAAAATTAGTAAAAACCACCCTCTAATTGTTTTTATTTGTTGTTTTTGTAAATCTATCTATCATTGTACTTTTTGCACAATTCTGAAATTTTACTTGACACTTTACACCTAATATTTGACTATCAGTGATATAATTTTAAATCAACTTACTGACTCTTTTGAAATTCTTCTGAATTATTAATATACAATAAATCTCAATTAATTTAGACTGTTGAGAAAATTCTACAATATCTTTCTGAATAATTTCAGTTTTATTTTCAAAATCTTGTCTACTGTTTACATTAATACTATTCTGTGAATAATCTGATGCAATTTAGTATCTCATAACTCATGTACTTCAATTACTTTATTCTCCTGAGGATTTTTTGATTATATTGGAGGCTTTTCTAAAACTAATACCTTCTCTCTTGTACTACTTCTAATTCATTTGACTGACTAAATTGTGATTAACTATAATAATCAAACTAAATAAAATTGTAACAAACAACAAATTATATTTACAATTATTTAATTATCAACCCAGATTTCATCTCTTATTGAGACCTTTTCAAAATATAAACTTTTATACATCACTTGATCTATTAATTACATTTACTCCACCTATTAGACATTATTTTATCTTGAACAATATAATTAACATTATGCATATAAATGTATAAATAAATGACATAAAGTAAAAAATATATAATAAATAAATAAATAATAGTAATAATAATAATAATTTTAAAACTATATAAATACATAGAAATACATTTTATATACCTTTATAAATAAATATTCTATTCCTTCCCCTCTCTTTTATAAATCCTAATTCACAATTCTACAATATTTTTTTTACCATAATTTTTAAATCTTCTAATTATCTAATAATGCCCATTTTTCACCTAATTTTGCTGGAACTTTAACTATATTTACCCATCTATTCACATTTTTCTGAATGTACAAAGTTTCATAACATATCCTTTTTCGATAATCTTTAACATGTTTTATAACTCTAATATTCTTCTCTCACTCCATTTTATGACCAGTATCTAAATAATGTATATATTGTTCTAAACTAATACCTCTTTTATTAATCACTCTATTATGTTCCTTCTTTCTATCATTTATCATTCATCCCATCTGTCTTATATATATATATATAATTACAATCTCCACATTCAATTTTATAAACCATTCCTTACTTATTATTAATACCACTTATCCTATTTGTATTACACAACCTTCTACCCAAAAAAGTACTACATTCTCAAGCTATTCTAACATTATCTGGTAACTTCTCTCTTACTAACGTTTTATACACTTCCCTTAATTATGAAGTAGACATCCAAATTACAATGTTTATATTTATTCTTATCATACTTATTTCTATTATTTATATTTTGATTTCTAAAAATACTTTTAATTACCTTTCTTTTATATCTTATTTTAACATAATCATTTTCTACCTCTAATTTTTGCTCAAATACCTTTTTCTTATCTAATGTAAGTTTATTATTCTTTAACTAAATCCCTTCAAAATCCCTATTTTTTGATACCATGTCTGATATGACTTTGGATCAATTAAACCTCTAATTTTTCTATCTTTAATATAATGCTTTACCACTATTTCATTCATCATTCCTCTCTTCACAAAAATATCTAAGTATTTTAATCCATTTATCTCTTTCTCCACTGTAAATCTAATTTTATATTTATTAATATTCAATTCATTAAAAACCTTATCAATACTTCTACTATTTCCAATAACAATAACATCATCCACATATTTATAATATTTTGTAATTGTTTTATTCCTTATAAACTCAGCCGCTCTACCCACCTCTATACTAGTTACAACTACTGATGATAATATCTCACTTATCGAACACTCTCAACTACTGATGATAATATCTCACTTATCGAACACCCTATAACCTATCCCTTTTCTATATCCCAAAATTCTTCCTTATAGTTAAAATGCAAAGCCTCATCTACCATTAATAATGTTTCATTAATAATATATATAACCAATCCTCTGACAAAACATTACATATTTTCAATATAGTCATAGCTATTTCTATACTATTCTTTCTAGGTACAGTTTGCTTTATTTTCTCAATATCAAATGATGCAATTATTCCATTTCTATTTAATTTGGTATTTAACTTTTTAACAATTTTTTTAGATTATTTTATACAATATTTTTCAAATCCAATTACTTCCACCATCTTTTTATATACCAAATTACTATATCTTTAAGTATATAATTATTAAAATCCAAAATTACCCTTATTGGCATATTGTCTTTATGTGTCTTAATTTTTTCTATTATATCCAGAGGCTCAAAAGTTGTAGGAAATAAACATTTATATTCCTTCTCATTGATTAAATTCTTCATTTTCATAAAATTCAACAATAATTTATACCTTGTTTTAATCTTATTTCCAGTATCTTTATTCAATTTTTTATATCCTTTTTTAACTATATCTTCATGTATTTTCCTCTCATAGTCCAACTCATTTAAAGAAGGATATAAAAAATTAAGTAAAGATCCTGGAAATAAGATTAAAACAAAGTATAAATTATTGTTGAATTATATGAAAATGAAGAATTTAATCAATGAGAAGGAATATAAATGTTTATTTTCTACAAGTTTTGAACATAGGAAAGATTAAGACACATAAAGAGAATATATAAGAGTAATTTTGGATTTTAATAATTATATACCTAAAGATAAATATAGTAAAAGATCCAGCTAAATTAGGTGGGAAATGGATTTTATTAAACAATTGGAAAGTGTAGGAAATGATTGTAAATATGTAAATACAAAAATTTTTTAAGAGATATAAAATATATATTTATTTATTATTTTTGGGGAAATATTGTAAATTTTTTTTTTTTTTAGATGTATAATATGCTAAATTTATTTATTTATTTATAATGTATGGTTACATGTTTAAAAGGAAATGAAATGTAATGTAAATAGTGTCCAGTAGATGGAGTGAATATAGTTAATTGGAAGTTATGCTGATGACATGTGCAAGGGTGGGTAAAAAAATGGGGATTAAATTTAGTAAAGAAAAATCAAATATAATAATGGTTAATACTGGAGAAAGAGAAGATGTAGAATTTTTATTGGGAGATATTAAGTTAAGTGTGGTGAATAGATATAGTTATTTGGGGATTATTTTTAAGTAATCATAAAAATTATTTGGATGAATGGGAGAAAAAATTGATAAATGAAGCAAAGAAAAGAAAGGGATTGATAAAGAAATGAACACTGTTTTCATATAATAAATATGATGTAGGTAGAATTATATGCAAGGGAGTTGCAGTAGCAGGGTAATGATGCATTATGTATTAGTGAAGGGTATTAGATTATTTAGAAAAAGTTCAAAGGGAAGTAGGAAAACATGCATTGGATGCAGTTGTATGGATAGCAAAGGAGGCAATTCAAGGCAAAATGGGATGGTCAAGTTTTCATATGAGAAATGCAAAAATAAAATGAAAATGTTTGGTAGATTGCAGTTTGTGGATAATAAAAGAATAGTTAAAACAGTATTTAATTGGGTTATGAGTAAGGGGCAGATAACAAGATGGGTGAGAAAGGTAATGCGGTATGCAAAAGATTTGGATAAAGAATTTATATCAGTATATTTGTACAAAAGATGGGATGATTGTGTTAAGAGGATTGTTGAGTGTTATAGTAGTAAGGAATGGGATAAAAGAATAGATTTATTAATAAAGAATAGGGAGTTAGAGAAATGGAGAAATAGTATGGAGAGTAAAAAGAGTTTAAATATATATAGAAATAAATAGAATATTAGGTGCAAGTTAATATGTGATAATAGTAAGGAAAGTAGTTTATTGTTTAAGGCTCAAACAGGATCTTTAGCTACAAGAGAATATACATGTAAATGGGAAAATATGGGTGATTTATTTTGTAAATTATATAAGAAAGGAATAGAAAATATTAGGCATATGTTAATTGAATGTAAATGTTTGAAAATGGAAAGGGTATATACAATGAAGTTATGGAAGAAAAAATATGAAAAAAGTGATTATACAGAAAGTGAATTATTTGTTTTTATGCTGGATTTGGGAAAAGATAAGGGGGAATTAGATATTAAGACTATAGAGTTGACAAAGATTATGCTGTGGAAATGGGATGGAGCAGAATATGGGAAAACTTAGAGTGAGGAATGGAAAATTAAGTGGCTAACAGGTTTATCTGAGCATAATTGCTTAGATTTTCTTGACTTCTAAATTTTGTAAATTATATAAGAAAGGAATAGAAAATATTAGGCATTTGTTAATTGAATGTAAATGTTTGAAAATGGAAAGGGTACATACAATGAAGTTATGGAAGAATAAATATGAAAAAAGTGATTATACAGAAAGTGAATTATTGGTTTTTATGCTGGATTTGAGAAAAGATAAGGGGGAATTAGATATTAAGACTATAGAGTTGACAAAGATTATGTTGTGGAAATGGGATGAAGCAGAATATGGGAAAACTTAGAGTGGAGAATGGAAAATTAAGTGGCTAACAGGTTTATCTGAGCATAATTGCTTAGATTTTCTTGACTTCTAAATTTTGTAAATTATATAAGAAAGGAATAGAAAATATTAGGCATTTGTTAATTGAATGTAAATGTTTGAAAATGGAAAGGGTACATACAATGAAGTTATGGAAGAATAAATATGAAAAAAGTGATTATACAGAAAGTGAATTATTGGTTTTTATGCTGGATTTGGGAAAAGATAAGGAGGAATTAGATATTAAGACTATAGAGTTGACAAAGATTATGTTGTGGAAATGGGATGGAGCAGAATATGGGAAAACTTAGAGTGGGGAATGGAAAATTAAGTGGCTAACAGGTTTATCTGGGCATAATTGCTTAGATTTTCTTGACTTCATTTAAGGAGAAGCCACAATATATCACATCACATGTGAATTGTATAGTATAATATCTTGAGAAGATCTTAATGGAGATAAATATTTAAATGTAGTTATTAATAGTTGTTTATTTCAATCTTGTTTGATTGATTATTTATTTAGGTATTTGTGACAACATTATGGACAAATAAATTATATTGGATATTTGACCATTATAATGATTATAGTGATTTATTTAAGTAATTTGGTATATAAAACAATTGTATAAGTAATTGGATTTGAAAAATATTCTATAAAAACATCGGAAGAAATTGTTAATAAGTTAAATATTATTAAATTCAATAGAAATGTAATGATTGCATTATTTGATAATGACAAAATGTATCAAAGTGTATCTACAAGGGATAGTATAGAAATAGTTATGACTAAATTGAAAATATGTAATG
This sequence comes from Epiperipatus broadwayi, assembly GCA_028023455.1. Taxonomy (NCBI): domain Eukaryota; kingdom Metazoa; phylum Onychophora; class Udeonychophora; order Euonychophora; family Peripatidae; genus Epiperipatus; species Epiperipatus broadwayi. The sequence goes on from JAQFVV010012420.1 coordinate 4,861,639, forward strand.
TTTTGTCAGAGAATTGGATATACATTATTTATGAAACATTATTAATGGTAGATGATGTTTTGTACTTTAAATATAAAGAAAAAATTTGGAGTATAGAAAAGGGATGCATTATGGGGTGTTGGATAAATGGACTATTATCATCAGTAGGTGTAAATAGCATAGAGGAGGGTATAATGGCTGAAAGGACGTATAGATTATTATAGGTATGTGGATGATATTATTATAATTGGAAATAGTAGAAGTATTGATATGGTTTTTAATGAATTGAATAATAATAAATATAAAATTAGGTTTACAGTAGAGAAAGAGATAAATGGATTAAAATATTTAAATATTTTTGTGAAGAGATGAGTAATGAAAGAAATAATGGTAAAACATTATATTAAAGGTAGAAAAATTAGAGGTTTAATTGATTCATAGTCATATCAGCCATGGTGCCAAAAGTAGGGGTTTTAAAGGGATTTAAGTTAAAGAATGATAAACTTACATTAGATAAGAAGAGGCAAAAGAGCAAAAATTAGAGATAGATAATGATTATGTTAAATAGAATATAAAAGAAAGGTAATTAAAACTATTTTTAGAAATCAAAATATAAATAGTAGAATTAAGTATGATAAGAATAAATATAAACATTGTAAGTGGATGTATTTCATATTCAAGGGAAATGTATAAAAAGTTAGTAAGAGAGAAGTTACTAGATAATGTCAGAATGGCTTGGGAAAATAGTAAGTCTTTGGGTAGAAGGTTATGTAATACAAATAGGATAAATGGTATTAATAGTAAGGGAGGAATGGTTTATAAAACTGAATGTGGAAGTTGTAATAAGGTTAAGGTATATATAGGACAGACAGGTAAATGATATGATAGATGGAAGGAACATGATAGAGTGATTAATAGGAGAAGTATTAGGTCAGGTCCATATATACATTATTTAGATACTGGTCATAAAATGGTGTGAGAGAAGAATATTAGTTATAAAACATGTTAAAGATTATCGAAAAAGAATATGTTATGAAACTTTATACATTCAGAAAAATTTGGGTAGTAAGTGTAAATATGATTAAAGGTCCAACAAAATTAGATGGAAAATGGGCATCATTAGGTAATTGGAAGATTTAAAAATTATGGTAAAAAAAATTATGAAGAATTGTGAATGAGGGTTTATAAAAGGGAGGGAAGTAGAATATTTATTTATATAGATATATATAAATAAATATATATGTATAGTTTTAAAATTATTATTATTTTATGTATTTTTAATTTTTTTTATTTTGTCATTTATTTTATATTATTTATTTATATGTTTATATGTATAATGTTAATTATATTGTTGAAGGTAAAATAATGTCTAATAAATGGAGTAAATGTAATTAATAGGTCATGTAATGTATGAAAATTTATATCTTGAAAAGGTCTCAATAAGAGATGAAATTCAGGTTGATAATTAAATAATTGTAAATATAATTCATTGTTTGTTTCAATTTTGTTTAGGTTGATTTTTTTATTTTTTTTGGTTATTATATTAAGTATATATCAATAACAACATTGTGGTCAAATAATTATTTTTATATTGGATATTTGACCATTGTATGAAATTGGGATTCTTTTGAATTGACTAACTTGTTGGAAATACTTTTGTTTCACTCCAGGGCTTGATGATTATTTTCTAGAAATTTTTTATAAGAATTCCTTAATTCCTTGAACTGATGATTATTAGCTTCCTGAAGTTCATTCATTTTACATTGATCAGAATCTTGAGTTTTTGTATTACATTCTATGTAAAGGGTCATCTTTTTGCATCATTTGTAACAGATTTTGAAGATAAAGGGATACCATAATTCAGGTTCCTTCCACATTACTCCTATTTTTGAAATCATTCATGATTGCTTAACTAAGCTACAATACAAAATTGATAAAATGTAACATCTTAATGTCATAATCCATCCAGGCACAAAAAAATGTAAACCTCAATTCCCTAAAAAGTATATCCAGAACCCAATAAATTATGATATATTAACTCTTCTGAATTTTAAGGAATAATACAATATATTTGTTTTAAATGTGGCCAAATATAATTACTATACTTAACATTATAACATAAATTTTAAGTAATATCATCATCATCAGAAATCTTTCATATTATTATTAATAACTGACTACCAATTAATTAAATATTGGTCCTTATCTAAAGAATACATGTTATTTTGTCAAAAATCACTTTAAAATTCAATCAAGCCACCAAATGACTTCAATAAATATAAAATAACTACACTATGATTATTATTTTACTATGGCATTGAAATCATTGAATGATCATCTGAAATTATGGAAGTTAAAGAAAAATAGTTATTGAAATAAAGTTCTCAGAAATTGTGAAATTAGAGATGAACTCTAACTATCTATCTATTTATTTATTTATGTATCTATAGATATATGAACTGTTATATGATCAATATTGTTCAATCTGATTATACATTTGAATACAAGCACATAAGCTACTTTAAGCATACTATACTAATCAATCTACACTACTACCACCAGTCAATAAAGTCACAATATATGGGTCCCAAAATCATGTCATATAACAGTTCTTCAAGAATGATTGCTCAGTACTTTATAATCGATTGAAAGCCCTATGGTGGGTACCAACCTTATAACCTAAAAACCTAAAAGTCAAATATATCCAATTATCAAGATATAATGTTAAAAAAAATAGTAAACTATGTGCTGCTGCTGCTTATTATAATAATAATAATAATAATAATAATAATATCATCATCATCATCATCATCATCATCATCATCATCATCATCATCATCACAATAACAACAATAATTTAAACTACTTAGCTGATCTCAGAGGGGTTTTACCAAATGGCTTTTGCTATAATAAAAAGAGCCTTATGGGCCAGTATAGGTTTAAATAAATGCCAATGTAATATGTAACACTTAATAAATTTTAAAAGAACTATATACTCATTACAAGTTATAGGAATATACTTAATATTGAAAGCATGCATCGTAGATGTGTGATTAGGTCATATTAAATTCTCTTTCACAACATTCCCCCATTACAATGCATCTAATAAACATCATCATCTTATTGCTATGATCAGATCTACATTACAATTTTTTTTGATAAAGACTATGTTTTTTTATATTTTATGCCACCTTGTTTGTTAAAATTTCTTTTGCAAAACAATTTCTTTCATATTTATTTGAGTAATATTGACATCTCAGAGTTTTGAAATTAAAAAATTTATAATACTAAAAATTTATTCTTTTCTCTCATTTAAGAATTATTAGGTAAAGAATGGAATTCTAGTAGATATATGAGGAAACATACTTTTATCCATAAGATAATGTCCACCTAACTGACAATAATAATAAATTTTAAAGAAAATAATTAAAATAAAATACATAAAAAAGTCAATTTGTAATAAAAAAAAAATCAGGTTTTGTTCACATATAATGAGTGGATAAGGGATTTTATGGACTCTCAGAATATCCTATTAATAACCCCTACTAAATATTTCTAAGAATTTGAGATAAATAATTTAAGCATTTAAATGTATATGTATAATCAACTGTAATCTTCTAGATCAAGTAAACAATAATTTTATCATTAAAGCAGGCGTTTTTAGTAAATACAATTGGTTAAAGTGATCATTTAAATGTAAGAAAATGAATAATCTATTAGATGCTTTCATCAGATCCACGGATTAATCTGAACAAAGTGATTCTTATATTCAATTTTATGTTAATGTATTTTTACTTCTCCCTTTATAAGATTACTGTGTAATTGGTTATATAATATTAATATTTCTGGGTAATATGTGGTAATGATGTAAATACTATAAGGCATACTTAACAATAAAACATTTATTTTGACAGTAAAGACAATTAAATAAATAATCTTGGCAATCTACCATATTTCAAAATAAATTAGTTGGACACTATGCTATACAGTTCATTGCAGAGAAGCAATACTTTTTAAAGTTTATAGATAAGAATAAAATGAAATTTACAGATTAAGTAATAATAAATTGACTATTATTAGCTTCATCCAACTAATGATAGCTTTTCTTAACATTAGCATTATCACAAGAAGTTTTACATTTTTACACAATAATCATATCATGAAGTTGTTCCAAAAATGAACATATTTAAACATTACACATATCTTAGCAAACCAGTTATGAAATAAATGCTACAAATGATGCATATCACTTTTTGAGTCCCATAAAATACAAATTTTAATTTCTAAATATTTATTGCTTTTACATCCTGCAATACTGACAAAACAACAAAAATAGACCTACACATCAAAACCATCCATAATCTACACTAAGAGCATTTAAGAGTGCAACAGAAGAAAAAATGACATTTCTCAGAACAAACAACAATATCAATTGCCAAAAGTAGTTATGGTAGTAGGCCACCCATGGCTTTATACAAAATACTCATGATACAAAATGTCCACAAGGTAAAGATAATTTAGTTGAACAAAGATGATGGCATGTATGCAAAAGTGAGCATCTACATTTTGAGGGCAAATATTATGCTAGGACTTTGTCTCTGAACTTAAGGAAAATGAGAATGAACCATCAAAATATGGTATATGGTAGAAACAAATAGCTGCCTTAATAAGGCATTTATGCTTAAATGTGAGACATGAAAGATATAACACAGAATATATTGTGGTATGAAAAGATAAAGGCACAGCCACAATATCTTTGTAATCATATAATAAAATAAATAGAAGGGAGATGCTGAGCCACCATCTCTTGAAAATATAATGTCAAGATAAGCATATACAATGAAATGAGAAAGACTAACACTACAGTCCTATAAATAAATATTACAGTGTCTGCTTAACTATGCTGTGGCACAGTAGTAGACCATGAGAGATTCCAGGTATGTAGTGAAAGATTTAAAAATATGGGTAAATAACACATGAAGACACCACACCCTGTTTGTCTGTGAATCACCATGCCATAGTTTTGGTAAACAAAGATTCAAGAACATTCACAAATTTTGGAACAATACCATGTCAAGTATATATAATGACAGCAGGCAGACAAGGGGAAGTAATCATCTCAATGAAATATGCACTAAGGTTAAAATAAATTGAATGATTTCTTATATAAATATTAGTGATTGTTATTAGTTAGGAACTGGTTAATTTAAAATAGTTGTAATTGTAAATATAGCATAAACTACTGTAAATATAAATTAATTACATCACATAACAAATAGCAGAATAAAAATTCCACCTCATAAAAATGAAAATATAATGAAAATTACATCCAAGATGTTTTTATCTCATTGGAAAAAGACAACTCGGTTCCTTTTTGTATGATTTGTTTAACAAACCTCAAATGAAACATTGGTTTCCAGAAAACTTCAATGTCATTTACTATCAAATCATCCACAACATGACAAATCAAAAAAATACTTTGAAATTCTAAAAAATAATTTAAAAATTCAATCAAAAAAGCTGAAGAAATTTAACTTGTTTCCTGAGAAAATTCAAATCACTAGTTGCAAGATTGCTCAGCTTTTGGTAAAGAAGAAAAAACACATTCTAATGCCGAAAACATTTTATCATCCTTGGAGATCACAGTTGGCACAATGATTAGCAATGAAACTGTCAAACACATTAAGACCATTTCTTTGTCAGCCTACATATTTTTTTTTGTAAAATTCAATATATTTTGTGAGACATTGATGATTAGCTCCATGAACATTTCACTGAAGCAAAAAATGAACTCTAAAACTTATGGGTTTTACAAATTGATGAAAGTAGAAACATCAGAAACAAAGTAGTCATTTCATTTTTGAAAATCACCACATGTGGTAAAATCATAAGTCAGTTTTTCTTTTGCTGTGAATTGAAGGAAAGAACAACAGATGTCTTTAACCTGGTAAACTAAAATGTCATATTGACAGGGATGCAGTAGTAAAATTGTATTACCATTTGCATTGATGGTACTCCAGGCATGCAGGGTTGAGAAAAAGTTTCATGGTACATGTATTACAAAAAAATTCACAAGTTAATATTGTACATTGCATGATTCACTGCAAAGTTTTGGTATTGAAATCTTTACTTGATGGTCTCCTGAAGATGATGGACAATGTTGTTAAGGTGGAAATTACATAAAATCACTTTCCACACATTGAAGACTTTTTGCATCCCTGTGTGAAACTATGAATTCTGATTTTAAGTGTTTACTGCATCATACAGAAGTGCGATGGCTCTTAAAAGAAAAAGTGCTCACACAATTTATCTCTTTGCAAACTGAAATAACATGTTTTTGATCCTGAAAATTCTCTATTTGAATTTCTTAACAATGATAACTCGTGGCTGGAAGTAATATTTCTCAATGATCTTCTTAAGAAGTTAAACATTTAAAATTTGAGCCTGCTAGGAGCAAATGAAAATATCATTACAATTACAGACAAATTAAACTCTTTCACTGACATGTTAGTACTGTGGACAAGGAAAGTTAAAACTTGCAGCTTGATTGCTTCCCAGGTGTAGAGAGGCTTTTCCAAACAAATTTAAAATTTTATCTAAGTGCAGAAGAGAGAAGAAAACCTCTCTGTGTCATTTTTCTAGTATTTTCCATCACTTGATTATCAAATATACCAGTGGTTTAACAAATCTTTTGCAAAATATGACACTATACACCTGCCATTAACATTAACGGAAGAAGAAAATTTAATAAACTTGAAAAACAATTCTGTGTACAAAGCCTCATTTTCTGTGCTAGAATTGTCAGAATTTTGGATTTAACTTTTGAAATAATATCCTCGATTAGCTACTACTGCTGTTAAATCTCTATTGTCCTTTGGATCATCATGTCTTTGTGAATTAGATTTCTCACCACTTATGGAAATGAAATCAAAAATCAGGAACAATTACAGATGGTAGATGAAGAGTTATGTGTTTGTTTATCTAATTTACAGCCACATTTTGAATTAAAGTATTTCTCATAATCAATTACATTTTTTTTACTAATAACATTATTATTGCATTATATTACCTATTGTGCTGACTACATGCAGTTGTAGTCACACATATATATATTTATTATTGGAGTATTATTAAAAATGCAGAAATAAACTTACATTGAGAGGGGGGGGAAATTCGGCATAATGATTAGTTAAAAGGTAAAGGATGAAATGCAAAGTGAAATTAAGAGAAGTAGGTCACTGATATTTTAAAAAGAAAAAAATGAAAACTAAACTCTTAAAGGGATTAATATTTAGTTAAATCGTAGAAAGGTTACAATGACTTTGTTTTTTTTTTTTAACAAAAAAAATAAAGAGGAAAATATAGAAAGAAAGGGATGTATAACAAAATGCATCTCTTTTTCTCTTTAAAATTACTTATATGAAAAAAGAAAAAAACAAATCGAAGATATGTGGAACTTATTATAGTTAAAACATTAGATATTGTAAATAAATAAATTGAAATGAAAATTTGAAAAGTGTATAAAATTTTATGAAACTTGTATAAAAAATTCCTTTGTAAATCTGTATGATGTGAGAAGATCTGTTGTTAATTAGTAACATTCCAGCAAACAATGGTTGGGCAAATCTATAAATAAGGCAGATCAAGATTAGATATATAATTAATTTTCTGTTATCATACTGGGCAAAAGAATTGAGAATGTGTGAGACCAACAGTCATGAATAAAATTAATATTAGCATGCATATGTCTTTGGAGATGCATAACCTAGTGGCCTTAAATGGGCATTTGCTTAGTCTCTGCCCACCTGACTTTGAACTCACCCAGGGATGAATATCTCTGCCATCTTGCCGCTAAGTAAATTGCTGTGTCCAATCATACTATGCCTGGAAAAGGAAGAATGAATACAACTAAGAAACCTGAAAGCAAGAAAGAAGGAAACTAAACCAAATGCAATAAATAATACCAAGAATAACCCAGCCAACTGGAGAGTCTATTATAGGATCAACCATCTCTGCAAAAGAAGTGCATTGTGTCCCACAGGATGGTCTGCAGAGTGCTCAAGAGAAATGCTAGGTAAACACTTTCCTATTTCCATACATGCATGTATTGTTTAATTTCTTGTTAGAAAACAAAACTGTGAATAAATTAGTGTGCAATATTTAAAAATAAAAAAAGAAGAAGAAAGAACTGTTTCTAAAGTAACTATTTTAAGAAAGGGAACAATTACTCTTTTGTCAGACTTTTATCAATTATTCGTTCAGGAGTTTAATTATATGTTTTCCATGTTTATAAATGTTTTTGTTATTTTAGAAGTAAATTTATTATATCATTTAACTTGATTATTTTTTTTAAATTCTTTTTTGTATTAAACATTATTACTGCTAAATTAGTTGTCTTTCTTGATTTTCTTACATCAAGTGAACGAATAATACTATTAAATTAAATCTGGATTAATAAAATTGAGTCGGCTAACTTTTAATTTAAATAAAGCAAAGGGGAAAGATATACTAAAGAAATGGAAAGGTGATATAAATAAAAGGTGGAGGTCTGTATATTCATGTACTCGGTTATTATTAGTAGTAATCTTCAAAATTTATAAATATTTCAAGTACTGGGTGTCTAATAAAGCATTCTCAAGAATGTTTTTATCCAGCAGCTGAGGGGCATCTGATTGGGAAGATAACGGATTAATATATACATATTATTCCAAGGTTCGGTCAAGAATACAGACTTGAGAGCTAATTTAGTCTGTATTTGCTTCTTGCTTGAGGTAACAGTAGAAATTAAATATTAAATATAACAAAAACTGTTACACTATATTGTGCCAGGCATTATCAAATGTCCATGCACAAAATCTGCTGTAAAGAACATTACAGCAGATACACATATAAATTTGTATATATTAAGCACAACAAATATATAAATGTGCTACGTTAATAATGGAAGTTGTGTCAGAGCATTAGAATACCTACACACACCAATCTAAAGCAAACATTAAATTGACACAGAAATATTGTAAACAAACAAATACACATATAATAGACTCATGTATTTTTTTTTGTTATTTATTTATTTTATTTTTTTTTGTATATTTTCAGTATATGTCATTTTATGTATTTTGCTTTTCTCTGAAAAATTCAATTAGAGAAAAGCAAACTTTATTGAACAAATGGATCACATGTTGGAACATATTACTAAAAGAAATAATTAAAGTAATTGTTCCAACATACTTGTATATATTTTTTATTTTTTTAATTATTTTTCTAAAAACTATAATTTTATTCTGTAAGCAAAGAATGATAATTTCTTTGGCAAAAATATGACCAAAAGCAAAATGTTTGATAATCAATGCTATAATTAAAATGTTATCTTTTTTGTTTATAAAATAAAAATTCTTTTGAATTGATATCTGTAATCAAGTGGTCTGAGTATTCAAGATGGAAAACAAACATATCAAACTCTGCTATGTAGAATTTAATCATAAAAATAGAAAGGAATGTTTATAAGCTGAATGATAAGCTAAATTAAAAGGGTTGCCTGATTCATACTTTTCAAGGGGGTGCCTAAATTGGTTCTATATGAGTGGGGTGGATAGGTTTTAGTCAGTGCTGTGGGATTCAGTTCATTCTTTCTTTGGCTTTCATTCTGGCCAAGTAGTTCACTACTTTGGCTCCGGAATTCTTCAATTATCTAGCCATTTAGAGATTGATTTATGGACTAGACTATTGCTGATATTTTCAAAGAAGAAATCCATTACACAGTTTTTTTAACAACTCTTGTTTTCTTAAGGATTTAATGAACCATTCAAGATAGTGGATGAACATTTAATAATAATTATTGCATTATACCAGATAGAAAATATGGACAAATCTACCAGAGCTTCCATTAAAATAACCATGGGGTAGGAAACCAGCTGGTGTGCCCACTCTTTCTCTGTCCAAATTGCCAAGATGTGATCACACCAGTTCCAGCCAGCCATGATGATGACAAAAGCTGTCTTACCTATGCCTGTATGAGATGAAATCCTCACTGCACAGCCACTTGATTTGAAACCCACTCAAAATCCCAGTCAGGAGAAGATGAAGATGCCTACATAAGTTTCTTTTAAAATTATTTTATTAATATTGAATTAATTCATTCTGATATTTCCGATAATTAGAAATATATTATTTTTTACTTCTTATTATTAATCATTTAACCCTTAGAGGCCTGAACGGCCATTTTGAATTCCCAGAAAAAATTACAGGACATACAATTTTAAATGAAATGTCTAATTTATTACAATAAATAAAAAAATATATATACATTTTTATAAAATGCAAATATGAAAGAATGTAATAAAGCTGATAAAGTAGTCATTACCACAAAAAAATAATTAAAAAAAAGGATATTTTTCACATTTTAAAATTTTTTATTTTTATATTGGTTCACAAACTCTCAATTTTGAAATGTATAACCTAAAATTACAATTTCATAGACAGCTTCATCACATTCGTCATAAAATGCAGAAAAAAATATATATATATAACATGACCTACCTGAGTTACAGTTTGTTGGAGTAATGTGGCAAAAGGTGACAATTTCAGTTTCGCTTTTTTACTAACCAGCCTATATGTTCAATTTTTGCAAGCAGTTGTTTTTCTAGGCCCTCTATGCGGGATATCTATTAGAAATGCAAGGTTTTAGTGTGGATCAAAAAAAAATAACAGTAATAACTTTAGTAAAGTGTAAGTTATGAGTGTAAAAAATACTTACTATATTATTGGAATATTATGGGAGAAAGGACGAGCTAAATTATGCATTATTTCATAGGAGACCATAATAGCAAAGTATGCTTCAAAGTAATTAAAAACTTATCTATAATGAAATGAATAAAAACATAGTAAATTCTAAGTTATGAGTGTAAAAAATACTTACTATATTATTGGAATATCATGGGAGAAAGGGCGAGCTAAATTATGCATTATTTCATAGGAGACCATAATAGCAAAGTATGCTTCAAAGTAATTAAAAACTTATCTACAATGAAATGAATAAAAACATAGTAAATTCTAAGTTATGAGTGTAAAAAATACTTACTATATTATTGGAATATCATGGGAGAAAGGGCGAGCTAAATTATGCATTATTTCATAGGAGACCATAATAGCAAAGTATGCTTCAAAGTAATTAAAAACTTATCTACAATGAAATGAATAAAAACATAGTATGTGATGAAATAAATTAAAAATTTGTTTCTAAAATAAAATGAATAAAAACATAGTAAATTCTAAGTTATGGGTGTAAAAAATAATTACTATATTATTGAAATATCATGAGGGTGAGCTAAATTATGCATTATTTCACAGGAGACCATAATAGCAAAGTATGTTTCAAAGTAATTAAAAACTTATCTACAATGAAATGAATAAAAACAGTAAATAAAATAAAATAAATAACCCAAAGGAATTACAAGCAATTATTGTATATCAGTGGGAGATGATGATGATGACTGTTGATTCAGCATTGGGAGGCATTGTAAATTATTTAGAATACCAAAAAATCGATCTCGGGTTATAACTCTAGCAAGTTAGCAAGTACTGGTTGATGCAAATATTCATTTTTAGACCAAATAAATTTTAGTTTTGGTATGCGTGATATAGTACAAACATGAATAATCATACCAAAAAATGCATTCAACTCAGCGGGTGACAGACCAACCTACTTCGGTAATGCCTTCCACTCTGAAACATACCTATTGCTTTCAGTGCAAATTTTGTATAAAAAATAAATAAAATAGATCAGCTGCAAATATATAATTTTGTATAAAAAATAAATAAAATGGATCAGGAATTGAATACTCACGGCTAATGGTGAAATATGACGAAACCTCAGAATCAAACACAAACAAAAAAGTCTTCGTCAGAATCAATCAAAATTACGTTCAGCGGCAAAAGAAGCCATTTGTGCGGTTATTTTGTTTATACGTTGATAAAATCTAGAAAGATAAAAAAAATTATAAAATTTTAATAACTTACTTTACAAAAATTGCTATAAAAAATCTAATTTTCATCGCACAGAAAAAATTTTTAGACGTACAACAAGATAGAAAAATGGCGGAGAGAAAAAAAAAGTAACTGTGATGTATATGGTTTGCACACTATTGCGGTCGAAATTGCAAACTTTTTTTAATGCGGAAAAAAGAGAGAGTTGTCTCTCGCATATATATATATATATATTGAATTTATGGTTATTACAGACATAATGATACAACTTTTACTTAAATCTTTTAATTCATGTTTCTATCCAAAATTTTAGTATTTTCAGCAAAGGTTGCAGTTAGTTTTTTTTTTATTGCTGCTTGTTTTTCTTAATGAAAATTGTCATATGTAAATATACATGTGTTTTATACACGCACATACACTGGTAATATTAGGTAAATACAACACCTCATGTTGAATGTCTAAAATGTATTTTTCTGTATATCCTTTTAAGTTATTTTTTGGCACTGTGGCATCTTATGATGAGTGTCAAAGGGGTTTATTCATTGTAAATTTCCCGTAAGCAAGTCCACTAATAACTTTACATTTAGAATAGTAATGAGAATATAATTGTGCTGCACATATACACATGTATAAAAATTTATCTATCGTAAAAGGCAAATAGATACAGCACCTTATTATGTTGAGTGCTATATGGTATCTGAGCTAACACAGCCTTATTGACATGTTGAAAAATACGAAATTAGTGAAATATTTTATAGTGCAAATATATGTATGCATAGTTTTTTTAATTATATTTGCTATCAACAAAAAAGGTTTTAAAGTCCTGAGTAGAAGTGTATGCCTCTATAACCCGACAATCTTTGATATGAGAAATATATATCAAATCACACAAAGTATAAGTTATTTATACAGGGTAAAAAAAGCTTAGACCACTTCCATTCATTATGAAACATTGTAAATAGCTTTAGGGATTTATTATTTTTTTTATTCATTTAAAATTGTATTTATATTTTATCTATTTCAAAGCATCAAATATATATACGGGTTTGTGATAATAATTCATTTATTTATTTTTATTATATCATTTTATATATGAAATGGTGGTGGATATCTGGGATTAAATAAATACTTGATCATAATATTAAATTTGTTTTGTTTTTGTGATATTAGTTATTTGATAAAATATACTCTTTCCTTATCAATCATGTATCTATTATAACCATTTAACTTACCCATTGAAGACCCTAGATGTAGAGTATACTGAGCTAGCCACATGGGATATCACTCTACCGGGGTGTTAAATCTTATTCTCATGCTCTGCTGTACATATGGTATTACATATCCTTCTAGGAGGGGGGTGGGAATTCATTTTTATTCCTTTCTAGGAGTGGTGCGCAAAAGCTATTTGTAAATAGACTTTTTAAAGATGTGTACTTACCATAGGTCCTAAACATTTGAGCATTCGAGAAGGATATTAACTAAAGGGGGTTTTAATTGGCAGAATCCTGTCAATTCATGCTTTCTATCAGTTTAGCTGGAAGTACCAATATATATGAGTACAGACAATTGACTAAATTGGTATCCATTTCTTTCCCTGTTAAATCTCGATCACTTCATGCTCGGTGCAAGATTAGGAGCAGAATTCCACAGGGAAGTATGATCTGGTACAGTAAAACTGATGCCAACATGGTTTAAATATAAAAGTGGTACGATTAAGGAAAGAACAAGTTAAATTAGAAATGTGTAAATTACAGTAGAAATAATTTAGTACTATATGTCTATATAAACTTAATGTAGGTGTAAGTAAAAACTAAACGAAATGTTGACTCTATATAAGAGAAGATATATAAAATTCGATCGTTAGTTGTTTATTTTTTTAAAATATATAGTGTAATTAACAGGCCGTACAAAGATATTTTTAGATAATTTAAAATATATTACTAAGTAATCACAATGATTCAAATTGTAGCAATAAATCATAATGGAAAAATATATTACTAAGTAATCACAATGATTCAAATTGTAGCAATAAATCAAATGCACACTGTATTCTATAAGTATACTGTATCAGTAAAATAGACTTAGAATTTGTTTTAAATAATTATACATGTACTATATTTGAAGTTTGATATTTTTTTTATACAGAGTACAGATTTCTTTATCTTAATAATTGCTTAACAATTTTCACTTTAAACTGAGTCGCTAACATTTTATATGGATAAGTAAATTTGCTATTTAATCTGGGTAAAAACTGGTGTCAACATGTTCAATTGAAATAAAAATAAAGTATAGAAAAATTATTAAATGAATGAGTTGGGGAAAAGTAGGTTGGAAAATTTCAGTACAGAGTTATTACAAATAAAAGTAATAATTTATTATAGCATAATATTTTAAAATAACTTACAGTTGAATTTGTTGTTTTTTGTTTTGTTTTGAAAAGGAAAAAAGAAAAAGAAAATCAAACGTAGCGTAATATTTTAAAATAACTTATAGTTAAATTTGTTGGTTTTTTTTTTGTTTTGTAAAAAAGTAAAATAAAATACTGTTAAATACTAGCTTAATGAATGACAGTTTCGTAATGATTCAAAATAACTTATACTTGAATTTTATTTTTGTTTTGTTTTAAAAAAAGTAAAAAGTAAATAAAATAGAGTGTTGAATATTAGCATAATGATATAAAGTTTCGTATGTTAAAGTTGATTTTTTTTTTGACAACAAATAGAATTAAATAGATGTAGGTAAAAAAGGGCAGAATAATTGGAACAGGGTGTAGAAAGGCAAATAATCGGCGATTGGAAAAAGGCAGAGTTAGGTGCGTGGTTCAGACTACCCTCACCAAGGCCAAGGTGTAATAAAGATGACAATTAAACAGAAGAGTATTTGAAGTTAGGTGTTTGTAGGTTACTTGTGAACTTTTGACTCTCAGGCATTGTGGGTAGAGGTTGATTCATATCGGCATTTTTTGAACTTGGGGTTTAAAGATGGGGATGCACAGGGTTTGGTTGGAGATGTCTGTGTGATCTGGAGTCTCTGTGGCCTCGGGTGAAGGAACACTTTCGCCATGCAAAAATACGAGCAATTCTTTTAGCAGAGAAAATATTCTCTGGGACTCATTTGGCGTAATGCAAATGTATCCGTAAGTCTCATATAGAAAAAGCAGGGGAGCATTAACTTCAACTTTCTTATATATATAAACTCAAAACTTTTCATCTGTGGTTGCAAAATATCCTGACCAGCCTCCAAAAGTTAGTGAGCATGGATGCACCCACGAAGTTTGGTACATTATTCTGTTAGTATTTTTCTTGGTTTGTTTGACTTTGCTTGACTGCCACAGAGTTCTAGAAAGGATAGGTATCTCCATGTCGGCAATGTTTTTTATCTCTGACCCTGGGAATTGGGATGCTGATGCTGTTTTGGCTGTGTATAGCGATGCTGTGGAAGATGAGGTATCATATTGTTGCTGTTCAGCATCATGCTTTTTAGACTTTCAAAAAAAAAAAGAAAACAAAAACTAGAAAAATATGCTTAATATCTATAAATATGATCTTAAGAGTTTAAGTGGTCATACCCATTTAAAAGTCTCATTGGAGAGGGGGTATTGTGCCAGGCATTATCAAATGACCATGCACAAAATCAGCTGTAAAGAACATTACAGCAGATACACATATAAATTTGTATATTAAGCACAATAAATATATAACTGTGCTACGTTAATAATGGAAGTTGTGTCTGAGCATTAGAATACCTACACACATCAATCTAAAGCAAACAATCAATTGACACAGAAATATTGTAAACAAACAAATACACAAATAATAAACTCATGTATTTTTTTTATTTATTTTATTTTTTTGTATATTTTCAGTGTGTGTTATTTTATGTATTTGCATTTCTCTGAAAAATTCAATTAGAGAAAAGCAAACTTTATTGAACAAATGGATCACATGTTGGAACATATTAGTAAAAGAAATAATTAAAGTAATTGTTCCAACATACTTGTATATATTTTTTATTTTTTTAATTATTTTTCTAAAAACTGTAATTTTATTCTGCAAGCAAAGAATGGTTATTGCTTTGGCAAAAATCTGACCAAAAGCAAAATGTTTGATAATCAATGCTATAATTAAAATGTTATCTTTTTTTTGTATATAAAATAAAAATTCTTTTGAATTGATATCTGTAATCAAGTGGTCTGAGTATTCAAGATGGAAAACAAACATATCAAACTCTGCTATGTAGAATTTAATCATAAAAATAGAAAGGAATGTTTATAAGCTGAATGATAAGCTAAATTAAAAGGGTTGCCTGATTCATACTTTTCAAGGGGGTGCCTAAATTGGTTCTATATGAGTGGGGTGGATAGGTTTTAGTCAGTGCTGTGGGATTCAGTTCATTCTTTCTTTGGCTTTCATTCTGGCCAAGTAGTTCACTACTTTGGCTCCGGAATTCTTCAATTATCTAGCCATTTAGAGATTGATTTATGGACTAGACTATTGCTGATATTTTCAAAGAAGAAATCCATTACACAGTTTTTTTAACAACTCTTGTTTTCTTAAGGATTTAATGAACCATTCAAGATAGTGGATGAACATTTAATAATAATTATTGCATTATACCAGATAGAAAATATGGAGAAATCTACCAGAGCTTCCACTAAAATGATCATGGGTAGAAAACCGGCTGGTGCACCCACACTTTCTCTGTCCAAATCACCAAGATGTGATCATGCCAGTTTCAGCCAGCCACAATGATGAAAAAGCAGCCTTGCCTATGCTGGAATGAGATAAAATCCTCACTGCACAGCTGTTTGACTTGAAGCCCACTCAAAAGCCTAGTCAGGAGAAGATGAAGATGCCTACATAAGTTTCTTTTAAAAATATTTTATTAATATTGAATTAATTCATTCTGATATTTCCGATAATTAGAAATATATTATTTTTTTCTTTTTATTATTAATCATTTAAAAAAAAAAGTTAAAAAAGAGACAGTTGTCTTTCACATGCATATATATATATATATATATTGTAACGGGCATGGGACGATCGAAAGCTCCAACTTCCCTTTCACTTAAAACATGTAATGGGGAATTCTTCTAATTCAAAAATCGTCCACTTTCCGCTACCTCAAGCAGAGAGAAATACGGAAATAAACTAATCAATTTCCGTACCTGACCGAATCTGTCAGCTATACGGATATAGCTTCCAGACTATTTTTCCCGATCAGCTTTCTCCCGACTGCTGTAAGATATTACTGTTACAGCGCTTGGCTAATTTATAAATTTTACGGGCTAAAACACTGCACCATCAACGTTTCACGGGCTAATTTAATAACTAAAAAAAAAGAATATCAACATGAATAATATTTTACCCCCTCCCCTCTCTAATGTTAAACTATTTTTTGGAGTGGCGAAGAATGAGGCGAGACAGATTTAGATAAATTAATACATTTTTTTAATAATAAAAATAATTAGGTTTGATAAAAAAAAACATAAGAAATATTAACATAAATTTAAACATATTATATTTTGATAGTGCTATAAGGAATAAATATTTGAAATTTTACCAATACATAAATACTTAAAATAACTAATTGAAATTCTTATAAATGCTTTCACATTTATAATCGTTAGACTCATTGTCTATCATAAGAGAATGTCATTGTCATTCAGGAAAGGCATTTGGCCATTGTCTATTTGAATTTAAGTGCACTTATGACGATTTATAAAATAATATTCAAGTTACCTAGGGTTTAGTCTTTGAGTTCCTTCCAATGTGGTCGCCCGTCACGTGGATTTTCTCCACTTCTTTAGGAGGGACGGTCGCCTATCATATTTGGCGGTGTGTAGCTTCTTGGTTATTCAGGCACGGAGGATGAGGCATCACAAGCAGGGCAACTACAGGAATCCACAGGCAGGCGTTACTACAGCAGTTGTTACATTATTGCAGAACCATTGGTACAGACAGTCCGGATCGACCAGCGATCATGAAGGCCTTAGCCAGCCATAGTATGTGAGGCACCGATAGTAGGTCATATTGGCTAGCTATATCAATTGATTCTTGGAGCCACAAAATTTCACCTTCTCGACTCGAAGTCTCAAGCTCTAATCTCTCTTACAATCTCTCTAGCTTTCCACTTAACTTCCTTTTTAATTAAAACATTCCAATGGTCCTTTGTCCTTCGGATTCTTTGTTCCCACTTGTTGTTGACACCTTCCATGCTATGCCTTTGGCCATATTTAAACTTATTTTACATGATTTTATAGCACCATTTACATTTTACTTATTTCTTTATTTTCTTTAATTAATTACACAAATTTTAGTATATGTTTTTTTTCCATTTAAATTTAAATTTCGACGATCATTTATTTTTTATTTAAACTCATGCTTTAACTATACTCCATAAAACCCGCATTTCGTTTATCGTCAAAGGTGTACTTTGAAACATAGATTCTTATCTTTTTGAACATATTAAATTCTAGGTTTTTTTTTCTTTCCACACTACCGAAATTTTTCCTTTAAACTTTATTTTTCCCAAAATCATATTTACTACATGTTTTCTTTATGCTTCTTTTCTGCTTTAATTTTTCTAGCTTATGCTTTTAGTATTATAATTTAATATTTTACTTTTCTCGAAATTCAGACTTTGAATAGCAAAAGATAACGATCTTGGTAACTCTAGTTCCCTCTCTTTTCCTTTGTTTTATTAATTTTCAACATTTCTGATTTTGTTAACTTTTAAGCTCGTTTTTCTTTCTTTATTTATTTATTTATCTCCAACCCGAACATTTCTAAGTTTTGTATGTTTTACATATACATGTGTGACCGCAGTATGTGCGATCATCACATTACACCATTCCCCCCTTTAAAATTTTTTTTCCCGACAAAAAAAAAAAATTTTAACCTTATGCATCGAAAGCTATATGCTCCCAACTATTGTTCAAACTCTTTCTTTTTTTTCATTGCTACTATGATGTAGGGATGAGGTTACTCTATAGAGAAGGGTGACCAGGTAAATTATCTCTTCCTTTGCTGAACCAAGCAGTATAGCCAAAACAATTTAATCCTGACATTGCCATGCATGCGTTTCATTTCTGCCTCTACTCGTATCTACAGGTTCGAATCCACAGGATATCTCTGTGATCCGATTAAACCTGTTCATACATCGCATTTCTGCAATAAAGAACCTCTAAGTGCCCACTCTGGCCACTATTATCGAGGTGGGTTGGGAGACTGGCATCTTTTTGTCCAGCTCATCCATGAGCCCATATATTTCTGAAAGCTCTATATTCATATAAAGGGTTCTTTCCCCATAGATTGGTCTCTGGACCATTGACTCATGATATATGTGCTTAATACCTAACTGGAAATATTAATCCAGTGAGTCATTGAGAATGGGATCTCTGTCCCTGGGTTCTCTGTGATAAGATCTGGTGCACCGCAGAACACCCACGCATGACAATGAAGAAGGCAAAACCAAATACTGCAACAGGATCAAGCTACAAATATCTGACCCTACATTCCATCAACCTCAATCTACGACCCCATCCTACTAATTAATTTATCCTTTATCATTTTCCTAAAGTCCTTCATACTGTCTAGCCATTTATTGGCTCGTCATTTCTTTATGTCATTAGCTTCCGTATTCCTATCCGTTCTCCATGATTCGAGGTCCATTTCCATTTCCGAATTTGTCATCATCTAATTCTTTCTTTATTTGGGACCGCTCTTACGTTTTATCTGGTGGTTATCTTCCTCGATTTACATCACCTCTGCCTCCTCTGGGATGCGGATGTTTATCCCTAAGTTCCGGGTCCTCTGTCCATTTGTATGGCCACTTCCATTCAATCTTACATCTACATCATCTATCTTCCGGCCCTCTTGGGTTCCACTCCCTAGAATGTCCTCGGTTTTCTGTCCAATGTTCTTCTCCAGGATCCCAGTCATTTCTTATAACAGGTAGTTCTTTTATATCGGCATTAAGGCTGCTATTGGCTGCACTCTTTACACATTCTTCCACTCTTGTGTTTAACCTGGCTACTACCTTTGCCACTTGACCTAAACTCTCCTGCCCGCTCATCATCACCTTGTGACTATTATCTCTCACTACCTCCATCTCTTCATCTCCCAGTCTTATCTCCCTTTCTGGCTGTCCTATATCCCTTTCCCAATCCAATTCTGCTAATTCTCTAACTTTATCCTCATCTGTTTCAGATTTCGCATATCCACACGGTCCTATACTCCTTTGTTCCTCCATCTCCATCTCTGGGTGAAATCCAGCCCATGTATCATTAGGCTTTGATTGCTGGATGATCTCATTTTTTACTTCTTCCTTGAATGCCGCCATTCTTTTCTGGCTATCGCCTTCGACCTTGATCATCCATTCTTCTATTCTTCTCTCCTGTTGGTTCAGGTATTCTTCCACGAATTGCTGTTGATTGACCCTCATCTGCCTTAGCATATCCATGATATCACTCTTGCTTATTTTACCAGGTACTTTCATCTCTTTATTTTCACTTCCTTCTCTCACTTTCCTTTCTTGAAAATCCATTTTAGCTTGGGATCTCGTATTCATGAATAATAATTTTATTTAACCCTTAATCTATGTTTCTAATTCGGTTTACTAACTCTTCTGGCTATATTGATATAAAGAAATTTTTTCTATTGACTCTCTGTTTTCCTTTTTTTACTTTGATCAACGATTTAATATTTGTGATTTATTCAGTTAGCAATTAGATCACTAGCCAACCCAAACATCTGTACTCCGGTTCCTATTCTTGTCTGCCTGCCCTTGACTTGCCCAACTGTCTGTCCACCTTTGTCCTCGATTTTCCCTCCTCATATACCTCTGATTCACTATAATTAATTCAATGATGCCTGTTTACATTCTTTCAACTTTAATTCATTACTATACTTATTTCTATTTGTTGACGATATATCTAAATAAAATTCATTTAACTGTATTTCCATACGCATGCACCTATGACACATATATTTTAATATTTCATTATAAACTTCAACTATTTTACGGTCATTTTAAAACAAAGTCACACATACATTTTCTTCACTGGGATAATCTCTTTCGTTACATATAAAACGTTTTTATAAATTATATTCCTTTCACTACCTTGAAATCGTACGTACATATTTTCTTCAACTTAACAAATACATTCGAATATTTTCATTAACCATTATAAATATTTTATTTCGGCTTGACTGAGACACAATATTTAGAATCATACATATATATTTTTTTCAATTCACCGGTGATACGTGGCTATTTTAGACTCTCTCATTTATGATTTAACCCTTACTGAACTGTTTTATTTCTTTTAATTTAACTACTTTATATATTTTTTTTTTCGGTACACAAACATCACGATAATCTATATTTTTGATCGCTATTATTATAGCTAAATACGCTTCATTATTTTCCTATGAGACTATACACATTTATTATTTTTTTTTAACTTTAACTTACTGGAATATACAACTATTTAATAACATTTACATTTCTTCACCATCAATTAGTTGCCCGACTATTATTTCTTTTATTACTTAGCATTAAAATTTTATACAACTTTGTGTTATTCTTCTTTTTCTTCAAAACGATTCATATTATATGGCGGTAATCATTTGACATTATAATTTCTTTGTTCGTTACTTGTTTAATTATTGCTTGCGATTATCTTTCACTATTCATTTCAATAACTGTCATACTATTAAAAAAAAATTTTCCCCCTCGCTACTCTTTGTACACATTTGACGTGAAATGCTCGTATGGAGTATCATCAAGAAAAAACTTATCTCCTTCATCTTCGCTTTTCACCACTTTAACTTGCAACACTAAATTTATATGTTTAAATCCACATATATTAAACAAATTTTATTTTAGAAAATTTTATTACATTATAACTTATTTAACACGTGATTATTAAATGTGCAGAAGTTTCAAATCCCGGACTGGGCCCCCAAAATATGTAACGGGCACAGGACGATCGAAAGCTCCAACTTCCCTTTCACTTAAAACATGTAATGGGGAATTCTTCTAATTCAAAAATCGTCCACTTTCCACTACCTCAAGCAGAGAGAAATACGGAAATAAACGAATCGATTTCCGTACCTGACCGAATCTGTCAGCTATACGGATATAGCTTCCAGACTATTTTTCCCGATCAGCTTTCTCCCGACTGCTGTAAGATATTACTGTTACAGTGCTTGGCTAATTTATAAATTTTACGGGCTAAAACACTGCACCATCAACGTTTCACGTGCTAATTTAATAACTAAAAAAAAAGAATATCAACATGAATAATATTTTACCCCCTCCCCTCTCTAATGTTAAACTATTTTTTGGAGTGGCGAAGAATGAGGCGAGACAGATTTAGATAAATTAATACATTTTTTTAATAATAAAAATAATTAGGTTTGATAAAAAAAAAAACATAAGAAATATTAACATAAATTTAAACATATTATATTTTGATAGTGCTATAAGGAATAAATATTTGAAATTCTACCAATACATAAATACTTAAAATAACTAATTGAAATTCTTATAAATGCTTTCACATTTATAATCGTTAGACTCACTGTCTATCATAAGAGAATGTCATTGTCATTCAGGAAAGGCATTTGGCCATTGTCTATTTGAATTTAAGTGCACTTATGACAATTTATAAAATAATATTCAAGTTACCTAGGGTTTAGTCTTTGAGTTCCTTCCGATGTGGTTGCCCGTCACATGGATTTTCTCCACTTCTTTAGGAGGGACGGTCGCCTATCATATTTGGCGGTGTGTAGCTTCTTGGTTATTCAGGCACGGAGGACGAGGCATCACAAGCAGGGCAACTACAGGAATCCACAGGCAGGCGTTACTACAGCAGTTGTTACATTATTGCAGAATCATTGGTACAGATAGTCCGGATCGACCAGCGATCATGAAGGCCTTAGCCAGCCATAGTATGTGAGGCACCGATAGTAGATGTCATATTGGCTAGCTATATCGATTGATTCTTGGAGCCGCAAAATTTCACCTTCTCGACTCGAAGTCTCAAGCTCTAATCTCTTACAATCTCTCTAGCTTTCCACTTAACTTCCTTTTTAATTAAAACATTCCAATGGTCCTTTGTTCTTCGGATTCTTTGTTCCCACTTGTTGTTGACACCTTCCATGCTATGCCTTCGGCCATATTTAAACTTATTTTACATGATTTTATAGCACCATTTACATTTTACTTATTTCTTTATTTTCTTTAATTAATTACACAAATTTTAGTATATGTTTTTTTTCCATTTAAATTTAAATTTCGACGATCATTTATTTTTTATTTAAACTCATGCTTTAACTATACTCCATAAAACCCGCATTTCGTTTATCGTCAAAGGTGTACTTTGAAACATAGATTCTTATCTTTTTGAACATATTAAATTCTAGGTTTTTTTTCTTTCCACGCTACCGAAGTTTTTCCTTTAAACTTTATTTTCCCCAAAATCATATTTACTACATGTTTTCTTTATGCTTCTTTTCTGCTTTAATTTTTCTAGCTTATGCTTTTAGTATTATAATTTAATATTTTACTTTTCTCGAAATTCAGACTTTGAATAGCAACAGATAATGATCTTGGTAACTCTAGTTCCCTCTCTTTTCCTTTGTTTTATTAATTTTCAACATTTCTTGATTTTGTTAACTTTTAAGCTCGTTTTTCTTTCTTTCTTTATTTATTTATCTCCAACCCGAACATTTCTAAGTTTTGTATGTTTTACATATACATGTGTGACCGCAGTATGTGCGATCATCACAATATATATATATGTAGATAAATTATAAGTTTTTGGGATGTACCGTGTCTTATTTTCCATTGAGCACTGATATTTCGACAGAATAGCAACCGCCATTTTCAAGGTTAACTTTTGAAAGAAAAACCGTTAGATCTTAACAAATAATGTGACTGTGTGCGAGATGAGAAATGAGATTCCAGTTCAGCATTCACAATATGAGGCTTATCAAAATGTTTATTTTCCTTAGTACCTAAAAATACTGAGGAAAATAAACATTTTGATAAGCCTCATATTGTGAATGCTGAACTGGAATCTCATTTCTCATCTCGCACACAGTCACGTTATTTGTTAAGATCTAACGGTTTTTCTTTCAAAAGTTAACCTTGAAAATGGCGGTTGCTATTCCGTCGAAATATCGGTGCTCAATGGAAAATAAGACATGGTACATCCCAAAAACTTATAATTTATCTACATAATATAACTGTGAAAACATTAAGTATAACATATATATATATATATATATATATATATATATATATATATATATATATATATATATATATATATATGTTGTGCCATTACAATTTAGTCAGTAGCTAAATTTGTAGTAATGTGCATAAAAGAAAATGTAAAACAAAAAATCATCATCACATTTTATATAGTAAAGGAAGCTGTAGGGCACTCAAGTTTAAACCTACAAGATCCAGTTCTAAATGCTTAAGACAGAGAGAGAGTGGTACCACAGTTATATACTTTAATTGTTTCTGTGTTGATAGAAAACTCAAAAACAGTAATACACACATTTAACTATTCAATATTTAATTTTTTTTTGTTAAAAAGTAAAGTAATAACACATATGTATAGGCAGTGTGTGTTATAAAAGCTATTTAGTTAGTCACTTTTAAATTACAAATATTAAACTCTCTTCAAAGCTAACCTACATTTACTAAATTCTGGTATTTTATTCTATTTCTATTTTATTGTTCTAGTTATATTTTTGTTTTTTGTCTATGATTATAATTTGGAGCTCAAAGGTTGTAGTCTCTGGTTTAAAAATTGTAAGAGTTTAATGTAGATATTAAAATCATAATTTCTAAAAAGCATTTAGATTGTTTTATAGGCCTGTTTTATAAATAATTTGAATGATTGTGTGTGTACATTGCATACATAAACTACATTTTTATTTATTAAATAATGAAAGAAAAAGAAGAAAAATCTGTTAAATTATTTTTTTTTCTTACTCAACAATTTTTTGTATTATAAGGGCTGTTTTTCTGTTGAAAAACTTAGAGACGATGTGAGAAGTCTAATTTTAAAAATGTCTCATCTTAAGAATAAAAAGAAGCTCAAATTTGAGATGTTACATAGGTGTAAAAAAGGATTAAGACTATTTTTTCCTTCAAAACAAAAGTTTGTCTAAAAATCAGGATAGTGAGATATCCAACTAAAAAACAATTTGGTTGAAAATAAGTTATAAATGTAATTAAAAGAGGTGGTCAGAAATAGAAAAAAATCAGATATAAAAGCAGTCTGGAAAATCAGTTGAGCTATTATTATAGAGACTTTTAAAAATATTGAAACTAAGGAGTCAAGCATTTTTAATTCAGCAGATATCAATTCTAAAAATCATTTTTAATATAAAGTTTTTTTTTTTGTGAAGATAAAAAACAGCATGGCTGGTTAAAATAAAGATATATTTCATCTGGGGAAATTCCCTGAGTCATCATCAACTAGCACATCATATAGGAAAGAAAAGATGTCTTGTCTGAAAAATAATATTCTACACCTTTCAACTGACTGAGAGAAATAAGATGTTTTTAAATAGAAAGAAGGAAGCATTCACCTGCATTTAAAAGCTGAAGAAAATGAATAATCTACAGATAAATGTTAAATCATCGAGTTCAATTAAATCCAGTAACTGAGTTTAAACCCAAGAAAAATTATAAATGTGAAAACAACTGTACTTCATCCACTAAAAGAATCATGCTTGTCAGGAAGAGAAGAAGAGTTAATATAATGATTTCCAAATTGTCCACTAAAGCAAATAACCTCAATAGGATCATCATCATCAAATAAGAAGAGTTAATATAATGATTTCCAAATTTTCCACCAAAGCAAATAACCTCAATAGGATCATCATCATCAAATAATTATACACCTCAAGAAAGAAATTGTTCCAAAGAAAAATGGAAACGGTAAATGCAAAAATATAGACATTAAACAAGATAAATTTGACTCATTGGAAGTCGCTACAAAGAATCAAACTGGTAGTATAAATTTTTTAATATATATTTTCTTTATAATATCAGAGACTTGGTAAAATTTTAGCAACAGAGTGGTATATTTTTGTTTAAAGAACTTTTAAAACAACCAAGATCAATTGAAACCAAGAATTTCTTAATAACGATAAACATAAGCTTCAGTAATGATTTTATATGTACTAAAATTATGATTGTCTATTAACCTAAAGTTATGAAATGTTACTAATATGTAACATATTTTTTATATTATTATTTTGTTTTAAATATTTTTGTTATTATGGGGATAAAACACGCACATACATAATATAATAATACTTGTTGCATATATGTAATGGTGTGTGAATGTAAAGAAAAATAAGCGGTATTAAAAATATTAGATTTTGTTTTAAGTTAAAGTATAGCATTTCAGAGGGTAGAAGGGAGGGGGAGAAAAATAATCTAAAACTTGTTCTGGAAATCTTGCTCTTTCACTTCTACTAACATTTTTTTTTATCATTCTACTTTACCTGTTAGATTATAAAAGTATGTGTGCGAAAGAAAAGGAGAAAAAAAAAGAGAGTGAATATTTTTTTTTTGCTTATGAAATATTTTCTTGTGAATCCAAAACTTTAGCAAACTTAGTATCCAAATTTATGTATATATTTTTGATGGGAAAGGGGGAAGAATTCAAAATTAACATTATGATTGCCTGATAATCAATTATTGTTCTCATTATTATTTCATATAAAATTTTGGTTTTATCTTTAAATTATTTGTAGATTTTTGTAATAAATTAATAAATGTTAAATTGTTTTATTAAACGAGGTGTATGTATTTGATTGATAATAGTCTTTATTCATTGTGATCATTCATCATCAATGGTTGATATTGATTATTTAAGATTTAATTACATATACTAAAATTAAGCAATAATTATGAATTTCTTTATAACAATTAGGTTTTATGATTAGGCTTAGTCCTAAAGCTGTGGGTGAAACTATTATCGTTATCATCATCATCATCACATTTTAATTAATGAGCTGTTTAAATGTTTAAAGGCCATAAATAAATATTGATTTCATAGTATTTAGTGATTTCTTAGTATTATTATAACCACCATCCCATCATCTATTTCATGCAAGGATGAGTGAATTGCCATCCTAAATTAATAATATAATCTGAACTAGTAAAACATAAAAAAAAATATTGAAACACATTTGTTATGTTAAGATCTAAGAAATGATTTCTGTCTAATAAATTCCATTTTAGTTTAAAGATGTTTTATGTTACCTAGGTGTTTACTTAAATATTAGTGCATACAGTGCTATGGGTCTAAAATCAAAATCATACATTTTGTAAGAAATAAGGTACCAAAGGGATTCAAACCTGGTACATGTGAAAAAGTTATAATATAACTTTGTCTAGGTCCAGCTAACCTAGTGGCACCCGGATAGACCATATTCACTTGTTGTTCACTTAGACATGCACTTGAGATCTAACCAAGAGATGAGTGAGTAAAATCTACTGGGGGATATATTGAGAGATATTTGATTAAGCTACCAGTGTACTCATCCACTTGATTTCCATATATCTGAGTTATGATAGTTTGTTCTGAATAATTTGTTTGTAGTTTCTATTTGTTTATTGATGATACAATGCCTGCCTAACCAGGGTTTGAAATAGGCCAGACACCCTAAATGACTGGTCTACAGGCATTATTGTTTATAATTATTGATATTGTGATGTCTTTGAAAATTTAATTATAGAAGTATGTTTCATCGAATCCAAAGATATTTTAAATATTATGATTTTATATATTATAGACTACTTAGGTATGGTAATATTTATATTTGAATCTGAATTCTTTATCAACTTTAATTATATTTATATTTGAATTTTTTTGACCTTTAATTTAGTTACAATGAATCTTTGAACCTTTAATTTGGTTACAATATATATATATATATATATAGAATTTCTGGTTATTACAGGTATAATGATACAGCTTTTACTTAAATTTTTTAATTCATGTTTCTATCCCAAATTCTAGTATTTTCAGCAAAGTTTGCAATTAGTTTTTTTATTGCTGCCTGTTTTTCTTGTTGAAAATTGTCATACATAAATATACATGTGTATATACATGCACATACACTGGTAATATTTGGTAAATACGAACTTCATGTTGAGTGTCTAAAATGTATTTATCCATATATCCTTTTAATTTATTTTTTGTCACTGCAGCACCTTATAATGAGTGTTCAAAGGGTTTATTTATTGTAAATTTCCTGTAAGCGTGTCCACTAATGACTTTACATTTACAATAGTAATGAGTGTATAATTGTGCTGGACATATATACATGTATAAGAATTTATCTATCATAAAAGACAAATAGATACAATACCTCATGTTGAGTGCTGTATGGTATCTGAGCTAACACAACCTTATTGACATGTTGAAAAATACAAAATTAGTGAAATATTTTATAGTGCAAATATATGTATACATAGTTTTTTTTATATTTTATTTGCTATCAATAAAAAAGGTTTTAAAGTCCTGAGTAGAAGTGTATGCCTGTATAACTGACAATCTTTGATATGAGAAATATATATCAAATCACACAAAATATAATATTTCTATAGGGTAAAAAAAGCTCAGACCACTTCCATTCATTATGAAACATTGTATATAGCTTTAGGGATTTATTATTTTCTTATTCATTTAAAATTGTGTTTATATTTTATTTATTTTAAAGCATCATATATATATATTGTAACAGTCAAGTTTGTACATTCGCGTAATAGAATTCAGAATCCAAGCAAAAAAGACCGAAGCTGACCAGACTAGGACTGTGACATCCCAAGTCCGACCACACTTTAACTCGTGAGCCAGGATTCCAAGGCTCAAGACCCTACGAATGACCACCTTGAAATTACACGTAGTATACCTCTTTCCACATGGCTGACATAGGTCACGGAGAAGCAATAAGACTGATAATTAAAAGAGAGGTTCTTAATCGACTAAAATATATCACTAATCTAATTTAACTTAATGCATAGTTTTCGCATATATAGGCTATAAATGATAATTGGAATTGGATTGAATTAGATCAATAACGAGATAGAGAACGAAATACATTAAATTACTTATATATTTATTTACAATTGGCATGGAATTGATAAGTTTTACACATTTCAGCATCGAATGTATGCAAACATTGGGTGGATAAGAGAACACATCCTCTTTTTATATACAATTCAAAATAGCTTTATATAAATAATTTCATTTAATTTTCATACAGGGGTCTAACATATGCCCATATTATGAATTGCTTTACAACTGATACATATTTAATCACTACGTTATGTCTATAAATCACGTGAAGCCAAATCCTATTACATTTGTGGCTGTTATATAAATAATTATATTGAACTTTGATCATGAATTCCTTTACTAAAATATACAATATGACTTAATAATGAGCGCATAAACCAGCTCAAGTAATGATCGATCGAACATGGCTTTCGAGAGAAAATTTCAGAATGCTGAAAGCGTTATGTTAAGGTGGGAGAATTGGCTGAAATAAGATTTTACCAATGCACTATGGCACAGGTAAACAATAATAGGAAAAGTTGCTCTGTGGATGGATGAAATAACTTCAGGGTTCTTGCGACAAATGCCGGTACCCTGTAACCGATCGCAATGCTGCGTAAAAAGGAACATTGTGTTCAGGAATGGCGGGGGACTTACGTGCTAACCTGGCCTTGGCTCAGGCTTCACTACTGCTCTACCCTATAAGAGAAGATGTGCTGGCAACACCGTGGCTCCATCTTGAGATACGTATATTACGTATAGCAGCAAAACGAGAATAATTTTATAAAATAATATTACATCCGCCAAGCAAAGAATAGTATATTTCATACTATGAAATACGAGTTAATAGCATATTAGCTCTATCAAATTGGGACCAACTCTTGAGTAGCCTGGTAATAAATGTCTATGCTACGAAAGGGAATATTACTACATCTGTACTTTGACATGCTCGATCTATTAAGTTACTTATAAATAATAAATATTTAAGGAGGGAAAGTATATTTCTATGGACTTATGAATTTAAATGTCAAATATACTTATAAATATGATCAAGGCTAAATTTAATTCTAAATAAAACTATAAGGTTAAGTTTTTAATTGGTTGATCAAAAGAGCCACATTTCACATATTAAATCATTTAAATAATAAAAAAATAGGATTTCGAAACAGCGCAGAAAGTTGATGCTATAAACAAGTTACGCGAAGATTTTCAAATATTATCTTCTGAAAAGCATGAAATTAAGTGCCCACTGTTTCGAAATATTGGCATATAAATTATAAAAGCACTTAATTAAAATAAGCAAAGAAATATAGACACAACCGCAGTGATATAACTTTAAATTAGACACTTATAATGTACTTTAAATGAAAGGAAAATATAAATAAGTCAGATTATTTAAACTTTAACACATTAAATTTTGATAGCAATTGACATATTTAAAATATTAAATGGATTTTAAGTTTTGATTACATTTAGCTTTATCATTATTTTAAAAAGAGAGTTAGCTAACCTATATAGATATATTTACATAAAGAATTACACAGAATTACACAGAGCTCTGCGGTTTGAAAAATAAAATGGTACCGGTATTATTTATCTGGACTGCAAGTTCTTGGCTGTTGGTTTGGTTTAGTTTGACTGGGTGGCATCATCTTTCCCATTATGTTAGGCTCGTTTCTTCTATCGGCATGATGGTGGTTTAGGCATTTCGATGAGAGAAACCCCGTTCTCCCGCGGAGTAACAGCAACAAGATTCCCACTTTTAGCCGGACATGTTAAACATTAACAAATTGTGAAGACTGGCTGCAATTCTCACTAACAATATGGCTCCCCTTTCTTGTTAAAAATACAGAGTATTTATATCTTTTCCTTATCGGAATGTCTCGCCTCAAGACTCACTAAACTCAGGAATTTAATTAAATATTTTTCAATTTATAATCCAGATCTTAGATAACTTATGTTAGAAACATTCCATAAGCTATTATAATTAAGATTTTTC
The DNA here is from genome assembly GCA_028023455.1 of Epiperipatus broadwayi. NCBI lineage: Eukaryota > Metazoa > Onychophora > Udeonychophora > Euonychophora > Peripatidae > Epiperipatus > Epiperipatus broadwayi. The sequence continues at coordinate 4,892,709 of JAQFVV010012420.1, forward strand.
GTTGCAAACAATTGTCCAATTTAGATTTTAAAATAACTTAATCTTATCTAAGGAGATTTTAATTAGTAAAGTTTGAACTAGTTTTACTTTTTACGAATTCCAGGTGTGGTCATTAATGGCACTTGTTTACAACCAGAAATCTTTTTAATTACTTGACCAGCTTTTATTTTTATCTTACATCAAAAACAACCTTTTAACATTTTTTTAAAACGAAAACATTTTTAACATATTTATTTAAAATAATTTACAAACATATTTTGATATAGCTTTTAAATATATTTTCCAGAAACTTTTCCCTGAAATATATTTAAAACAAGAAATCTTTTAACAATTTTTAAAGAAACATTTAATAGTATTTTTAGATAATGGCTTTTAGATATTTTAAAATCATGTCTTTCTTCTATATAGCACAGATTATATATCCACATATGAAATTACAATATTAAACAACAAAATGAATAATTTACTCTTAACTTAAATAATATAACGAACATTTTTAGAATTATTAAATCAATTTAGTACACTATAATTTTATTAATCTTATCTAATTATAGCGTTGGTTCGCACACAAATATATAATACTGTTTATACAGACATGAACAAATTTTAAATATATTAACATTTAAATAGGTTCGAACTTAGCACAGATGAGTGTGTCATTAGGTTTGATGGTGAAACGATAGGGGCTTGGAAAGTTATCGTTTCAATATATATATATATATGGGTTTATGACAATAATTCATTTATTTATTTTTATTATATCATTTTAAGTATGAAACAGTGGTGGGTATCTTGGATTAAATAAATACTTGATGATAATATTAAATTTGTTTTGTTTTCATATTATTTATTTGATAAAATGTACTTTTTCCTTATCAATCACATACCTATTGTAACCATTTAACTTACCCATTGAAGACCCTGGATGTAGAGTGTACTGAGCTAGCCACAAGGGATATCACTCTACCGGGGTGTTAAATCTCATTATCATGCTCCGCTGTACATATGGTATTACATATCCTTTTAGGAGGGGGGAAATTCATTTGTATTCCTTTCTAAGAGTGGTGCACAAAAGCTATTTGTAAATAGACTTTTCAAAGATGTGCACTTACCATAAGTCCTAAACATTCGGGCATTCAAGAAGGATATTAACTAAAGGGGTTTTTAATTGGCAGAGTCTTGTCAATTCACTCTTTTTATCAGTTTAGCTGGAAGTACCAATATATATGAGTACAGATAATCAGCTAAATTGAGATCCATTTCTTTCTCTGTTAAATCTTGGATCACTTCATGCTCAGTTCAAAATTAGGATTAGAATTCCACAGGGAAGTATGGTCTGGTACAATATACACACACACACGCATATATATATATATATATTCCAACCAGTCACCACCTAAACATTCACAGTAACTATAGTAAACAATATATTTCTCACTGCTGTCAAGGCAACCTTCTCACCTTTTTAATAGCAAGAATGGAAATCCATTCTTACTAATGGTCCATTGAATATATATGGACAATTAAATATATATATCTATATATTGTACTGGGTGGATGGTTTTATCATTATCTCATGTCAATGATAAATATCAATCCCTGATGGAATAAACACAACATTTACTTTTACTATTCAAATAAATTTATCTTATGAAAGCAAATTATAAGACTAAATATAACACCATACCTTGCAATTTATGTATTGCTCCACCACGACACCTTAGGCAGAGAAGAACATACTCAGAGTGTATGTATGTCCAAACAATAGCTATAAAATATATAACTAGTGTTGCATTTCCAGGACATAACTTCTTCTCGACTGTTGAATTCAACACCATGTTTAAAGCACTTTGTTGTTTTGTATAAACATGGGCACCAGTTATTTATCCAGAGGATAAATAACGCATTTTAAACAATGGACACTAATTCAATGCCCAAGATACACCCATGACTAGCTCAGCTACTTGTAATCAATAACCAATTATAGTTTCAATTAGTCGTGAAAAGAATTGACCGACAAATAAAGCTTTAATTTCAAAGAAAGAATTTATTTTAATTAACATTGATTAAACTAATTTTAATATTTTATCAATCTTATTTACTAATATAACACCCACACACATATATAATTTACACACTATAATATCTTAGGAGAAAGCATTAAATAATATTTGAAATTTAAAATACATGACTTCCATATACGAACACCTGGATACACACAACATTTTAAACACATATTAATAATTCATATATGTATGCAATAGAGTTTTTAAACTTGATTCTTGGTTTTGCAAATGTGATGGCTACTTTAGAAATGAATATAAGAAAATGTTTTACCTAGGATTTTGAACATGGATACATCTTGCTGTTTGCTGCTTCTAATGAAGTATTTCTAAATGGTTAGATTTGAAGTTTCTTTGTGGAGATTTGATTCTGATTATTTGGAGGCATTTCTTTAAGACAATTAGACATTGAGCGGCTTCAGGTTGTTACACAGGCATCACTTTTATCTGGTAGTTGGCTGTTTTCATTAGACTTCAGATTGGAGAAAGTCGTATGTTTTCCGAGGTTTTAACACTGCATTCTGATATAACTCACTGATAGATTGTACTGCTGTTATCTCAAATGCCATTAACTCGACTCAAACTCAACTCTAATGCAACTAGCTCGACTAACTGTCCAATAAAAAATTGGCTATTCATACATATGACGTGTTGTCATTTTTGATATCCTCCAGCAATATCTGTTTTCGAAATTCCTTTGATAATGTCATGTTTTTGAAGATTGTTTAACTAGTAGCCATGCAAACGTATTGTTTTTATATTTTTATTAGTAGCCACCGCTGAGTGTTTTTTAATTTTTGAACTTTCATTTATTTTTAATATTTAATATGCATATATTATATTTACAGTCACACGCACATATATAACCCAAGATCAATTCACTATTTAGTTTTAAGATTACCTTTTTTTTTTCATTAACTTGAATGAAAAGAGATTTATATTTTTAAACTTTACGTTATATTTTAACTAATAATAATAAGAAAAAACTCTACTTCTTTTATGAAACTTTTAGTTTGTTTCTACAGAAAACTCCCCCTCCCCCCTTTTAATTAATTAATTGTAACTTTTATTTCAAGAACTCTTAAACTTTTAATTTTACATTTCTTTTACGAAAGATTTTTATTTTAATAATTTTTTTTAAACAAAATTATTATGTGCCAACACAATATTGGTACAATATATATATATAACAATGTTATTTTATTGTTACTATAAGAAGAATTTATTTTTATTCATCCTAATAAAATTAATTTTGTTGGGATTTTTATTGTGCTACAAAATAAATACTCTTCAGCCAGTATTCTGATAGGTAAAAAGGTTTTGCAGACATGGAAATTTTGTAATAATCAAAAAAATTGACAATAACATTATTTGCCATATCTGGCCTAATAAAAACATGGCTCAAAATAAGAAACAAGAATACACACCATCTCTACTTGTTTTGCATTAACATGTATATTCAAATAAATGAAATGTTTTGTGAACTTCAGCATATTACAGCTTACAAATTATTCCTACAATTATATCAGACAAAGTGCATTGGATAAATAAAATAAAAAGAAAATACATAATAAATTACAATAGCATAATAAAAATACTTAATTGTAAATTATTAGAGAAAAAATATATAGTTAATAATAAATTTGGCTGAACGTTTTCGAGGAACCGTGCCTCATACTCATAGCCTTTGTGAAAATGTACTTAGTATATGTAAATGAGAATATTCAAATGAATTACTGTTACGTAGCCCATTTTTTCGAGATGTCGAAGCACGTGTCTCTTCTGTTGATTGCATGGATGTCTCTGTTAATGTAGGAGGCATTCTACATTAACAGAGACATCCATGCAATCAACAGAAGAGACACGTGCTTCGACATCTCGAAAAAATGGGCTACGTAACAGTAATTCATTTGAATATTCTCATTTACATATACTAAGTACATTTTCACAAAGGCTATGAGTATGAGGCACGGTTCCTCGAAAACGTTCAGCCAAATTTATTATTAACTATATATTTTTTCTCTAATAATTTACAATTAAGTATTTTTATTATTACAAATAAGGAGAAATTTAAACCACATTTAATAGCATAATATTGAAATTTAAAATTATACCCAGTTTACCAAAATAGATCAAAAGTCCTTCATTCTTGAGGTTTTACAATTCAACAGAATACAGTCTCTGCAATTATCATTCTCAAAATATCAACATTTTAACTTTTTTATTGAAATCAGCTGGTGTAAATTATATGTACAGCACTTGAAACATTTCTTACAAGCAACATATTTCTTAATAATATAAGCACTCTATACATTAATGGTCATTCAATTTTCACAAAATATATTTAAGTAATCAATTTTTTGTACAATATTATATTATTTTTTATTAATTTCTTGGAAAATATAAATTAACAATATGTTCAGAAGCATATATGCTTTGGACAGAATGCAAGTTTTATTATAGAGCAGATTTCATAATAATCATCATATAATGTCAAAATATAGTAGAGAAGATTTATAATGAAACAGGTGAGCATGTAATAAACTTCAATAAAATTCATAATTCAAGAGCCTTTATGGTTTATTCATATAGAATGTGACTTGTTTCAAATATTCATTACAAGCAATAATTTAAAAATCATAGTAATAGTTTTAGAATATTCTATTAATAGTTGAGTTTATTTTAAAAGAAATTTTCAAAATAATAGAGCTAGTCGATAATTTTAATTTCATGACCTTAGGAAATAGTTTCCCATCTCTAGTCTGAAATAGATATAAAATGAAATTTTGCAAGCTAATGTTTTCCATCCTGCTGCTAAAATAATAAAATAAATGTCATTTACAAAATTCAAGAAAGTGATTTATTAAATTCCATTATCACTAACAGATTCTGTTATCTTGAATTTTAAATAATCTATTGAACTATTTTGAAAAAACACCCCCATTATTTTAAAGATATCACAATATTAAAATAATGCTTCTAAATAGACGTTGAAGAATATTTAAAATGTTTGAAAGTATTTTTGATAAACTTCTTATTCTTAGCATCTTATATGGTTATTAGCAAAAAACATTTTTACACTATTGAGAACTGCTTTAAAATATCAATCATAGCATAAGACCTTTAGCAGTCTTAAAATTCTGATATATAAAATATCAAATCAATAATATTGTTTACTATTAATGAGAAAATAATAAAAGTTCATTCATAATGTTGATGAGTCATAGAGAATTTCTCTGAAGTACATATTTTGTATAGAAATAACTCAGCACGTATGATTAAATATTTAGATAAAATTTCCATTATGTTTTTTGGTTATGCAGATTTTAAACTTATTTTAGTTAATTTCAGCTTAGAACTTTAGTGCCTGGAGAAAATTAATTAGCAAAAATAATTTATTACAAGCAACTAAAATGAATAAAAATAATTATTAATCAAGTAAATTTCTCCAGTAAAAATTATCCATATTGGGTAGAAAGTATTAAAGTAAGAATTAACAAGTAAGTAAAGCATGTATGCAAATCTTTTTTATTTATATTGTCTGTCAAGAGACTGATTTTATTGGATGAAATTGATATTTAGACTCACCCCTTCCTTCATCTTAATTTATTAAAGTTTAAAGATTAATTGGTATCCTGAGAGATATAGCTAAAAATAAATTCATTTACATAACTATACACTTTTGAATTAAAATGTTTCATTTTAAAACAGTTAATTATAAAACTAAAAATTATTACATTAAAATAAAATATGTAATAAATTACATTATTTTAATAGAACATTAGTTTACATTTTTCTTTTCAACAAACATACAATATTTACTATAGACAAAGTTCCAGAATAGATTTGAAATAAGACTTTTTTAAATAAATATTTAAGAATAACTTAATATTGCAATGAGGAAGTTAAATTGAAAGTCATTATCCAACCACACTTACAGACATTTACTACTGCTTTCTTTTACGTAAAATTTACAGCTTTTTAAAATAATAACTATTCTTTTTAATTAACTATTTTAAAACTTATTTAACTGAATTGATCATTATTATAATTACAATTAATAAAACATATTTTTATGAGCAAATGACTTAAATAAAAATGCTTTTTAAAAGCACATAAATTAAATTGTAACAATGAGTATTAAAAATTCAAATTTAGTTTTGAAGTTTAACTCTAAAATTGATTTTTACATTCTAGTCCATTTATTAAAATAGTTTTCACTCCTAATATTCTAACATTGACTCATTATTATTCAGAGGAAAATATTCCTAATTTAAGCAATTTAAAGTCACTTATAACTACAGCAGCACAATAAAAATATTAAAATGACTTTTAAAACAATTAAGACTTTATAAAAGTTTTTAAAATGACTTAGAGGATGAATTAACATTTAAGTATCAAGCCCTAATACTTTGCCTTGCTATAAAAATTAACTAATTGAAAAATGTAGTTTTTAAAAAAAAATACTAACAATTACATGGCTGGAAATTTAGATTTACTGGCAAAGCTAAGGTTACAATATATATATATATATTGTGACACTACAAATCATCACTCTATCTGTAAAATTACAAAGATTACCCAAATTACAATGGCCAGTACAAAGGCGCCATTAGGCAAATAGCCTAGCAGTAGATCACAAAGAATCTTCAAAGATCATAATGTTACTTTATTGAAGTATTGTGATCACATAATAAAATTTTAAGGTATAATTTTATGTGAACTCTATTAATTATACTTTATGTTTTATCAGAGGACACTATAGTTGTTAATGTTTAACATTAAAGAAAAAAACACTTAAATATGACTTTAAATATTTATTATATTCATTTTCTTTCCTAACTACTTTTCCAATTCTGAGATTTATAGCACTCCATACTGACTTGACCGATGTTTGCTTATGGGCAGAATTCTTAGCTGATATTTACCCCCACCCCTGTTTGTCCTTCCAGATCAAGCAGTTAACATTTTGTTACTCTAAACCTGGGGTCCCCAACCCTATGCCCATTGGCACTATGGTGCTCGCAGACCATTTTATGTGTGCCCACCACTATCTGAACATGATAAATTATTTATCTGATACAAATAAATTTAATTTTTAACATTTCTTATAAATTATTGTATTATATTGTAATCAAATTGTAGGGCATACTATACTTTTACAGCATAAATTATAAATGTTAATTATATGTTAAAATTTTATTTTTGAGATAAAATTTTTTTTCTACAATATGTGTATTACTAACAATATCCAACTAAAAATTTACATTGAAAAAATAAATGGTGCTCCCCCACCTGGTTGAAAAAATAAATGGTGCCCGCCACCGGGCCAGTATTATAGAATGTGCTCTTAAGTGCAAAAAGGTTGGGGACCCTGACTCTAAACTATAAAAACATTGAATATAATAAAAATGAAATAAAATTATACATAATTTTAATGAATAAAAGTAAAATAACACATTACCCTTTTTTTAATTCAATCAAAATAACATGAAAAATCCATATTAAAAATCCCATACTCTATTGTTTAAATTTTTGATGTATAATTGACACACTTAATGGAGTCTAGAATGCTATTGTGCTAATTAGAATAAAAGTTTCTTAAGTAACAGTACATATTTACTCTAGTTGATCAGCTGTTTAACTTTCAACAAATGGGTACTGTCAATGTATGGTTCTAATCCTGAACTGCTGGCATGGATTTTTTGCTTTTGTCCACTGGCTCTTGACATATCCTTGGATAGCTTGCTGACTTCATATTTTCCCTAGTTGGAAATTGCTCAGGTAGCTTCAGATGTGGCTGAGAAACATTTTTCCAAGGGGAAAGTTCTTGGTGTTCTCTAGCCAGAGAATAATTTCATGGCATTTTAAAGCAAAAGTTCTGAATTTTTTAAACAAAATGAAACTCTATAATTTATTAATTTTTCAGTAAACAGGATTTACACTTTGCGATTTATTTTTAAATTTATTTTGATACTTATAATTTGTGTTCTTTTATTCTTGGTCATTTTTAATTAACAAAAAAGTTCTTGATCAATTAGCACAATAGATAGACTCTAGCAATATTTTTAATTACAAATACTTTTTGTATCTCAAGTTTCAACAATAGAGTTAATTGCAAATCTTTCTAACTTTTTCCCAACCCACATTTTCCCAAGAAATACAAAATAAGTTTTTAACAAAAATGTCTCAAGATCTAATTAATTTAAACAAATTAAAAGAAAAACATACCAAAGATATCCTGATTTATTCAAAATAAAAAAACAATAACTTTAAACTGATTTCAAAGATAATTTATTATTTTAAAATATTTCTATAACTAGAGACAATTTTATTAAAGAAAATATATACATATATGAGATGGCAAAAAATACCATCTCAATATGTACATTAACCTTTTTAATTCAGATATAATTTGCTTTGTATTTTGTATAATTTTATATGCATAATTTTCTGATCCTTGTCTTTCAGTGTATTGTGATTTATCCAGAACAATCTTTAATTCTAGCCATAGTATGAATCTCAATTACTCTATAAAAACATGTTAATTGTCATTTTTATTATCACTTGGAGAAAGCTTTTTCAACTATCTTGAGTTTTAATAGTGATAAATGCTAGAATTTTGGTAAATGCTTTTGAGAAACAATATGAAATTTAAAATCTGATTTTTTTTAAACCACATATTTGTTAAATTGATTTGGTATATTGAATATTCATTTCATTGCAAATTGTTGGTCTAATTGTTCATTCATTTTTTAAACATTTGCTTTGGGTTTTTTAGGGGCAAGCTTCAGGTATACTAAAATTAAAGTTTAGTATTTGTGGTTTTATATTTCTTATAATTTTTTTGTCATTCCTCCATATCCAATTAAAAATATTTTTTAACATGATATAGTATATTATATAAAATTGATTAGTAAACTGCATTCTAGAAATTTCATTAGAAAAGCATATACAAAAGTAATAGGATAAACCAAGAGCAGCTTCTCACTCGTGTCATCTATAGGTAGTTTATGTTATCAGTAGCTAGCTAAATGAATTATAAAGTAGATTAATGTAAGAATTCCAAGTAGATTTTTTTCACCAAACATTTCAAAATAGTTAAAATTTTATTACTTTATATAAAACAGATTTTGTTCAGTTTTTTTGAAAGAATGAAAGATGTTTGGTACACTATTACTAAACAGCATTTATTTTTATAGACATCAAGAAGATTTATAATTGTGCAATAGCCAATTAGTAATTCTAATTAATTTTATTTTCTAAAAATTTTATCATGAATATATAGAAAAAAAGTTAAGTTATGAAAAATGAATATTTATAGAAAATAGTTGTATATAAGAATAAAACATACAAGATAGTAAAGATTACAATAGTATTAGAGATGCTTGTTGCATTTTAGTGCAAGAACAAACTCTAGATATCATGGAAATGAAATGAAAATGGAACAAGAATTTGTACTGTAAATACAGTTTAAATGGTGATGAGTGGGAAAATATTGAACACATATTTTTAGAAAATAGGATGTTGAATGAGAATCACAGCAAATTATATGGAGAGTTGGAAAAGCATAAACGTGAAGGGAGCAAAAGGGTTAGAAATTTGTTGTTTATTAGATCTTTGTGATAAGAATGGGAGAAATGAGAATGGAATTTTGGAACTTAGTAATGTAGCTGTTATTAAAATGATATAGAAAAAAATGTATCCAAGAAGGTGAATGTTTTGATGAAATTGAAAGGGATATTAGAGAGCAAGAGAAATAAATAAGATATAAATGGTATCAGAGGGAAAGAATGTATGTTTAACTTGGCTTATGGACTCTATGTAGCATAGGGTTAAATGTACAAGAACTTCAACTTCATTTAAGGGGAAGCCATTTTACATAATATAGTTTATAGTTGAATTATCTGAAACTGGATAAATACATTTTTTTTAAAAAAAATTGATTACATGAGATGATTTAATTTTTTGATTATCATTTGATATATCTGTTATTACTTTTGAAGAATATGTTTCTTTTAATTAAAAAAATTGTTCAAATTCTTTACTGATAGTTTAGAGTGATTTAATTTTTCTTAAATTGCTTTGTGTTTTGTAATATTTTATTTACATTCATTTTTAAAAATAGTTTTACAATTATAAAAACACATAGAATATCAAATATTATAAATATCCCTAAAAGATTATAGGCAACTCTAAACTATTTTGTTGCTTAATATCTATAATTGTACAAATTTGGTCCAGTCATCCTGATAAATAGAAATAAATTTGAAATATTATTTTTCTTTGAATTTCTTAGTATTTAAGTTATTAATAAAAATATGAATTAATTAATAATATTTTTGGGTTATAATTATAATGTTGCTCTAAACATTACTATGAATTTGTAGAAGGATGTAAAGTAATGACAAATGAATATTAGTAAAAAGTAGTTGCATATAAAAATAAAATATTAAAAATGTGCAATAACTCTAAAGATCTTTATTGCTTTTTGATGCATGCATTGGTTACCATGGAAAGAAAATGAAAATAAGATAAGAATTTTGAATATAGATATAACTTAGTGGAACAGGAAGGAGAATATTTTGTAATTTTTTTAAAATATAGGATGTTGAAAAAGAATCAAAAAAAAACAAAAAAAACAGCTGGAGTATAGGAGAAGCATAAAGATGAATTGACTATCTACAACTTTTATAACATATACTTATATTTGTATTTAAACATTTACTTTTTTAGTTAATTAGATAATATCCCAAAATAATTAAAACAAAGTAATCAAATTTTGATCATTTGTGCTTTTTCATGGAGGCTAATAATTAATTTGATAAACTATATCCACTATTTATTATTTTTCTAATTCTAATAATCTTAAAAGTTTTCATCACCAGTGTACTTATTATTATTATTATTATTATTATTGAGGAATATTTAAATTAATGCTTTTAAACTCTGTCCATTGATTATATTTAAAAAAAAGTTATTCAACTTGATTTATTTTTTATTTTTCTGAATTTTTGCTAGTACTTTTTATTATTTTTATTGAGGAATATTTAAATTAATGATTTTAAACTCTGTCCATTGATTATATTTAAAAGTTATTTAATTTGATTTATTTTTTAGTTTTCTGAATTTTTGCTAGCATTTTATATTAAAATAACTTAATTGGAAACTAATCATTAAATTAATTAGTTATTTTTATGAGTTTGTAGAGTATATATTTTTTAACATTGAATGGAAATGTTGTATCAATTTCTATTAGGAAGCACAAAATAGTTAAAGGGATTCTGCATTCTGGGTCTGGTATTATTGTTTATAGTTATGAAGAAGTTTAAAAATATTAGAAGTTTTGAATTATAAAATAAATGAACTAATAGTAAATTAAAAGGAGGTATTCCATAACATTTTTTAAAAATTTGTTGAACACCAAAAATTTAACACAAATCAGATATGGAAAATTTACAACAGCAATTTAAAGAAAGCCAAAAAGGAAAATGTAGATTATGATGAAAATAAATGAAAATAACATTTGGGTATTATTAAGATGATTTGTAGAGTAATAGAAAGAAAAAGATATGAACAAAAACAAATAGAATTAGAAAAGATATCTAATGAAATAAAATGATTACCAAAAAAGAATAATTTTATTTATAGGAGAACAAAATATTTTGGAATGAAAAAACAAGATATAGCAATGAAACATCATTTGAAACAAGAAATAATACAATCTTAATGGAAATTGAAAATATATTGATAAAATAGAAAGAGTATGCAAATCATTTTATATAGCAGAATTTGTGTTAATGAAAAAAAAAGTTTGATAAATTAGAACAATGGAGGATGAATATATAAAAGTCATAAATGAGGTGAAGTTTGCCACAAATAAGTAGCAGATTAAATTCCGTATGAATTACTGAATATTTTGGGAGAAAAGGATTTGAAAAAATTGGTTTATGTTTGTAACATAATTTATAAACCATTCTCAATATATCTTATTCAAAGTTTAATGAAAACAACAATTTGAAAATTTGTTTAAAAATTTAGATATACTGATATCTGAGAAGTACTTTGGGCTTAAAAAGTATAGATTAACTAGAGATACAATTTGAGTAATGACAACTATTTAATGTCTTATATAAAGAAAACCTAATTTAATAATCTGGTTTAATTGATTTTGAAATTCGAATTTGATAAATTTGTTTGTTTTGTCAGGCATTTTGAAGAAACAAGATATAGATGGAAAGAAAATATAACTATTAGAAAAGTATTTTATGAATCAAAAGTTGTTTGTATGATAAATGTTGTTGTTGTTTTTTGCAGGAGGGATCATTATAAAGAAGAGTATTTAATTTATATCACGAAGTTGAATAGTTCTTTGTATCACTTATGTTAAAAAGATGGTATTGCATACTATAACCGAGTTTAATAAAATTTAGAATTAATAAAATTTATGAAAAGTTTTGGGTGAAAAGATGTTAAGTGATGAAAATTTAAGTGTAGCAATAGAGAAGACATTTATAGTTAGTATTTCAAGTATTTAGATAATTGATTATTAAACATGCATTTTATATGGATGGGAGATTATTATGTGCTTTATTAAAAAGAGAATTTTAAATGTTTAGTTTTGAGCATAGTTTTATGTTGGACAGTGACTGCTGTCATTAAAAAAAGAAAATAGAAATGATTGATTGTGGATTTAGAAAACAATGGAAGATACAAGTTACTCAAATTAATGAGTTAAACTTCCAAATAATACATGTCTATCAATGTCATAAAATTCTAAACGCAAATTTTATGAAAATTAAGAATTATTTTATAAAAGATGATAAATTTAAAACAAAATAAATACCAAGTGACAATTTATATAATAAACCTTTCTTTATTTAAAACACTTTGTTTATCATTATGTTTCAAAAAAACAATTCCATCACATATTCTAATAACATTACATCTTTCTATTCTTTAGTATATTACTTTATTAGAAAACAATTGACTTTTTTGTTCCTTATTTGTTCTACTTTTCTTTCACAGAATCTTATAGTATATCTATAAATAATTAATAATTTTTTGTGACTCTATTTCTAAATATATACCCAATTTTTAAATAAATAATCATTTAATCTCTTTAATAATTCAATATTTTTAATCCTATATTTCCAAGCATAATGGTATTTAAGAATATGAAAAAAAAAGTATTAGAAATTCCAGATCTATCAATCTTGTATCATTTCTATGAAAATGATAAAACTTCATCTGAAAGAAACTCAGGATTTAAACCAATAAAATAATACGTTGGATTTAAAAATGATAGTAATATGTGGATCATTTTTTAATATTAAGATAAATTATAGACAAGTCCATTGAATATGAGCTGTGATTATAAAAAAAAAAAATGTTTCACTCCGTAAACATTTTTGCAATGATTAATGCTTTAAAGCATTAAGATGTATATCTAGATTGTTGTCAAATATTGAAGAATATTTATCAAAATACAATATGATACGAAAAAGTTTAAAACTAATAGGAGTATATGATAGAGTAATTGCATTTCAAGCTTTTATGTAGTAATGGGAAGATACGGAAATAAAAGTAAATAGTTATATAATTTCAGGAAAAGTTACAAGAATTGGAATGAAATGGGAAATTTAAAAGATGAATGCCAAAAAGATTAAAATAACGTTCAGTCATTTGTCAAAAACGGAGAAAGTAAAGATTATATTAATAAGTTGGAAGATCTTTATTAACTTTAAATATTATGGAAATATTATAATAATGATAGAAATATACTAGTTGCAATTAGTCATAGAATTACGTTTGGATGAAATGCTTTTGATAGAAAAGAAATATTTTTAATAAATAGGTTAGATAGAGATTTGAGATATAGATGCTTAATAGAAAGGCACTACAGATATTTCAGAACACACATCGAAATATAGAAAGATGTAAGATGGGGATTACATTGACTTAGCAAAAGTGAAATAAATGAGTGAGGGAAGAAACAAAAATCATTGAGATCATTGAAAGAGTTAGGATGCTGAAGTGAAGATGGAATAAACATATTGTTAAAAGAGATCAATAGGTGGATATGTAATATGGATTTCAAAAGATTGTAAAAGTTTTAGAAAGAGACCAAGTGTAAGTTAGATGAATAAAATAAAATTTGCTGAATGATTTGGAGAAAAAAAGCTATGGATCATGCAAACTGGATTAAATATTATTTTACAGTAGATTGAAAATAGTTGAATATGATGAGAGTTTAATATTTGTTTTACTATTTTAGATAAATTTTGACTCATTAAATAAAAAATAAGAATTTATTTTAAAATGATTTAAAATTGTCAGCATTAATGTAGCATATAATGCAGAAAAGAGTAGCAAAAAAATATGGCTATTTATTGAAGATAATATCAGTTGTTTTAGGGTTCAGAAAGTGATTTTGGATCATCAAAGTAGCAAGCAAACTATAATTCCATCCACTCTAACTGATATGTTTTTAATTTTTTTCACTAATTTTTCACTCTACTATACATATTGTTTTAAACTGCTCGGTACAGAAAACTATCCAAAATCAACTCATACACCTATTAAAATTGTTATTAATCTCTATTATTAATGAAACAATTGTATTTAAAATGCTAGTATTATATTTTCATCTTTCATATACTTTTGTATTAGTGAAATAAATTTTAAGTATATATTTATTTAATTTTAAAACAACTTGATAATGACAATAAAATATTGTCAAAACATTAGAGCAAAATTAGTAAAAAAAAGAAAGATATAATTTATATAAAATAAACACGTTTTAAACAAATATCTTTTTCTAGTAAGGCATTTGTGTGCTTTTTAAAATGTTATATGTTTATATGAAAAAATAAATTTAATTTTTTTAGTTTTTGAATATTTCCATAGTATTCATAAAATATAGTTGATACATTAGATAAAATTTGTAAAAAATTATATAATTCAAATAAAATACATACAAATTTAATAAAGAATGGAAGAAAAGTTGAATCTATGATATTTATCTTGTAGTTTCTCCAAGTTTCAAGAAAAGAACTGAAGTTGATTTGCAACATGTTCTAGATCTTTCTGATGCAAATTTATCGCAGCCTCCTTTAATTGATTTAATTCATAGTGATGGATTATCTCATCCTGAATATTCATCAAATTCTTCCTCCAAGGTTAGAAAAGAATTATTTGAAGCATTACCTAAGATATCCAGTAGTACATCACAATCATCAAATCATACTTTTTACCATATGTCACATAAGTCATCTTGTTCATTACCTAGGTAATATATTTTACATTTATTAAAAAATAGTCTAAAAATAAAATTTATTTATAATAGATAAATTGGAAAAAGCATATTCCATTTTTGGTTATTTTTCAAATTTAATTATAGAAAGTATAACATGCTTTGATATCTGTTGATATTATATATATGTGTGTGTATATATATAATACATATTTTGCAGGTTCATCCGTGTTAAAAACTTTTAATATTAATATACTGACGTTTCGACTTGGTCACACAAGCCATCCACAGAGTTATAAAAGGTAGAAAGACGGTTGTAGAGGCGCTACAATCACTGATTTGAATAAAATGTTAAAATTCCACCAATAGCAAAAAATGTTAAATCAGTGATTGTAGCGCCTCTACAACCGTCTTTCTACCTTTTATAACTCTGTGGATGGCTTGTGTGACCAAGTCGAAATGTCAGTATATTAATATTAAAAGTTTTTAACCCAGATGAACCCGCAAAATATGTATTTTATATATTTAACCCGTGCAAATCTTCGTTTTAACATATATATATATTATAATGGTAAGGGTCCTATTAAAACCATTGGTAAAGAATTCAGTTAACAATTAAATAATAATAAAAATATACTATTCGGCAAATTAAAATTTTCATCTAGGGGAATTTAAAAACAACTAAGGGGTGACCACCATGCACATGGTGGAGTGATTGAATACAATTTATTTTTAATTGACAGGTTAATACTAATCATGAGTAACAATCAAATTGAATATGCATAAAAACAAGTTTTAATATACATTCGATTATATTTCCTGATTGTTATCCTCCCCCCTTCCAACAAATAATTTATTATATTAACAAAATAAATAATCAGCTTGGTTTGAATGAAAAATGGCAACAAAATTATTAACAACAACAATAATTTTAATCATAGAATGATAATGATTATAAAAAGCATATTTACTCTTAAGAAAATTATATGGTGATGATGCATGAGAGGGAAATATCTATAGAAAATTCAATTGATTTATTTTAATGTCTTTGTGAGCTCCATTAATCATTAAACTTTAATGATCTGCTATCAATTAATATTTTGCTTCTTTTGGTTCATTCTGAGGCAGTTCTTCTATGAGAGTTTCTATTTCAATTTTCTTCTGAGCATTTAAAATAAGTAGATTCACATGTCAATTGTAGAAATACATTTCCATGGAATATTAACTTTAGATGATGATTTTTTATTTCTTTAGCAAGCAAATGTATATATTTTTTCAGCTTTCGATAATAATGACTAGATCAGCAAAACCAAGATTAAATATTAGGGCATATTGTTTATCTACAGCTCTATATTCAGCTACACTACTTGAAAGATCAGGGAAAGCATCCTCAAAGGTTTTCTACTCCATAAAATGCATGATATAATTTTAAAATTTTTATAAAATTTCATTGACTTCTTGACAGTAAGTGACATCATTGTGAAGTGAGTTATAATTTTTTTCCTGCTTTCTTGAAAAACAGACAAGTTTTGAAAGCTTCTGTTGGTTTCTATAGCAACATTTTTATTTTCCTGCAGTTGTTTGCAACTGGTTTCTATAACAATGTTTCTTTATTTAAAATCTTAATATTATTTTTAAAATAATAAATAATATATTTGAGTTCTATACTTATTGTTACATTTTAAAAATACATAGAAAATTTATTCTCTGTACATGAGTTTTGATATTTTGTTATAAATATATTAATGAAAAATATTCCCATTAAAGCAATCCATGTAAACTCAAATATGAGTGTTACATATGTCCCTCCTCCATTTAGTAATAAAATAGAGTCTATTTAATCACAAATATTGCTCAATTTTATTTCTATATAAAAAAGACAATTTCTTTCAATTTTATAATAATGTCACACTTTGGAATTGGTCTTTCAAGCTAATATGAACATTACAAATATTGTCATACTTACAAATCCAGTACCTTGGTGTGTATATATATATATATATATTCAATTAAATTATTTATTGGACCTGATTATCTGCCTGCAATGTTGAGATGAACAAAGGAAATCTTCCACTGACATTGAGTGTATCATGCAATATGAATACCTAGAGAGCTATCCCAAGCACAAATAAAATATCAACCATACCATATAATGCACAATGCATTTAAATAAAGTCTTGCTCTACTATGAAATTTAAAGGCTGACAAATATTAAAATATGCCTGGCTCATTTTTGAGACTTAGAGGTTGATAAATATAAAACTATGCCTAGCTCACTTTGGAGACTTAAAAGTGCACAAATATACAACTATGCCTAGCTCACTTTGAAGACTTAGAAGCTGATAAATATAAAAATAATATGATTGAGAACAATGCTGACATAAAAACTTTGAAGTATCAAATAAATATGACAACTTCAAGTCAGTAAAACACTCTCCATGCATGACCAAGATAGAAAGCAACATGATCAACCATTAATAAATTCATAAAATTTATTTTGGTTTCTAACTATATAGTGTTTTCCTATACACGCTTAACCAACAATACAAAGAATAGAGTGATATCATTTAATTTGAGTTCTGATGTTTTTCTTTAACTATTCATTTCTTGACATTGTTGGAATGTAGTGTATGAAATTTATATTTAAATATGATACAAATAATTCTGAAATTTCTATTAACATTTAGAGTATCAAGACAGTACTTTTATTTTTTTTTGTTTAACGATTTTTCAGAATTAAATGGAACATGATTATTATACCTTGTTCATTTGCCATGACTTTTTTAAAACTAGTCACTCTTTTTTTCGATGCTCAATAATATCGACCTTTTCTATAATGTGTACTTTATATATTATTTATCCATTCTCCTCTATCAAGTACCCATTAACAAATCCAGAGTCATCAACTTAGATGGTATCCTTAGTCATAGAAGGATTAAATCTTGTCTGACTAAATATTTTTTAATCAATATTTCTTTTATTTATCATATAGTAACTCTGATTTATTTTTAGAAAAAATGAATATTTTATGTTTTTTAGTTCTACTTTTTACAAGCATCCTCATATAATGAATTATTGAGCATAATTTCCTTTTGGACCATTTAATTAGCTTAATTATCTGACAAATCTCTAGATTTCTTTCTTCTAATTCTGTAAATTTTAATCTGGGTGGTTTCCTAGTACTTTTATTGTATACCCTTGCAAGCAAATTACTTTTATATTTGATTCTATTAAAGTGATCTTAATCATTCATTTCTTTAATATTTAAATAACTTAATTCGTTTTTCAAATCATACATTTCTTCACTCCTGTCTTTATTGTAGATGAACTCATATGTGCAGCCAACTATAATACAAGTATCACCCGCCAAAGTTTTTGTATTAAAATTATTTAGATTATCAACATACTGAACATTTTTAACTAATGCAGTTGGGTATTTATCACTAGCTTTTCTGATTCATCTAACTTAGATATATCTATTTGTAGTGGTTCTAAAATTATATCACAATGCTATTATTTCTCTAATTTTTTTTATCAGCTGAGTTCTATCATCTTTTACTTCTGTAAACGAATTTTCAGTTGTTCTTTCAGTTCTTCATACTTTTTTTTCATTTGGTCTCTATATTTTGTGAACATGCTTTCCATATTCTCTTTAATTTCTTTATTTTGTTTTTTAAATATGCTTTCCATATTCTTTTTAATGTTCTTGTTTCATTTTTAAACATGCTTTCCATATCCTCACTTTGTTTTTCAAATCTTTTATTTAATTCTATGAACATATTCATTATCCTGATCTTAAACTCACTATCATGGTCTCAGTTTTACTTTCCTGTGCTTTTATTTTTGCTTTAGCTCAGATAATCATATATAAAAAAATATAATAATAAAAACTAGTTATTAACTTTGTATAACAATTAAAAAAAAAGAAATGGACTGAAAGCATCCAAATGAAGGTACAGCAGAATTGGATTATATTTTGACTAACAATAAATACATATTTCAAGATTGTAATGTTCTTAATAAATTTAACACAGGAAGTGATCATTGATTAATAAGATGTAAGATATGTGTTAATGCAAACTAGAGAGACAAAAATTATTTAAAAAAATAATATTTACAGTTGATATTCCTAATCTACAGAAACATTCTAATGAATTTAAATTAGGACTTACAAATTGGTTTCAAGTATTAGTAGATTTTGAACATGATTCAGATTTGAATGAAATTCATAAGAAAATAACTGATACACTTTTAAAAACTGCAACAAAAGTAGCTGGTAGAAAAAAAGCAGCAATTGATCAATAAAATTTCTACTGAGACTAGAGAATTTATGAAGAAAAAAAGGAATATGAAGATATACAAAAATGATGCATTAAAAAGGATTGAATACCTCGAATTTTGTAAAATGGTGTGAAAAAGAGTTGAAAATGATATAAGAAAGTAGAACTGTGAACTAGCAAGGAAAACTGTAGAAGAGAATATAGCAAGGAAAGCTGTAGAAGAGAATAAAAGTCTCAAGAGTGTAAAACAACATTTTGGTATTGGTAGAAAATTTATATCTGCAATAAGAAAAAAATATGGAATTATTACTAAAAAGAGAGATGACATCATGAAATGGGTAGAACACTTCTATCAAGAATTATATAATAATAAAGAACAAGTACCTCTTATATCTATTATATCTACCAAATTGCCCAGAATTTTAAATGAAGAAGTGAGACATGAAATTAAATTTATGAAGAAAGGAAGGTTCCAGGTAATGATGGAATTATAATTGATATATTAAAAGATGCAGGTGAAGAAATATAATTTTTTTTAGCAAAGTTATATATCAAATGTCTAAATGATAAAGATGTGCCAGATGATTGGAAGAATGCAGTATTAATATTAGTACTTAAAAAAGGTGATAAAGAAGATATTAGAAATTACAGACCTATCAGGCTTTTATCAGTTTTACACAAAACTTTTACCAATTTCCACCAACCAAGAGAACAAGCTGGATTTAAAAGTGGTTTCAATACAGTAGGTCATATCCAGATATTGAGAGATGTTATAGAAAGGATAAATGAATATGCGTTGTCATTATGCTATGGATTTGTAGATTATGAAAAGCATTTGATTCTATAAATATTTCTTCAGTGATTAAAGCATTGGATCATCAAGGTATAGATCCAGGATATTGTCATATTTTAAAGAATATTTATAAAAATCCAACAGCAACAATTAGATTACATAATGATACTAGGAAAGTCAACATTGAGAAGAGTGTAAGACAGGGTGACTCCATATCTCCAAAACTTTTTACAACAGTGCAGCAAGAAGTATTTTGTGGATTAAAATGGGAAGCTAAAGGAGTGAAAGTAAATGAAGATTATTTAAGTCATTTAGATTTTTGCAGATGATATAGTTGTTTTTGTAAATAATGCTTTTGAGCTGCAGTAAATTGATAAAAGTAGGACTAAAGATAAATGTTAAAAGACTAAAGTAATATTTAATGGATTTTCTCAAAATATGAAAATGTAGATTGATTATGATGATTTAGAAGAAGCTAACAGCTACAAATACCTTGGTCAGATTATTAATACAGATGGAAACATAATGCATGAAATTAATCATAGAATTAAACTTGATTGAAGTGCTTTTGGTAGAAATAACTTGATACTAAAAGGAAATATGCCTATGCATTTGAAAAGGAATGTTTTTAATAAATATGCTTTACCAGTTCTTACTTATCAATTTGAGACTTAGACACTTAATATTAGAGCAATACAGAGACTTCAGACTACTCAAAGAAGTATGGAGAGATGCATGCTGGGAGTAACAAGAAGAGATTTCAAATGCAATATATAGGTAAGAGAACAAACAGGTATTACTGACATCATTGAAAAAATTAAAAGACTGAAATGGAGTTGGGCTGGACATATTACTAGAAGAGATGATAATAGGTGGATAATTGAAATCTTAAACTGGATTCCAAGAGATTATAAAAGACCCAGAAAGAGACCACATATGAGATGGATGGATGAAATAAGAAAGTGTTCAGGAGTGATGTGGAGAAAAGAAGCTAAAGATTAGAGAAGATGGATTGAACTTGGAGAGACCTTCATTCTGTAGTGGATTGATAATGGTTGATGATGATGAACAAATAAAAAGACCTATATAAAAATTCTAATATTTTTATTTATTTATTTATTAACTAGAATGCTTACCCCTCTTTCCATTATGCAATCTTTCTAGAACTGCAAAATACTTTAATTTTAATGCCTTATTTTATTTATTAGCATATTATTATTATCTCTACCAATCTATTTCTATCACTATTTTCATCTAAAATATTTATAAGTTTAGTGATCAATTTTTATTTATAACAAAATAAATGATTATATTTCTCAACTGACCAAGTGTTTATATTATGTATTTTAATGACTAATTTGTATTTTTCTACATATTAATAATAATAGTAATAAAAATTTAAATTAAACTGGGTTCAATCCCTATTTATTTAAATCAATAAAATCCCAGACTCAGGCCCCAAATGTAACAGTAAGTGCCTTATTAAAACAATTGGTAATGATTTCAGTTAACAATTAAATAATAAAAAAATACATTATTCGGAAAAGTAAAATTTTCATCTAGGTGGCCTTGTGTATTAGAGTATCTGAATACAATTTATTTATTACAGGTTGATACTAGTGAGATGAGTAACGATCAAATTAAATGTCATAAATACAAGTTTTCATACACATTCAATTATGTTTCCTGATCATTAGCTCCCTCTATCTAATAATTTATTACATTGACAAAATAATTAATCAGCTTGGTTCAGATAAAAAATGGCAAACAATAAAATTATTAACAACAATAACTGTAATCAAGGAATGATAATTATCATGATGATAAAAAGAATATTTACATATTTATACTTAAGAAAATAATATGGTGATCATGTATAAGAGGAAAAAATCTTTGTAACTTAGAATCTCTTTGAAAATATCTATAGAAAGTTCAATTGATTTATTTTAATGTTTTTGTGAGCTCACATGTTCATTTTGTATTCAAAAATGTGGTAACAAATTCATTAATGATCTAACTTTAATGATCTGCTGGCAATTAATATTTTGCTTCTTTTGGTTCATTCTGAGACAGTTCTCATATGAGAATTTCTATTTCAATTTTTTTCTGAGCATTTAAAATATATATATACACATGTTAATTATAGAAGTACAGTTCCATGGAATAATAACTTTAAATGACTAGTTTTTTTCTTACTTTAGTGAATAAATGTTATATATTTCTTCAGCTTTCAATAACAATGAATAGATTGCAGAACCAAGATTAAATTTTAAGGCATAATGTTTGTGTACAGCTCTATATTCGGTTATCCTACAGGAAAGATAGGGAAAGCATCCTGGAGAGTGTTCTACTCCATAGAACCCATGATATAACTTTAAATCTTTATAAAATTTCATTGACTTCTTGATAGTAAGAGACATCATATCAAAGTGAGTTACAATTCTTTTCCCTGTTTCTTGAAAAGCAGATGAGTTTTGAAAGCTTCTGTTGGTTCCCATAGCAATATTTTTATTTCCCCCAGTAATTTGTGACTATTTTCTACAGCAATGTTTCTTTTATTTAAAATCATAATATTATTTTTAAAATAATAAATAATAATATAGTTTAGTTTTATATTTATTATTACATTTTAAAAACACAAAATTTATTTTATATATATAACATTTGATATTTTTTAATACATAATAAAAAATATTTGCCTTAAATTAACACCTGTAAACTCAGATGTGAGGGTTACAATATATATACACACATATGTACAGTTTAAATATTAAGATGTTAAAATAAATTGTTAAAAATTAATAGTGTTTTAGAGCTCTGTTATTTAATTATTTATTTGTCTTCAAGTGGAGAACTTATAGATATAAAGTCTTTTTTGCATTAAACCATATATAATTTGTTTATTAAATTCACAATGTTTCAATGAAATATTGTTCAATTTTATTATGATTAAGGTCTTATATAAACCTATTCACAGAAAAAAACAACAATTCCAAATATATTACTAAGATAATTCATAAGCTATGTTCCCAAAGAATCATAAATGAACTTCTAAATATAAAAAGTAAGGCATTATTTATAAATTTATTTAAATGATTCATTAGGCATCTGGCTTGTGGATTATCTTAATAATGTATTCAGATTGTTTGAGCTATGAATAGGTTTATTGTTAAGTATTGTATATTTGAGAAGCCATTTAATTATTTACATGCTCATTATATATATATATATATGCTTAAGTGCTGTA
Organism: Epiperipatus broadwayi; assembly: GCA_028023455.1. Taxonomy (NCBI): domain Eukaryota; kingdom Metazoa; phylum Onychophora; class Udeonychophora; order Euonychophora; family Peripatidae; genus Epiperipatus; species Epiperipatus broadwayi. The sequence goes on from JAQFVV010012420.1 coordinate 4,916,347, forward strand.
TATTTGAGAAGTCATAAAATTATTTACATGCTCATTATATATATATGAAAAACAAAAACAAGTTACTCACGTAACCTGCTATCACTTGTTATTTATGTTCAAAAGATGGCGCTTTACCAAAACCACCGAACAAGTGTAAAATTTGTTTACATAAACGAAAAAAGAGTCAGAATTAACTACCTCTTTCATTTGCTCACCCCCAGATCAGCTGATTTCAAGCTGGTTTGCTCTCCTCAGTGAGGGATAGAGTATAGAAACTAGATCTAAACACTGACTCTCAAGTGTTTATGCAAAACGTTTCTATCAGATTGCAAGCGTGAATTTTTCAGACCGGTAAAGTCTTCAAACTCAGCCTAGCAAGCCAGATATTTATATGGGTCTGATCTCAGTTCAGTATCACCATATAATCAAAGTCTCTGCAATATATATCATTGCAAGAAAACTTTAAAAGTACATTTATGAAAAACAAAAACAAGTTACTCACGTAACCTGCTATCACTTGTTATTTATGTTCAAAAGATGGCGCTTTACCAAAACCACCGAACAAGTGTAAAATTTGTTTACATAAATGAAAAAAGAGTCAGAATTAACTACCTCTTTCATTTGCTCACCCCCAGATCAGCTGATTTCAAGCTGGTTTGCTCTCCTCAGTGAGGGATAGAGTATAGAAACTAGATCTAAACACTGACTCTCAAGTGTTTATGCAAAACGTTTCTATCAGATTGCAAGCGTGAATTTTTCAGACCGGTAAAGTCTTCAAACTCAGCCTAGCAAGCCAGATATTTATATGGGTCTGATCTCAGTTCAGTATCACCATATAATCAAAGTCTCTGCAATATATATCATTGCAAGAAAACTTTAAAGGTACATTTATGAAAAACAAAAACAAGTTACTCACGTAACCTGCTATCACTTGTTATTTATGTTCAAAAGATGGCGCTTTACCAAAACCACCGAACAAGTGTAAAATTTGTTTACATAAACGAAAAAAGAGTCAGAATTAACTACCTCTTTCATTTGCTCACCCCCAGATCAGCTGATTTCAAGCTGGTTTGCTCTCCTCAGTGAGGGATAGAGTATAGAAACTAGATCTAAACACTGACTCTCAAGTGTTTATGCAAAACGTTTCTATCAGATTGCAAGCATGAGGAGAGCAAACCAGCTTGAAATCAGCTGATCTGGGGGTGAGCAAATGAAAGAGGTAGTTAATTCTGACTCTTTTTTCGTTTATGTAAACAAATTTTACACTTGTTTGGTGGTTTTGGTAAAGCGCCATCTTTTGAACATAAATAACAAGTGATAGCAGGTTACGTGAGTAACTTGTTTTTGTTTTTCATAAATGTACCTTTAAAGTTTTCTTGCAATGATATATATTGCAGAGACTTTGATTATATGGTGATACTGAACTAAGATCAGACCCATATAAATATCTGGCTTGCTAGGCTGAGTTTGAAGACTTTACCGGTCTGAAAAATTCACGCTTGCAATCTGATAGAAACGTTTTGCATAAACCCTTGAGAGTCAGTGTTTAGATCTAGTTTCTATACTCTATCCCTCACTGAGGAGAGCAAACCAGCTTGAAATCAGCTGATCTGGGGGTGAGCAAATGAAAGAGGTAGTTAATTCTGACTCTTTTTTCGTTTATGTAAACAAATTTTACACTTGTTCGGTGGTTTTGGTAAAGCGTCATCTTTTGAACATAAATAACAAGTGATAGCAGGTTACGTGAGTAACTTGTTTTTGTTTTTCATAAATGTACCTTTAAAGTTTTCTTGCAATGATATATATTGCAGAGACTTTGATTATATGGTGATACTGAACTGAGATCAGACCCATATAAATATCTGGCTTGCTAGGCTGAGTTTGAAGACTTTACCGGTCTGAAAAATTCACGCTTGCAATCTGATAGAAACGTTTTGTATAAACACTTGAGAGTCAGTGTTTAGATCTAGTTTCTATACTCTATCCCTCACTGAGGAGAGCAAACCAGCTTGAAATCAGCTGATCTGGGGGTGAGCAAATGAAAGAGGTAGTTAATTCTGACTCTTTTTTCGTTTATGTAAGCAAATTTTACACTTGTTCAGTGGTTTTGGTAAAGTGCCATCTTTTGAACATATATATATATATATTGTAACTAATAAAAAAATAGAAAATAATTAGCTTGGGGGAAAATGTGAAAAATAATGGCGAGTATGCTTTTACTACAAGTTTTCATATAAGTTTTTACTTGTGTGTACATGGTCTATGTAGTTGCCACTAGGCTATCTAAACTTAGATAAAGTTACATTATATACCTACTTATAGATGTATCTGGTTTGAACCCATTTGGTACATTATTTGTAACAGGATGTAGGATTTTGTATTTTAGAACCATATCACATTTGCACTAACATTAAGGAAAACAAAACATCCTTATGATTCTTTTGTTGTGCAAATAAAATTATCAGACAAAATTATTATATAAGATTTTAATATCATAAATGCATTTTTAACATTCTCATAAGTCTTACCAGATAATATTAAACACTATGTTTATCAGTGGCAATTCACTAAACCTTGAGTGACATTTAATGATCTTCAATGGTAGTTATTATCTTTAATGATGGCTCACAAATGATAAACAAATACAGTAAAAAACATTATTCACATGGCCATTAAACAACTTTATTTAGTCAATTGTTTGATAAGATGATGATGATAATGATACTTTCAGCCACAGCCTTAGAGCTAACTCACAATATAAATTTTATCTTTTATCAACCTATAATTATTTACCTAAAATATTATTATATTTAAATTATGACTTAATGAGATTGATATTAATTAGTGATGATGAATGATCATAACTAATCTCATGAGACAATGATTAACTCTTAAGAAAAATATACACCTCTTTAATAAAAATAAATTAACATTTATTACTGATTAATCATTAATAATACAGATAGAAAATTTACATAATTAATAATGACAAATTCTTTACATTTAATAATAATACTAATAATATCAAAGATCTTCCTTCTTCTCTTAATGAAAAATAAATTCAATGTTTATATCATATAGTGTGACATGTATGCAGTAATTTCTCTTGTGGGTAAATAAAAAATCTCATACCTAGAAACATTTTTATTTTAAAATAAACACTCTATGCATGCACATACTCGCCTATAGCATATATCATATTTTTATATCGATAAACTAAACATAATATTAATTGAGAAATAAAGACAGAAAGGTTAGTTAGATCATAGAGATAACATTTACAAAAATCAGCTTCAAATTATTTATCTCCATTTTCACCAATCTAGGTCATTAACTACTTTAAAAATTTATTTCTTCTAATGTTAAAATTTCTGCCAATTTTTAACATTCATGCTCAACAAATATACATGTAAGCATAATTATATTACTATGTATGTATGCATATGTGTCAATTCTGATTATGAATAAAAACTATTAAACCCTTTTTACATACAATATAAACAACATATTTCATAGTTTTGAATCAATATACAATAAACACATTTTATAAAAATAAAATACACATATAAATGGTTGCATGTAATAATCTAAGAATACATAATGCATCAATAGAGCAATATTTATTATTGAAAATCTTCTCTAATTGATTCTCATTTTAAGATTTAAAAAGAGAGATAAATGGATTTATAATTTTAGATTTGTTAATAGTCACTAATAAAAAAATATAATTAAAATTCATATTACCATTTCTTTTACTTTCAAGGCACAGACAGTTTCAAAGAATCCAAGGAATTTTACCTTAAAGTCATCTTATTAAAGGTTGAAAATTTGACAGGAGTTACACACAAATATGCAACATGTGTAGAATTACTATTTGCAGTGGTTTTCTGGAACAGTCCTATTTTTGGCTTGGGCTTGTAATTCTTTTTACTGCTGTGATGATGATGAAATAACTTGCTTCTGTAGGGACTATTTATTACTAGAACAGTGTCTTTATTTCTTCTAGGTATAACTGCTTTTAATATATAGATGGATATTTCTGCTTGCCATATATTTTAGCATTTTTTTACTTTGTGCTTTTTATTCAAATTCAGAAAATTGCATGGTTTTACAAATTTTAGCATTTTACTTTGTAATTGTCAGCACAGACGAGGCAATAAGGTTCTTCTTCCATATTTAGCAATCAGTTATAAGATGTTTTAAATACTTTAGATTTAAGCTCTTCTGATGTGCATAGGTTTCCTGATAGGCCACTGGAATCCCCAACAAAATATCTTTCTAGTCTGCCACCAGACTGTAGAAACTTTCAAATATATAAAAAAATATGGTTTCTGAAAAGCAATCAAGTTTTATTCTCTCCTTTCTTTTCTTTGTCTCATATATATATATATATATATATATATATATATATATATATATATATATATATATATATTGTAACCTAGTGTTATTGACACTTGGTTTGTTTGGCATTATTTCCACAGGAAAACAATGCTATCCTTTTCTAGGAAATAAAAAAAGTAAAATAATAATAATATTAAGTGATTAATAAAATATGCTATTTACTCACTTTATTGTGTTTTAAGCAAATAACTAAAAAGTTTGGTAATCCAAATTTCATTTTGAAGAAGAGCATGAATAATTTAATTAAAATATTAACAATAAGAGCAATTTAATATAGTATAAAAGCACATATCATAAACAGTAATTGATTTGGATGGGAGGGGGATGAGTAGATGAGTATCTTATCAATACAGCACAATAACTTCTGATAATTTATTTTTGTAGAAAATCATATTTAAAAGAAATATACATCACCAATTATTAATTGAGTATATTTATTATTTTTCATTATTTGTCAAATTACTTTGTAATTCATTTAAATCATACGGAAAACTGTATGATTGTAATGGGTTTTTCTTTTTTTTTGTTTATGTATAATTAAATGATTATTTTTCTGTAAGAGGTTGCTAAAACAAGACCGCCAAAATTTGAAGAAAGTTTAGTCTGACTTTAGTTTTACAAGGAGGAAGCAGTACTGAAATTCGGTAACAAATTTTTTTATTATTTTTTATTGCAGAAATAAATATAAGTCCAGTAAATTTTTAATAATATCATGCGTGGCTAATCCTATTTGATAAGATATTCTGTTTTCTGTTGCCATCTACCTATTTTAAAGCTTTTTATATGCAAAAATGTACTATCTTATGCTAAAGTTCAAAATGACCGTATTAACTACAGCAATCACGGAAAGTGTCATTATATTTAAATTAAGCAATATAAGTAATTTCCAGGAAATAAACAATTATTTGTTAACTTTACCTTATTTAATAATCTTTTCATGGTATAAAAGAAAAATTATAATTAAAAGAAATATTATAAAAGCCAAAGAAAGTTAACAAGAAACATTTCGCGCTCTTTCTAAAAGAAATTGTCTGCGTTTGAAAATAATGTAAGTTCCCCACTTTAAAATATGTTTTATTCACTGAAAATTATCTAAAAATTATATTAATGATCAAGGATATTTACTTATGCACCTGTATATTTTTTAAAAAGAATATATAAATTTTCTCAAGGCAAATATCGGAAAATTTGTATGTGTGCATTTTACGGAGAATTCCTTATTAAAGACCAATTACAATTCCTAGAGTAGGAATAAAAAAAAAACTACAAACATTAGTGATTTAATTATAACCATAAAATAATATGTTATATTAGACATCTACTGGAGTCGTTAAAACTTTATATCCACGTAAGTCAGCTGCAGTCGTTATAATAATAGTATTTTGGAAAATTCGCGCATTAGTTTTATTCCTAAGCCAGCTAGCTAAAAATGATACGTATCGCCCATAGTAAAAAGAAAAGAATTGTATATGTGATCGTCTATCGTCAAATATTCGTCATGTTAAAATATGTATTGTTTTCTTGGATCCCAAAATTATATCAGTTAATTCAAGGAAGAGTTAACATCCAACGCTGCTATGTTTTCTTTGCCTAATTTATTAATTGCACCAGAATGGAGGCAACTTTTATATAAATGAAATAATAAGATGTGTTTCTTATTTTAAATTTGCTTCGTGAACTACAAATGGATCAAATTATTCATCTAAATAAATTGCCCAACGGAAAAACATTTTTCTAGTGAGATAATAAGCACTTGTTAAGTAATGATTTTTTTTTTACTAATTTGTAAAATTATGTGTATTTTTTTTATATCAACAGGTTAAAAGGCTGTATAATCAAGTAATATTTAAATGACCTTGTAATCATAAAGGTATGTTTTCATATACTTATTCTAGGTTAAATTTATATTTGACATGAAAAAAATATTTTTTTATAAAATGTGTTTACTTATGATATGCATTATGGGTATAAATTTATATGTTAGATGCGTAAAAGAAGAAAAATTCAGATACTTAATAGGTAAAATATCTAGTTAAAATTATCAGAAATAATTAAAGAGAAGTGCTATACAGGATATTACTTATTTAAAGTTTGAAACAAATTTATACTATGTTAATTGCGGAACTTATTCCCAATTATTCTTTATTAACGCATTCACTTAATTTAGTTCAAGATACTATACTACCAATTACTTGTTGAATGTTTCTTTGGCAAAGGTGAAAATTATTATGGTTTATTCTGTGTTATCCATTGATTTCAGACGTTGATCTAAGTATACCCCGGAACATAAATTTAGTGTAATTAGTGTATTTGCTTGTCTTGCCCCGATATAGCATTGGTATATGCTTAAGATTCGCATAAGTAATAATTGTAATGTCTTTATTTTGTGGGATGGAAAATGATCTCCCCAAAAGCTTTATTTTCCATGAGGGGAATAGATAAATCTAATATTCGGGTATATTTATAACCCAAGTGATCGCTTCTCAGAGTTAGGATGATCAGTAATTTATATCGTATTTAGTGTATTTCATTCGTTAAAATCCCAGGAGAGGATTATATTGGTGTGTGTTCCTATTATGCCCAAGTACGATGCAAGGACTCACCAAACTATTTTAATGTAGTAGTTAACTCTACAGACCTTCAGTGTTATTCCGTATTCCTCATGAGAAAATAGAGATAATTCCACCACGGAAGGTGTTGAATATTGTGTTTTGTTTAGAAAGTTATGGCAAGATAACGGGTATATGGGGGGTTAATTCCTCACGATCCATTTAGTATAAATAGCGTGCTAGTATATATGATCAATGTCTGGATTGTGCGGCGGAATAGTGCTGGTAATTCACACGTAAGTCAATGGAGAGAGTAAGTTTAAAATTGCGTGATTTAAAAATTTTATTTGCCAATGGAGGATTCAAATACTAGGTTTAATTCGGATTAATGATTAAGTAGCACTCACAATATAACTTATACTGAGGAATACAATGTGTATAACAACTTCAGTTATTATTAAGGTAAATATTAAAAATAATAAGTGTAACTTCTGATAAATAACCCATAAATTATAATAAGTTATCTAAATAAAAACTATCATTTAATTAAAGATATGATTATAAAAAATCGTTTGTACGCATTGCCTAGAATCAGATTATTTTTATTTTAAAACAAATAGTTAGTTAATAAAGTTAAGCAGCCGTTCATATAAGATACACTAAACGGATGAGTTAATGTATCGATAATAATATTTATTTTGTTATATTCAATTTGCATAAATGTAAAAAGAAGATGAAGAAGTAGTTCGAATCCAAGTCTAAAAGTATAGACGAATTAATGTTAGTTATATTTTGCTTTATCCATATGGGATCAAATAAATTGTATATGTTTGTTTATTATGTTAATCATAAAGGATAGTTTTGTTAAACTGTAATAATAAATTATAATCTTGTTAAAATTTAATAATAAATTATAGTCTTGTTACAAGTTGTTTTGAGTCATTTTTCTTGTGTGCTAAATAAAAGTGTATTTGCATAATACTTGCAATACGTTCTTGAGTCCAAAATCATTTATGAAATCTTAAATTCAATACACCAGATAGACGATCGTAAGCAGATCAGAATATTTCAGTATATTTTAATTTAATAAAAATTATTTGTGGAATTGGAAACTTCAGACCAAGACATTTTATTTTATGTGTGTGTAAAATCACTTTATTCCCAAACTACCAGCTTTGGTAGCACATTGTTTCATACACAGTTAAGTGAAGTGTCTAAGTAAGAAATCTTAGTTAAATTATTGTGTTGTCATGGATGATGGAAGGACACAAAAGCACCCTTGTCTTTTCATCATTCCGACTGAGATTCTGGATTTAAAAGGGCTGTATTATTCAAAATTATGCGTTGTTATTGAATATGATTATCATCTCTTTAAATATTATAATAGTTGATATGTGGATGAAGATACCTGGAATTTAAATAAGATAAATGTTTCCTATAGCCAACCAGAATGTCAGTCATATGCGACAACACAATACTGCCGAGCATTTTATTAAATATAACAGAGAACCCTGAGATTAGTGTCATCATTATAAGTGCTCTTAAATTAAGAATTGATTCATTATGATCAAAATTACAAGCGTGGCATGGCTTAAGAGATTGAAACATCTAATTGTATAATAACAAAAATATTGAGATCATATTGGCAAATTAATGACTGTTTTATTTTAGTCAGTAATATTAACAATGACATGAAATCATCATCATCATTGTCGAACAGTGCAAGTACTTACAGCTCAGAGAATGTGTTTTAGATAGAGAAAGAATGTTAGTTTATTCTAAAGTTTATTTTTAAATTTATTTTATTAATGATAATTTTTTTTTTAAGTTTATCTCTGTCTGAACTGCATACCGCTGTAGCTGAATTATTATAACTAACCTAACGTCGAGCTATATTAGGTAAAATATAGGGTTTGCTACCCATCCTAGAAGGAAGCGTTTAGGCCTTCCGAATTCTCTTTCATAATAATAGAAGTCATCACTTTTACTAGGTTAGAATATATATATATATGCTTTAATCTGATGACATAAGATATTTTTATTACTGAAACACATGGCAATCTATAAATCAAGGCATTTGGTCAAAATCTTCTCAACAGTTGACAATTTTCTTCTAAATTTATTATTGTTAAGAAATCCAAAATGGTCTGGATTTTAATAGCAACCCCTATTTTCTCATATCTTAAATTTGACCTTCATCTCTCTCTCTCTCATTAAATCAGCCTGAAAGGTCAAGTGAAACTCTGTAATTCTTTTAGATAAAATAAAATAAATTGATCTTAAATGATATAACTGGTTTTAAACAATATAACTTTTTATAAAGAAATTACAAGGTGATTTAAATAAAGCCTTTTCTTTTAATATATCCGTAATTGTCTCTAAGTTTATGTCTGTAAATACAGGCACACAGTCATCTATACAAATATATAAAACTTGTCTACTACAAAATAATCCAAATGATTTAAAAAGCTATAAATTAAAATTTATAAAATAAATCAGCAAGACTATTAGAATCAAAATATTATTAAAGAGAAATATAATCTAGTAAATAAAAATTAATTTTACTTTCAAAAAGAATTTTATTATTGCTATAAAAAATTATTACATTTATTCTTTTGAGTCATTCTGCATATATATGTTTATATTGTGAGTAAAAGAAGATAATATGGTTATATACATATGGGGAACAGGAAGAAGGCAATAGTTGGCCAATGTTTTTTTTTAATAATACAAGTTAACTTTATTAGAAAAGGCTCTGAGTGTTTTATGTAGTCCATTTGGAACACTTGATTTCTTGGTATTTTGTTGTTCAAGAAGGTCAGCCATCTTAACAAAATGATCTCTATTTCCTATGTGGTTTGAAGGGAAAGGTTCAGTTCCTTCCATGAGTGATTATAGGGATGTTGGGATGCTGTGGATTTTGAACAGACTCCAAGTGTTCTCATAAAGTAATTTTGTTGATATAATTTCATCTTTTTTTTAAATCTTGTTTAAAGTACTGATGAATATTGCCTTTGCATTTGGCAGTGGGATATTGAAAGTGATTTTGCATCTAGTTATCCATAGTGAGTATATAATACAAGTCGCTATTCTTATGTGAATGAAGTTTCAGTCTTTCATGCAATCTTTAATAGACAGCATCTTATAATAGTCCATTGAGGTATTGTGGGATATCATTAGCCTTATAGATGTCAAGCCTGTACAGGATAGAATCATATGCTCGAAGGTTTCTTCCTCTCTGTTACAGGCAGGACAGCAAGGATCTATGTTTTTTATAAATCTTCTGTAATGGAGGAAATAGTTTGTTGGAATTGCATTCAAGTTAGCCTTAATTAAAAAATCTAAGAACTTTGGCTCCATCCATAAGAATTTGAATAGTGTAGTAATTTTGTGATTTGTTACTGCAAGTCTTGGTCTAAATTGTGATGGTTGGGGGTTCATTAATGAGTGGGTGGTTCATATGGAGATTTTAGTAAGAAAGCACTCGGAGGAGTTGCCATTGAATTTGTAAAGATGGGAGAGGATTTGGTCTATCCAAGAGGACTTCTCAGGAGGAGGCGTATCTGTGGGAGTTATTGGATCTGTTGCAAGGATGCTATCATATTTTTGTGTCAGGTTGACTACCACTGTGTGTGCTTTTTGATAGAATATTGCCTGAATGGAATGAAGGGACATTCCATTCTGTTTTCTATGGAATTGCATTTTTGCTGTGCTGATGAATGAAGTATGACCCTTCCAAAACAGTTGTGCAGATAGTCTGTAAACTTTGGATAAGAATGTCTTGGTGATGGTAATGAATGGGAGATAATAGGTGATCTTGGCCATTACTTTCATATTTAACAGAGCCACCTTGCCCTGAAGAGATAAATAGACCTTCTAAAGCTCCTGTGTAAGGTGGTCAGCTTGTTCAGTGGTGGTATTCTGAATACTTTTGGTCATGGCGAGTTGAGATTTATATATAAGGAACTCCAAGAAATTTCGGGGCTTGGCAAGAAATTTGGAATGGATTTTCTTCCCATTTAATATTCACCATGTAGAGGATTTGCTGTGATTAATGTGTAGTTGCGATGAGCTAGAAAACTTGTCCAGTAAAAGGTAAAGCGGTTTGAGATACTTATGTGATGGAAGGAATATTATGATGTCATCCATATATGCAATAAAGGTGATGGATTTCTTGATTCTTGGTATATGAATTCCAGGGAGGGAGTCTTCTATAGACTTTAAAAGAGGGTCTATGTAGCATGAAAATAGTAATGCACTAAGTGGAGACCCTTGAGGTATGGAGCGCTTAGGCGTGAATCCATCTGTTAAGGTTTCTTTAAATGTGAGGTGAATGAATCTGTTATGTAATAGGTTATCTAGTATTTGTATGATCTCCGAAGGAATGTTGTATTTCCCTAGAAGTTCAAGCAGAATGTTGGGATTTACTGTGTCAAAGGCCTCAGCTATGTCAATCTGGACTGCAATCAGTTTTAATAGTCTATTAGATCTGACATAGTCGAGGAGTAATTTAACTTCTGTCATGGCAGTAAGAGTTGATGAACCCTTTTTAGCATATTGTTTTTTGAAATGTTATGAATGATTTTGGACTCTATTTTCTCTTTAATGACTCCTATGATTTTGAATAATGCTGTTGATGGAAGTGGGTCCCTTGTTTTTCTTCAAGAACAGCACCATTGCAATAGGGTAAAGGTTAGGAATTACCCTTTTTTGTGTTGAAAGGTGTTTTATCATTCCCATTACAATCGGAATCACAATGTTGCTAAGATGGAGAAGCATAAACTTAGGTATGGCATGTATACCAGGATGTACATGGTCAGGTAGGGCTGCTAAGCGATTCTTTATGTCAGTCTCTGTGATGCCATGTTTACCTATCGGAAAAATGTCATTCCAAGAGAGATCAACTCTAGGCTCACAATTTTAAAGAAGGTTAATAAGCAAAGTCAGAAAAATGATTGATTGAATAGTTTGCCTACAGACGATTATTTATATATGCCTTAAAATTCTAACTTTTAAGTACAACTATTAAACTATTCAAAGTATATATTATCCCTTTTATTAATACAAAGTTAAATAGAGAGAGAAATAAATATACCTTCCACTCTGTCTCTGAGGCTTTGGGTGCTTGGTCATGTAGGGTTTGAACTCAAATTCCCTACAGCTTCCCCCTCCTATACAAGATGATGTGATAATGATTTTTTTATTGTATGCACACACTATTACAATTTAGTCACAGGCTAAATTGGAATGTGTACAATATATATATTATTTACATGCTCATTTATATATATATATATATGAGCATATATATATATATAATGAGCATGTAAATAATTTTATGGCTTCTCAAATATACAGTACTTAACTATATATATATATTGAACTGGGTGGGGTGTTTTCTATAGATCACTGAGGGAGGCAACAAAATCTATATTCACCTTTGACTCTTTAAATAAAATAACTTGTGAAACAATATTGTAAACTTTTATACAAAATATGATACAATTATAACTTATATCTTTGATCTATACCAATGCAATTTAATTATTGCTCCACACCAGACCCTTAGGTAGAGAAGAGAGTACAACCCAAAGAGTACCTGTATCCAAGATAAGCTATATATATCAGATATATAAATACAGCTATGTTTCCAGGACACAGATGTCTTATCGAATGCAGAATTCAACACCTATCATTCAAAGCACTTTTTTGTTTCAGAATAAACCCTGGGTGCCAGTCAGTTACCCAAAGATAATTGACGAACTTTGAATGATTGGCAAACTAATTCAGCACCTAAGATATTCCAACTACCTCAATCAAAAGGAATATTATAGTATACTGTTACTTTATTTAGTGGTAAAAGAGTTGACTGACAAATATTAAGCTTAAAGATAATTTATTTAACTAAATATTTATTATTGTAAAGTTTAAACTACTTTTATAAAATATTAATTATTCTAACAATGTTATTTTATATAATGACCACACACATTCTTAATTCATAAGATAACATGAAGCATTAAATAAATACATGAAATTAATATAAGATATCATAAAGCATTAATATATACATTTCAAAAACACACACACATGAATTGTTCATTTTATGCAGTTATAGAGTTCATTTATTAATTGACTCTGGGAGGCTTCAAGGTTAGCAATAGCTACATTATTATCAGAAATGAAATAATAAGTTATTCATTACCTATAGACTTTGGATGTGGTCTTCTTGCTGTTTGCTGCTTCATGTACATTTTTCCAACCGGTTGGACTGGAGGTTTTTGTGGAGGTTTAATGCTTACTATTTTGTGGCACTATTCTTTAAGATAGTTAGATATCCCTGGCATTTTTTTAAGTTGTTAGCCAGGCATCACTTTTACCGGGCAGGTTGGCTGTTTCCATCAGACTCAGGCTAAGGTTTGGTCATACGATTCCAATAGTTGTTAGCACTGCACTGTCCTGGTAAACTGATTGATTAACTGATTGACTAAACTGATTGAAGAACTGATTTAATCTGATTGTGATCTCGACTGATTGACCAATGAAAAACCGGACTATTTATGTGATGATTTGTTGTCACTTTGTTAATTAGTTTTTATATCCACCAGCTATATCTATTGTTGGAATTTTCTCATATGTCATAGCATCGGCCGGGACGCGAACCCACAACCGTCTGCAACCAACTACTTGCTTGCAAGGCGGATGCGATGACCTCTCGGCTAACAACGCTTGTTCACTGTTTTTGATAAGATTTTGATCCTGTTTTCAATTCATAGCCATTGGTAATTTGTTGTTTTGTGGATTTTTTACTTAATAGCCATTGCAAATTCTGTTTTTATATCACTTATGAGCGTATACAATATTTAAATCTTTGAGAGACATTTCAATTACATGCATTCATTTGTTTTTCTTTTTAATATTTTTAACACACAAACATTTATCACTCGTTATTTGCGCACATGTATATTTTATTCTAATAAATAATTTAAATGAAAAGAGATTTCTTTTTTTCTTTTAGTTTTAAGATTTCCTTTTTTTCTTCTTTAACTTAAATAAAAAGAGAATATCTTATAGTTTAAACTGTTATACTTTAATTTGTCTAAATTAATTTTCTACCCTCTTCTAATTAATAAATGATGTTTGTATGAATAACTTTTTAAACTCTTTTAGATTTTCTTTTTTCTTAATGTTTAGTGATTTTATTATTTATTAATCAAGTTTAAAACTTTACATTGTTTTATGAGGAATTTTTATTTTTTTGATAATTGAAACACGATTTTAATGAACGCTCTAGGGTTACAATATATAACACAAAAACTCTGTCAAATAAAGTAAATTATTCTTTATGTATTAACTGTGATAAACAGAGTAGAAAAAATTCAAAAAACATTAACCACTAACAATATTTTGCCAAACGCTTTCAGTACCATGTACCAGAATCATGATGACATATTGGAACTAAACAGTTAACATTCCAGTACATGCTCAGTGGAACACCAGTGTTATGCTGATTGATAATGTTATTTAGACTTCACAAAAACTAAATCTCTTTCAACTTCCTCTTTCTATCATTCGATTCATTGCACACAGTCCTGATGTTTTGAGGGTAAAACTCATGCCTACAACTACTTTCTTGATCTGAAAAAAAAAAACAGAATTAACTTAGATTTTTTATATTGATAAACATGCTGTTGCAACACGCTGTTGCAATGGCATTAATGCATTAGCCTTTATTTCACTGTAATAAATAACATTAAATCAATTTCTTTGCAGGCAATTGAATGAACTACTCCATACCTATTCATTTCTTCTACATTATCATTTGAATTATTTATTAATATATTTAAACACAAAGGGGACCGAAATCCTATATTATAATCTTTAGCAATTATATATTTTTTAACTTCGCACTTATAGATGGCACATAAGCAAAGAAAAACACTTTTTGTCTGTTTATTTTTTACATCCAATTTATGTTTAAATTCCACACTTGGCAATTGAAGTTGTTTTATAATAATGTGAAATTTAAACATAAAGTGGATGAAAAAATTAAAACAGTCAAAAAGTGGTTTTTTTTGGCTTATATGCCACCTATAAGTACAAAGTTAAAAAATATAATTGGTAAAGAATATAATATAGAATTTTGATCACCTTTGTGTTTAAATAGATTAATAAATAATTTAAAGGATAGTGTGGAAGAAGTGAATAGGTATGAGTTAGTTTGTTCAATTGCCTGCAAAGAAATTGTTTGTAATCCTATTTGTTAAGGTGAAATGAGAGTTAATATATTAACATGACTGAAACAGCATGTTTATCAATATAAAAAAACTAAAAGTGATTCCCAAGTTAATACTGTTTTTTTCAAATCCTGAACATAATTGTGGGCATGACTTTTATCCTCAAAATATTAGTACTGTATGCAATGAATCAAACGATAGAAAGAGCAAGTTGAAAGAGGCTCTTGCTTTATTATTGAAGTCAAATAGCATTATCAGTCAGCATAACACTAGTGTTCCACTGATCATGCTCTGGAATATTAACCATTCAGTTCCAATATGTTGCCAATATATTGGTACATGGTACTGAAAGCGCTTGGCAAAATGGTGTTAGTGGTTAATGTTTTTTGAATTTTTTTTACTCTGTTTATCACAGTTAATACAGGAAGAATAAGTTGCATTATATATATATAAATTACCCCAAATAAACAAGACTAGCCAAAGAAAATAAATTCTAAAATGCAACCAATGGTTTCACTACTACAATCAGACTTTTCAAGTGTAAAGAACTAAAAGATAACAAATTTATATTAAATATTACCCTCAATTCAATTTATATCTCACACACCATTAATATTAAAAGATCTTTTAAATAAGTTAATTGTTCCAGAATCATAAATTTTTAATAAAAAAGATTCCTTAATTATTATTTTTATTTCATTTTGTTTTTTAATTTCATTATGAAAGGAAATGAGCTTAAGGATAAAATAGAATTAAATAATAGTAAATATATGATATTAGAAAAATATCCTGGTAATATGATTAAAAGAATCTTAATAGATATTATGAAAAAAAGTAGTATTTTTCAAATCTTTTAATAGAGTGGATTATTAAAAATGTTATCCTATTGACTTCATATCAGCTAAGATGTTTATGAATACTGACTCACAAAGATTGTTTTCCTTTTACGATTTTATTTTTTTACTTTATAGATGGTGTTGTGGAGAGTATTTCTAGTTTTTGAATAATTTTTTAAAACAATTTATTAATTTTGATTATTACATGATTTCTTTTTCTTTTGATGCTTTTGATATGATTTTAAAATGGAAAGTAATTGAGTATTTGATAGGTTGGTTATTGAGAATATATATTAATCTGTTAATAGTGTAATGGTCAAATATGTACATTCGCAAAACAAAATCTAGAACTCTGATAAATCATCGTAAGGCTGACCAGTTTTACAGTGGTGGAAGCCACGACTCTGGCCTAACCTTAGTTCCTCTACCATTGCTCCAAGATTTACCATCTTGCGGATGACACAGTTGAGGTCACAACAGTATTTCCCTTCTTCACGTGCTGGTAGTAGCACATCAGTCGAGCAAAAGATTGGAAGAAAGTTGGCATTCTATCTAGTATAGCTATATAGATATCATATGACTAGTATATGATTATTAAATATTGAAAAGATTTTAATAACTAATAATAAAATAATTATTAAATGATAAATAATTATGAGTCGGTGAGCAAGATTAAGACATGAAGCAAGATTAAATTTAAAATTAATTTAATGAAGTTAAAATATCAAAACAATTAAAAACAATATTACAATAGCTAGGTGTCTGATCTCACATGCAGGTGATTATGGGATGTTTACATTAATTTGGGTTCACACACAAGTGATGGATTTAGATATATAATTTCTTATGGCTGAGGTATACATGACTTGGTTTACATATATAGGATATAGATACAATCACTCGCAGGTGATTATAAATTTCTAGTTACAATTATTAGTTTTTTAAGGTTTATGCACTTCCGGTTTATATATATAGCATCAAATCACTTGCAGGTGATTATAGTTTTAGGTTACACTTAATTTATTTAGCTATATATATGTGTGAATCTATCACATGCAGGTAATGAAATTATAATACGTTTGAATTTACATTTTCATAAGCTTTAATATTATTTTATAACTAAATGAATATGCTTATGATTATCTATGCCTAGTTTTTGCTATAATAGGATTTAGATTTGTTTTATAGTTAGTGGAAGTGATTATAAATTTTAATAAAGAACATATTTTACCAAGTGCGAATAATTAATATATTCTCTATATAGCTAATATACTTTTTAAATTGGATTCTAATTCAGATCAAGGCTGAAATAACAAATATAATGGAGGGATGAACTGATTATTGGCAGCTAGACTTCAGATACTAGGTGTATATAAAACATATAATTCTGAGTCTTTTTGCATCTCATATATGTCTTATTCACGGGATTTTTACCAAGTAACGGTTCCCTTCAACTGAACTCATTGCTGTGAAATAGAAGTCCTTTAGTCTGGAGGATGGAACAATTTATTTAAGTGGGAGTCTCATGCTCTGTGGGAGTCTCATGCTCCATTTCTAGGGATGCAGAATGGGTTGGCATGTACCAATCACCATCTGAAGAAGAAAATTGCCCGAACTAAGAGTAATGGTGCAGTGTGACCACATACAACCATTAAAAAAACAGCAACAAGTGAGTTACGCTGTGGCATTTCTTAAGGACACATACGCACCGCTGACAACATTATCATATCATAAAATTAAGATGCTAAATAATAGTTTCCTTCATGAAACTACCCTGTATCAGTTCATATTATAGTATTTATAGTTATACTATTTAGGAAAACTTATGAATCCAATTTCTAAAGCTATCTATATAGGCTCTTATTTCTCTAAGGAGGGCTACAGCATATTAAAGGAAATTACAATACAGAATTATGAATTTATGCTGCATTTTATCACTTCAACTGAATATTGGTTAAATATTATATTTAAAAGCAAATCTATGTAAGAATAATTGTACGCTTGTAATTATATCTTAATTAAGATATTTTATCCACTTCAAAACAGAGCTTTTTAGTTTGTGCATTATTACACATATTACATATATACGCGAAATGACATACATATGCGTGAGAATCTATATTTAATTCTTGCTAATGGTTTAATTACAAATAAAACTCGGTTTTGAATAGATATAGCATAAACAATAACATAATTAAAATAATAAGATTTGGCATAGATTTAATTAAGAAATGCAATATACAATAATATAAGATTTCATGTAAGTGAAATCTGAAATTTAGCTTTGTTTAAAATTAAACTTATGTGACATTCGCTGAAATATGATTGCTTCAGTTTCGATAATTCTAAGTCTATAAGATTAATGATAGCAAATGTTATCACTAACTTAAGATATATATATATAAAACATTTAAATTCTAGATTTTAGCAAGTTAAAATTGAATAGCATTTAATTACTTAGAATAAGACTAATACGCAACTAAATCAATTATATATAATTTCTACAAGTAAACCAACAAATAAAGAAATCATAAATCAAGAATAAATGAAGGGTGTTATTTATGCGAATAATAACTCAGATAAAATCATAAAAGTTAAATCAGATTTATCAAATATTAAATTAATTAAATCAGACTATCAAATATTAAATCAGTTTTAAAGATTTGTAATAATTTAAATCAGTTTAATATGAATTATGAAATCAAATCGGAAATCAGATTATTAAATATTAAAGTAAATGAAATTTATAAATCAGGCAAGATTTTAAGGTTAAAATAAAGTTATTAAATCATTTATAATTTAGGCAATATTTTAGGATTGGAATAAAACAAAATAAAATTTACATTTACGTAAGTTTAGTTTACATTATTATTATGGCCATTAGATTAAGATTTAAGCTAGCAATTTAGAATTGAGTTTAGTGGAAAGCTTTAGAATTGAAGGAGTATTTACCATTGCTCCTCTCTTCTGCTGATAAGTTATTTCTTCATCGTGGGACCTCTTTAAGTGTTATGGTGGCTACTTCATCTTTCTCTGCTTCAGGTAGCTTTTCATCAGATGCAGAAGGCAAGATTTTAGGCCTTTACCCTGACATGATTATCATTAATGCTATCTAAATACTTTGTTATGGTTATCTTAGAGAGTTTTAGTTTCTGAGTCCTCTAAAGATGGCTGCTATTGCTTATATATCAATACACCCCCCCTATCCTTCATTATATTATTTTTAGATCCATTTTCTTAGCTTACTCGCTTATTGCCAGTAATCGTGGAAGCCTGCTGGGTCAAACTTTTAATTAGGTCAAATTAACCTCCGTGACATGCAGTAAATTATGCAATCTTTTTAATTTAAATCTAATTTTAATTCTAAATATAAATTGGGTCAATTTTCAGTGACCAGGATTAACTTTTCTGGCATCACTTTGACTAGCAAAACAAATCTAAACTTTGGAAAAACATTTTGTTATATATGTAACTCGACCGTTTAATTTAGCGATATATGCAGAGATATATCATTTCAAATATTACTAATTTAATAAATACTTTAAAATAAAGAAATCTTTAATGTTTTAAATCCTATTAACATCATTATTCTAGCATATATATATAGTCTTAAGTTACACATACAACTCGTTTTTCATTTAATTCTTATTAGAAATATATATGTGCATATTTTTAGAGATTTATGAATATCAATGCAATTTTCTCTCTATATGTAGAGATATATGCACACACATATAGTTAAAGTATTTAGGTTTAAATTTAGGTGGGTTTTTATGGTAATATTAGCATAATATATGAGAATTTGGTAGTAATTATATATAAAAGAATACTACTATAGAATATAGTAGGTGAAACAGTTGGGTTGTAAAAGCTGACTGTTTCAATAGATTAATCAGTATTGATGTTCTTATGTCTGTGTTGATTAAACATGGATCTTTGTCAAAGAATAAAATCAAAGTTATTAAAAGTTTTCTTTTATTATTGGAGGATTTCGTGTATTTTATTTATAATGGTAATTTTTATAAGATTAAGGAAGGGTGGATAATAGATATTATTTCTCTTTTAATTTGTTCAGTTTATATTAATTATTTGGAAGAAGAAATTATTATTAAAAAGGATTGATTATATTTAAAGTTATTTGTTAGATATGTTGATATTTGTTTGTAACTAAAAATGGTAAATTGAATGAGTTGGTAAATGAGATTAATTGTTTTGATTCTTCTATAAAATATGTTGTAGAAGGAGAGGGTTAGATTTTATTAAATTAAAGTTTTTAGATTTATTGGCAATTAGACATTTAAAAAATAATTGTTTGGTATATAATCATTATGTTAAGAGTATGGAGTCTGTAATTAAGCTTGATAGCTATCAATCTGTATCTCATAAAGTAGTTGTTTCAGAAATTATTGTTATAGAAATAAGAGATTTAATAATTCTAATGAGGTAGCTTTGTTTCAAAAAGGTCAATTTTATAAAGATTATATGAGTGTTGGCTACTCTTATAAATTTATTAAAAGTATTTTATTTAATAGTAATAGTATTTGAAATAATGTAAAGGATACAGAAAAATATGATATTATTTCTTTGTCTTTTAAATTTTCTTACATAATTATAATAATAATAATTTGTTTGGAAATAAGAAAACTGCTTGGAAAAGGAATATTACTTTGAATAATTTATTAAATAATAACACAAAATTTTTTTTTATTGAAAGTCTATTTCTGGAGTAGTATATTATCCCTTGTATAGGTCAAAGAGTTTGAATTTAAATGAAAGGATAAATGTACATGAAAATAGGATTAGAAATAAATATCTGTTTTGCTTTATATATCCATGAAAAAGATATAGGCCACACATTAGTTTTGATGAGGCTAAGGTTGCCTTCTTTGAAAGAAATGAAATAAAAAGAATTAAGGAATCTATAAATTTTTTTTAATATTAAGAGTTTGTGGAATGTAAGTAGAATTTTGGGTAATATTTAATATAAAATTTGTTATCTTTTAGTCCTTTACACTTGACTAGTGTGCTTGTAGCAGTGAAATCACTAACCAGAGTTTATTTTCTTTAGCTAGTCTGGTTTAGTTGTGATTTTGGGGTAATATTGATTATTTTATTGGTTAGGTTAACTTTAGGCTTAATGAAACTAGAATAAATATTTATCTATGATGTCATCATAACAACCACTAATTAAAACTGGTAATCTAAGCTGAACTATATGAAAATGATCACTCTTAGCTTAGCTTAGCTTTCAGTATGATATATGAGTAGTAAATAAAATGAGATTCTTTATTATGAGTGAGAATTTGAAGATTCACAATTTCTTTAAATTCTCATACATAAGTAAATGAAGCATTTTCTGTAGTATTATATATATTAAATTAAATCTTTTCACAGACTTAAGATGTAAACTAACATTACAATAGTAATATTTCATGTATTTAGCCATAATGTAAACAGTGCTATGACCCAACTAAGATTGTGATGTAATATAAATCATTCAGAATGAGTTATGCTAAATTAATTAAAAATTAAATTAAAGAAAACAACTTTAAAAATTTAATGAAAATATTCAATAACGTCTAAAGTTTAATATTTCTGTAGTGTATTTTTTATTACACCACTCTCATATGAGATAGGGATTGGTTTTTATCAACTTTTAACACTTTGTATAAGGATGTAATGATAAATATATGACCAAAGACATGTGTAAAAGATGTTTGATCCTCAAGATGCTTATTTTGTTTTAAATCAGCACTCATCAGTTGCCCTGGATCACAATCTCTTACACATTCTTTATCATTGTTTAATATATACAGATAGCAAATTACTACAGTTTAATTGAAAAGTGTCAAACTTGCTGTCCTCACAACGTTAACACAAACCACTTAATGGAGTTGTATTAATATTTTTTTAATCATTCATTTTGGATTAGAGATTATTCAATAATGAATAATATTTCTGTAGTGTAATTTTAACTACATCACTTTCATGCAAGATAGGGATTGGTTTCTATCCACTTTCAATATCTTGTAAAGAGATGCAATCATAAACATATGATCAAAGACATGTAAAAAAGATATATTATCCCAAGATATACATTTTGTGCTGAAACAGCACTCATGAGTCTGTACCTTGCATGAGAGTCATGTAGTAAAACTACACTCTAGAAATATTATTCATTATTGGATCATCTCTAGTCTAATTGATTAATAAAAGCTGTTAGTATACTTCCATTAAGTGGTTTGTGTCAAAGTTGTGAGGGCTGCAAGTTTGTTACATTAATTAATCCATAGTAATTTGCTATCTATATGTACTGAATAGGATAAAGGTATAAGAGATTTTGGTCTGGCTCAAATGATAAGTGCTAGTTCAGCATGAAATGACATCTTGGATTTTTTACATGTTGGTCATATGTTTATGATTACATCTCTCAACAAAATCAGTTCTTTCCTTGCATGAGACTGATGTAGTGAAAATCACACTATGTAAATATTATTCATTATTGGGTAATTTCTAATCTAATAAATTATTAATAAAAATTATTAAGTCTAAAGTTTGTTTTTAGAATTTTACCCACTATTGTATAAGAATGAATGAACAATATTTCTGTATTAAAAAAAACTACGAATAAATTAAAAGTCAGCAAGATTAATATATATATGCAAGAATAAGTGATTCATTTTGAGTTATCTAAATCAGTGAGGCAGTTATTTTATCATTCATTATATGTTTTAGTGCTAAAATACATTATTATAAGATTTCTGTTATTTTACAGAAAAGTTATTATATTTGTTATCTCGTAATAGATTTAATGATGCCATATCTATCAAATAGCCTTTTCTATAATCTAGAGGCTGTAGGAATACATCTTTTGCATATAAACTCATTCTTAAGGAAGTATTTTCATGTATTTGCTACCCAAACACAAATACAAAACTGTTATTAAAAATAAAACCAAACAAAAAAGTGAAGTTAATTCAAATTTTCAATTTTAATTCCTTAGACTACTTAGAAAGATAATCTTATTATTAAGCATACAATAATATATAAAATCAAATGAATATGAAAGACAATTAGATGCCTTATATTCTGACTGATGATTCACAACCATTCAGTTGATTACATTATTTTATAATGCAAGATTCATTTTATATATGTGTTATCTTCTGCACCATGCCTCAACATAAATTCTACTTATAACATGAGACATATGAAGTTTAAAATATATTGTAATTAATAAAAAATTATATAAGTGAATAAATTAAAATTTTAATCATACATTTAATAAATTAATTATTAAAATTATACAGTGCTTAATGTCCGAACTTTTGATGTTTCAAATGTCTGAAAGAATGTGAAGGTTTAAAACTTATTTGAATCCACAATCTTTTATTTATTAAAATAAAAAAAATGTTTTCCTCTTCATATATAATTATGATTTATTTTTGAGAATAAATACAAATTATATTAATATGAATAATTCACTCAATAAAATTAGTAAATTATATCAGCTGTTTTTCTAGTTTAGTTATGGCAAGTAATATATGTAATGTGACCTTTTATTTAGGTCCCTGTAGTTAATAATTCCAAAATTTTAAATGATAATATATTTGGCATTAAAATATTAATGAGTGGTTTTCAATAAAAATTGTTTTGGATGCACTGGGAAATTTGCATTGAGTGGAGATGAGATTTCAAACCCAGTCTAAGCTTTGAAACTAGAAATAAAATAACAATTTGAAACTATTGTGATTTGGGAGATAAATATATTACTATTTTATTATTGTTGAATAGCAATTGAAATAAATAAATAATTAAATCAAATTGGTAAATCTTGTAAAATAAATCATTACAGTAAATTACTTAAGCATATTTTTTATGTAGTATATCTAAAGCTGTCTTAAATAATAATGGGTAGTTATTAAAAATGAAGCCAGAGGGGGTAATACTAATTATGCATACCAAAATTATTGGCCAATTCACTCCCACAATGCATCAGAAAAACAAGCTATATATTGTCTAACCCAGTGGCAGGGGGGGGTTGACTAAGAAAAACAAGAACCAAGCAACCACAGAATTCCAGTCTGATCTAAAATAAGGAAAAAAAACTAAATATCAGAAAATTCTGAAATCTAATTCAATGAAATGATAATATCTGGCTATCTACAAATGTTGGAATAGAAAATCTAAAAACCTTGCAGTCATTTAAACACCATTCTTCTATTGATTGATAGTTCTAAGAAGTTATACAGAAGGAGGAATGGAAACCTTATGCATCCTAACTGTCTCTCATAAATCTTATTTTAAACCCAGGAAAATTCAAGAGAAAGTAAGCGTTTGCTTTTACTTTATTTATACATGTAAACTTTTATCTTTAAAAATAACGCACAAATTATTTATACGTAAATTAAAAAGTTGATTATGTTTGAATTTCTCACCATTCCTATTATTCAGCAGAACAAGATTGTGGTTGTAAATTAAAATATCAAGAAAAAAATAATGATTCGAAATAATATTAAAAACAAGTGTTATATATATAATAAATAAATTAAAAGTCATTTTGGAATCATCTAACTTTTAATAAAGTAAAGTTAAAAAAAATAATTGCGTGATTTTATTATCTATTCTCTATTGTCTGATGATTTTTATAGCGGGAACCTATGTAGTGAAAGAAATAATCAATTACCAATTAATTAAAATGCTAAAGATGTCATAGTGATAATTGGATAGATTCTTTCTAATATTGACAATCACATCATACTTTGCCGATAAGAATGGAATGAGATAAATATTTACCTTTAAAGTTTTATTGAGAAATATACATTGTTATAATAATGTTTTACAATATTAGAATATATTTCGACTGTTTAAACATTGCTACACATATATGTATTACCATGCAGGGAAGAATAAAATTAACAAAAAGTTTTAAAAGAAAAGGAAAGATAAATATGCTAAGTGTAATAAAATTCCACTAATTTTTCAAGGAAAAATTATCTTGATTTTAAATGTAATAAATGATTCTTGTTATACTTCATTTGAAACGCTTACAGAATAAATCAATAAATATTTTAAAAAGTTTGTTTTGAAGATTCCCATAACCTAAAGAATTATTCAGGAAAATTATCTAGAGAAAAGTAGATAAACTTATCTTTTTAAATCTGCTACAATTGGAAGTGTGAATTTTAATTGCCTTGTTAACTATCGATACTGAAACCATCAAATAATTTTTGCTTTTGGATAAGTGTTAAATATTTGCTTATTATACATCCAACAGGATAATCAAATATATATGCGTTATTTGGAATGTTTGCTAATCACAATATTAATTCTTATTTTAACTTACAGCAATGGAATAACTTGAACAAGTAAGATAAAAACTTAATGGATAAAAATGTACATTTATTTTGTTTATATAATTACTGTGTTATGTATATTACTTACATAATGGGTTACTTGGAAATTTTGTTTTTAAAACATGTGTGCTTTACTGTGGCATGAAAAATATATATTGAGTTAAAAAAATGTGTAAAAGATATATATCTATTTTATGTATATTTATATTTTGTTTTTAGTTAAGGGAAAACCGGAAATTATATATATCGTTTATCTAGAGAGAGTGATAAAAATATTTACTTCTCTCATATTTCAAAACCAATTTTAATGTATATTATTAAAGAGGTGAATATACAGACATTTTATCAAATATATATATATATATATTGGAATGACCGGATTATTTTTTTATATAAAAGAAAATTTGATATAAGCCTTTTTCATTTTGTAATTTTCTATAGAAATGAACTTGTCCACTTTGAATACAAATGCAGGTTTGATCTTTATTGCTTAAATATGTTGTGCTCTCTCTAATAAAAGGATAGTTGTCATTTTAAATGATTAATGATCATTTGACGTGTATATTTTGGTGGGTCTGTTGATACATTAATGATTCTGCAGTGTGAAATGGAGTATGTATTCTCCACTGTTATTGTTGGTATTGTTTTATCTTGCTATAATTTGAGAATGACTAGTGACAGTTTTTAGTTAATGGGATGTTCCAATAAAATGGCATCCAATAGATTAATATTTATATGGAGCATAGGCTGATGGAGTGTCACCTATGGCTAATTTCATGAGAGGAAAATTGGTAGAGGCTAAGTACTAATTAATGCTTATAAGCATAAATAATCCTAGAAAGAAAGGATATCCATGGTTTGAATTCTATATGTTTTTGTGATGAGGCAAAGCCCACACATGTATTCCCATAGAGAGGTATTAGAATTAACCATATTATTACACAACTGTCATGTTGTTTTTATAAAGCCTCCCTTTTTAGTGTTAAATTCCTCATGATGATATAGAGTTAGTTTTTCCACCATGTATGGTGAAGTATAATAGGTCCAAATCATATAGCAAGTATAAAATAATATTAGATTTAGGAACACTCATCTAGCATAGTGTTTTCTTAATTGAAATAGTGTTTATGATGTTGTAGGATCATCATCAGTTATAGACAGACCAAACCAAAATCTATTAATGATTGTGGAAAATTTTAGATGTACAAGTAAGAGATGCACATTGGTAGTGTGGATTCACCTTCATCAAATAATGATGTGACAATAGAATTGTAAGATCAGTTACGTATTCAAGGGTTGAGCTGTGGACATAGGTAATGCTTAATGAGATCTATGTGTATTTGACTTTTAATGTCTAGTCTTCATTTAATGCACTAAACTTATTCATTTCAAATTTAAATAAGTTAGTAATTGCACAGAATATGATAATTGCCCTTATCATATTCTGATAAAAGAAAGGGTTTTAGGAGAATGCAATACTTTTAAAATTTTTTCTGAATTCTAAATTTATACTTGGTGCATATCCTAAAGTTCTAAGTATACTGCTAGTTATAAATTTAAGTGCTAGTCAGCTTAAATAAGTTTTAGTATCTTATTCTTAAAAATATGCCAAAGAGTAACAAATGATATTTTGAATATTATTTTCTAAGCAGGTTGTATCATTTGCTGAGTATATGGTCAAGGGGATACTAAGTATTTGTCCCATCCATAAATTATTTTAATATATTAGTTTTATTTCATGCCATATCTGTGAATTAAAAATTTGTACATATTGTAAATAAAGTTTGTTGTGTTTAAAATTTTATTTAGTTGCATGTAATCTTATTGCTAATTACCACATATATACACTATTATTGTTATTGCTATCAACCTATCAGAAGATTATAAATTGAAATCATCATCGACCAATATAGCACTATTAACTATATTATGCTATATCATAATAATTTTGGTAAGCCTTATAATTTATTGGTACATCTAATGCATCATCACACAATAATCAAAATGTTAATAACTTAGAGTACAGATTATTTTAAGTAATAGATTAAAAGATAACTATAATATTGATTTGATTGATTTAGTTAAATCCGCAGAGCTATCATTCACTGATCTTGATCACATGGTTTATAATTATTTAAGAAAAGGAATTTGGTAAGTTATTGTATTTATTTATTAAAAAGTCATTCCCAGTCGTAAATTTTAAAGTTTATATTAGTTATAAAGTTTATGTGTAACTGCTAAATATAGTTCTTAATTTGAGTTTATATTGAGAGCTGTTTTGTGCATTATGTTTGGGTAGTGGTAAAATCCCTCTTACTGACCCAAATATATGTTGTATAACAATTTATAGTGTTTGAACCCTGAGAAGAATTAATTGTTAAGTTTCAAGATAGAATTTAAATTTGTAGTAAATTTTATTGCTAGTCAATTATTATAGTTGGACTTGAAATAGATTACTTTCACTGTTTTATGAAAGTCAACCAAACTTTAAGGTAGAAATTACTTCTTTTGTTATAAAATGTATAGTTTGTTTTAACTTCATGATAAATATTCTGGTTGTGTCAAGCTTGAAATCCCTATTTTTATTTAGCTTATTTTTTTTTTTACCATTTAATACCATATTAGTTTATAGTTTAAGATTTTAGTCTCCATCATTAACATTGTTCTTCAATTTCATCTTGATCGTTCTTTTAGTTATTCATTCTCATTTGACATTAACTTATTACCATAATTGATTAATCATACATTAACTTTTATTCTTTTATCATCTCAACTATTCATTAACTCTTATTCTATCATCATCTCAATCATTCCTTATTCTCTTACATCTTTCTCTTCATTCTTAGACTCATTTCATTCCACTATTTAATTATTACTTCTTTCCATCATCCATTTAGTCATTTACATCATAATTTACTCATTATTTCATTTATAGGTTTAATTTTCTAATCATTCCAGAGATATAATTATTAGTTATTTATTAGTTTGCTGAATATCAAATTTAACTCATCTCATTTTGTTTGTGTGGATTTCAGGGCTGGTTTGACCAGAAGTTATTATTTTTATTAGTCGCCTTGTGATCTTCTTTAGATCAACAGTTTCATGCTAGTTTTATTTAATCTAGGAATCATTTCGTATATTACATTTTCATGTCTTTATGCTCATATTCTTGATAATGAGAGTATGATAGGTTGCATAAGAGAATTTATTCACTAAAATGTGTGGTATGAGTCGTTGGTGACCAGTTAGATCTGGAAGCTAGGTTACAGTTGCGATTATGATGCTTAAAACGTGTGGTATGATTCATTTATATCACAGCGATCTGGGAGAAGGTTACAATATATATATATATTTGCATAGAAAGTACCATTTTTTCACTGAAGGCTTAATTTAATATATATAGGTAATATTTGAACAATGGAAATTTCTACTAACACTTCCAATATTTAGACTTTCTCCCTTTTTTAAGTCATCTGCTTTTTTCTTTACTAAAATCAAAAAAGGTTCAAAACAATAAAAACTTTAAAATAATTACATGTGAATTATATAAATGATTTAGCAAAAAACTCTTTATTTATAATTTTGATTAATAAGTTATAATTAATTTTCTCATTACATTTTTATATTTTTTAAAGATTCTTATACTCATTCATAATATATTTTTATTTAAAATATTTGTGCTCACAGAAGTATTTAATGTTAATATGTCACTGAAGCAATTTATGCATTAATCATATAGAAATATTAATTATTTATTAGTATAAACAATTTTTTGTAAAAAATTGCTTAAATATATTCTTTAAAGTGAAACTTATTCTGATTACTTGTGGAAAAAACTTGCATAAAGATAATAGTGAAATTAAGATAAATTGTTTTGCAGATGCACATACATTGGTAAGAATCTATCCATGTTTGTAGTGAACAGTCTCATAGTAATACTGTAAGAATATGTGGATTAGTTATTAGGAATGTGTTTTACTTCGATTTAAAAGAATTAGTTAATAGTTACTAGACTCTATTTTGCAGTTTTTATTAGTAGGCATTTATATTGGATGACATTAGGATTGTATCTTTTTTGCTTTTTTTAAAAGGATTAAAAGGACATTGTCTATATTAATGTTAGTCTTTATTTTGTAGTAAATATTTTGTAAGTAGACATTTTATTCCATAAATGTGTGACAGTGATTAGGTATTTAGCATACTTTGCTTGTGATATAGGACTAAAATGTATAATATAGTGAACATTTTTTAGATAGCTAAAGAATGTCAAGACTGATGTTTTTTCTTCAGATATAGGGTCACACCTAATCTAAATAAATCAATAAGTTGGTAAATAGAATTTTTTTTGCTGAATGTTTGGACAAAAGGTTGTCTGGTTTTAATTATGCTAACATAAGTTTGAAAGAATATTGCAATGTAGGTGAGACATTAAAAAAATTGGTTGTTTACTCTTAGTGTGTTGAACTTGAGGGCATGATTTCTATGCAAATGCACAGAAATATGCCATTTAAGTGGCCGCACTGCTATATAATGTTCTATTCCAATCGTTAAGCATAGAAATAGTCTGTTTACTTGTCTGCAGCACCTATTTCTATGCTACATCACAGAAATAGGATGTTTATTCTGCCACAGAGGATGCCACCACTTATGGTGAACTTTGTGTTACACAGTTTATACGAACAATCCCATTTTAAATTTCACTATGGGATCTATTTCTATGCTACAGCACTAGAAATAGGACATATTATTCTGCTGCAATTAATATGAAC
The DNA here is from genome assembly GCA_028023455.1 of Epiperipatus broadwayi. NCBI lineage: Eukaryota > Metazoa > Onychophora > Udeonychophora > Euonychophora > Peripatidae > Epiperipatus > Epiperipatus broadwayi. The sequence continues at coordinate 4,946,480 of JAQFVV010012420.1, forward strand.
AATCCCATTATTAACATTTCGGTACAGGTATTTACAGCACAGAAGTAGGATGTTTATTCTGTCACAACGGCCACTGCCACTTACGGAGAGCTTTGGGTTACACAGTTTATATGAACAATCCCATTTTAAATTTCACTATGGTATTTTGTGAGGGTGTCTGTAATTGAGACTGTCAAAAGTCTTCAAATTCGTGTGCCCAAGTCATTATTTTCCAAATCCAATGATGTAGTATGAGGTAATAAAAATTGTGGAAACTTTGCCCCACTTCTCTAGTCAAGGGTGACCCTTTAATCAATTGTCAAAGGGGAGGTGTGTGATTTTTATGAAATCATGCTAAAATTCACGTATGCATGAAAAAAATCGCGAGACCAATCGAAAATACCGGTTTTATTTTTGGCCACAATATTGTTTTGAATAAACTCTTTCTTTTTATTTCTTTGTTAAAATTACAAAATTATATTTGCGTGGCCATGATGTTGTTTTGGGAAAATTATTTCTTTTTATTCTTGTTAAAATTAATAATTTTATTTGCGTGACCACGATGTTGTTTTGGAGAAATTATTTATTTTTCTTCATGTTAAAATTTGATTTGCATCACCACGATATTGTTTTTATTTGTTTTTATTCTTATTAAAATTACAAATTTTATTTTAGAAAAATAAAAATTAAAAAAACAAAAAAAGGTTTATCCAATTTATTTTTTATTTATTTTAGATAAATTTCATTAATTATGATTTTATTGTAAATCAAAAAAGCACTTTAAAGTTGAAATAAAGAATAATGGCCCGATAACATAATTATTCTGTTTGTTTACATAAAAATTACACCCTCAAGTGGTTTCAACATGCTAAGAGTAAACAACCAAAAAAAATCAATTTTCAGGATAGCTGAAGGAGATAATAATGAAAGTATATAATGTATAGTATTTTACTCACTTGATGTTGAAAGCCATATATAAACAAAGGCAAGTTACAAAATCTTTGACACATAGAAAGGCAAGAACTTGAAAGATAATGTTTAGTATCATTGAAAGATTTGAAGCATTGCAAGCATAAAAAAAACAAAAAACAAATATGAATTTTATATATATTTCTTAAATATGTATATTATTTTTTCTATCCTAAAGCAGATGATGTAATTAGACAATATGTTACCATGATTCTGCTATAATTCAATAATTTGTAATTTACAGCAAAAATTAGAATAAATCATATGGGAGAATATATCATTATTATCAAAATTATTAAATTAAAATGTAATATGTAAAAATATTACAAAGCTCTTAGTATAGTTGTTTCTATGTTAAAATTGCTTAAATGGAGACTTTGTTTATTCACCATATATGATTTACCGTTAGATAATTTTTAGAAATGGAATTGACAAATGTGATTTCAACTATTTTGTTCTGCAAATTGAGATCTTTTCTCCTTAATCTTTCAAAAGAATATTTTTCTATTGTGAAGTAATTTTTGATATAATATCTTATTTGTATACTAAGCTATTAACAGATAAAAATAATTTGTAATAATTGAATTAGACTTTTTTTTAAAAAAAATAACATTGAGGATGCTTTTATATTAACACTTAATTTACCAACTTCATGGGAGAACAAAACATCTTTTCATGGGAACATATTGTATGTATAATGATTGTATCTCTCTATGTGTACATAATGATAGAAAATGGGAGAGAGAATCATAAATTTGTCAAGCATAGAAAGCATATGCAATCACATTTTAAGTTAAGATTAAAGGAAATGTTATTGTTTTCATCTGGTAATTATTCTATATAGGAAATATTTTTATGGTGTTAAACTTGGTACATAAAGATAATTAATAAATATTTGAAAATAACATAAACTTTGAAATATTTAAATAACTATAATCTAAGGAGGAAATCATTTAAAAAATGGTTTAACAACATATTGTACAAGATATAAACTTTCTATTGCTATAATATTTTTTCTAATACAAATTATTTTATACTATAATGTAATACAGAGACCATTTATCAAAAGATTAAAATAAGAAGGACCTAAACTCAAGTATACATATTGTAATGATCAGATTTAACATAGTTCATTTATTTTTCATTTTCTTTATTTATGTACATAAATTACATGGTTGCCATCTGGCTTTAAGCATTAGGAAATAAACTAATACATAATAAGTATATAAAAAATATTCTATAAAGACAATTAGCTTATAATCATGATTTTTTGCCATGCTACTAAATGTTGGTATGTTAATCAGTTATTTCCACTTTATTTAGTTAGTAATAGTGTGTTAAATCAATAAAATTTTGAATGTATGAATGGGAGGCAAGCCCATTGCATAGACAAGCTAGATTGGGATTCTGTTAGATAGATGTCAGTTTTAGCTATCTAGTATTATATTTGAATTATTATTATTGATAATAATGTATGGCTGTATCCATCAATTCAGGTTATGAGTTACATCTGATTCTCATTCTTATGTAATGTATTAGTATTAGATTATTGTAACATCATTTGTGAATGCTGATCTTTATATCTTATTTAAACAGTGGTGTGTGGTAGATGATCAAGTTCTACCATATGACATCCATTTTCATTTCATACATGTCATAATGATATATATGCAACTTCCTTTCACTGTATGCCATATATATACAATAGATGGTTAATTCTTACTGTAGGCATACAATTATCACATGTATTTGTTCTTTTATAGATACTATTGTAGGACAGATGTCATTTCCTGTATTTTACAATTATTTTATTATTTAATTTGTACTAATATCATAACCTATAATTGATCATAACAGTCAAGTAATAAGATCAGCCTTAATTTATAAGCTTGTATCAGTTAGCATTAAAAGAGTGATGAAGATAGTAGAGAGCAGTTAGGTATCTGTGCTGTAGATTGGAATCCTTTCAAACAATTAATTATAATAATAGTCTACATTAATAGTGTCAAATAGGAATTATTTTAAAATATTGAATCATTACATCACCATATACTGAAGCAGTCAATCCTAATTAATGATTGAACTTCATGGTCCTTCATACTTATCAAGTTACTAACCCAGGTTTAAACTTTATGTTCTATCCCACTCCTATATTCATGTATATCTATTTTATGTATATGTTTGAGATGATCAACTAAAAAGTTATAAAATTTAGCTTTTAATATTTTTTACTATTATTTATTATTAATTCTTTTTATTAAAATCAAAATATATTAGGTGCAGCTCAAATATATATATATAATGGGAGAAATTACTAACATGATATTAATTTTACAATTTTTTTTTTTTTGAAGTTTGTAAAATTAAAACTTTTCATTTAAATTCTTTATTTAAAAAAACTGTATTTTTTTCTTTTAAAAATCCAAGATGGAGTATGCAACTGTTAATTGTCCTAAAATAATTAAAAGGGTGAAAGTTTTACATTGTCTAATTTTGGGAAAGAATCTCTAATTAAACTGTACTAAAAGTAAAAAAGGAAATCAAATTAAGAATTTCTACTTTTGCAATTAACATTTTATCAAGTCTATTTCTAATCTGGAAATAGATTTGAATATATTTTTGGACAAATTATCTAACAGTTGCATCTCCAAAACAATAGATGAAGGAAATGAGAAAATTCCTACTAAATAGTAATCGCGAATGAAAATTTAAAAAAGGGATATTAAAAGCATTTCTCAAATACCTGAGGGCAGTATATAATGGGCTGATTTTTGACCACCAGGAGAGAGAACTAGTTTTTAGATTAGCAGTCGCCAAAATACTTCTCGCTACTTTATTTTTTAAAATGTTGAACAAGTAGTCAAACTAACCAACTTTTCTCTCTCACCACCAATAATCATCTCACTGATGCCCCAAAATGATAGAAAGTATGATCTAAGACTGGAGGAATGCCTAATAGAAACTTGCTACTACATTGGAAATCATTTGAATCCTGTTAATTTGCCATGCTGGAGCCGAACTGTCAAAATGGACTTTTTAATATAGCAAGGTAATTAACCTAAGAACTGCCTATGAAATTTATGTCTAATTTTTTCTAAAACTAATCTCAACCTCGGCTATCCAGATTTCTTACTTAAATTGTTAAACTAAATGTTTTTTTAACTGTTAATGTAAATTTGCTCTCATACTAAATTTTTTCTTTTATATGTAAAGTCTGTCATATGCACTTATTTTTTTAATTTGGTGCAGTTTCTTTCTTAATTTTAAACTGTGTTTTATTTTATTATTTTTAAGTTTTTAATCTAAACAATCTTGCGAGCCTAATGTATAAAGTTATTTTTCCCTATCTACTCATACCTCCTTGGGTTGAGGTTAATAAAATCCCCTCTCTTTTGAATTAGATGTAAGTACATTCTTAATTAATATGCTTGCCAGATTGTTTCTCAAGTTGACCTAATTTTATGATTTTCTTTAATGCATCAAAAGAGTATTATTTATGTATAAATTTTAAATATCCAAAAAATTAATGCTGTTAAATATTTTATATGTCACTCACTTAATTCTGAAAAGGTGATTTCTTATTGTTACTGCTTTTTTATATATTCCATATTAATATTTCAAAGACTTGATTATTTTAAAGTTATAAAATTCATGAGGGTGGGATTTCAATATGTTAAATAGCAAGGAGAGAGTAGGGCGGTGATTTAAAAATCTATTTTGTATGAATTAAATCTTTCCCATATATTACATGGCATAGCGTTAATTGCCTAACTTATAGCATATGAGTGAGGTTCATGTATCTTAAAGTAGTAACTTCCATTTCATATCATTAAAGACATAGTGTTACGATGCGTTGCTGATATATGGCTTAGTTTTTTTTTATTACATGCTTCTAGTCTGGAGGGTTGTGATGAGTTCGAACCCATAGATGTTCTTCATGCCCTATCCCATGGACAGTTGACCTTCCTGGGATCATTTTCATATAACAGGCCTGTCATGTCAGTTGTACCAGAGAACCCTGGGGACTTCGCCAAGCCTAGGTAAACTTCTCTAAGCAGTGCCCTAAAAAAGGGACTCTTAGCCATTTTGTTTGGAAGCATGATCTCATTTCAGATTCTTCTGCTTTCATATCAGCACCGTTCCTTTCATTATTATTAATTTATTTATTTAATGACCTCATTTCGATGCTGTAACAATAAAATTGTGCTTTGCTTATATATATATCTTTCCAATAGTAGTAATTAGTTTAATTAATAATGTTGTTTTTTTTATTTTAAAAACTCTCACCATCGTAATTTAGCCCGTTTATTTAAGAGTATACATTTGTTAGAAAGATGAAGCATTCTTTTCTTTTTAAATCTGAATTTAAAGAATGATTAAAAATATTTTGTTCTCTAAGCAAATAAACTTGATTTAAATGTATGTTGTTTTATTAAATGTTCACAATATTATCTTTAATGAGTAAACCATTTTTTTAAAAATATATTTTATTGATTTCATGATGAAAACAGTGTGAAAATAGTTTATGTAATATGTATAATAATTTCTAGAATGCTCCATACATTTGTACATTAATCATTACCTTTCAGAACCACCCCTAAAGTGTTAATTCAAATATGTTGGAAGTTTGTTTTGCAATCAAATGATTGGCATCTTGATCACCCACCGAATATACCTATTTACATATATGTTGTTTGTTCATAAGAGCATATGAATCATAATAGCATGATCAATTGTATGTAACTTTTTATACCTTCGGGTAGATCATCTTGTCATGCACATTCAAGTAAATATATAATTAATTTACTGTTTCATTAAATGTTTTATTAAATATTTTATTATTCAAACCACTTATGTAGTTTGAATTATCTTCTCTCCACTTCCTTACATTCCAACATATATATGCATTTTTTTTGTTAAATATATCTCATTGTCTCTTTCACTCTTATAGTGGGCCGGACTTAAGAATTAATTCTCATGTGCCATAATTGTTATGTTATTCATTAGGTGTTCAATCTGGGGCTTGTGGAATGGGTTCAAAGCTAGATTGGTCTCTGATATAAATCTTGGGCTTGAGTGGGTTTGAAGTACGTTTAATTGAGTTCCTGCTCATGTTAGCTGGATCAACATATTTTGACCAGTACAATACTATATCTATGCATAATTAAAATTAAATTAATCTAAGAAAATTTGGAAAGATTTATTTAGCTTAGGATAATTTATGAATCAATCGACTAAATCCACACCAGTGTATGTTTTGTTTTGTATATACATGAATAAATACTGTTGGCAATTTGTAATCTTTATTTGCAATCAATTACTTAGGAAGAGTTTCCTGGTTTCTCCTGAACTTAGCAGATTGTAAAAGAAAAGTTGGTATTCTGTGATATCAGAAAGTGGAATGCATTTGTGGATTGCCCTCTGGTGATTTGCATGTGGCTTGTACAATTTTGTCAGTTACAATATTTACATTTATTCAAAAAATAAAAGAAAAATCCAACTAATTGTACCATTTTTTAATGTTTATGAATAAAATGAATAGTATGTTTTAGACTTTTATTGTAATTAAATATGTTGATAATATTTTTTCTATAATAGATCCCCTCCCCCCAATGAAAACATAATAGCAACCTTGTTATAAGTAGACTATAGCCTTTCTAATTGTTTTGATGTTTTTAAATCTATATTGATTTCAGAATATATGTACTTAACTTTACTCATTTCAAAGTCTTTCTTATGCAATATAAAAACATTTTACAGTACTATTACTAAATCAATATCTTTCTTTTTATGGCTTAAAAATGTTACTTCATGATTTTTTAAAATTTTGTAACTTATTTTTGTGCTTAGAAAACAGTTAATTACATGAAATACTTTTATCACATAAAACTTCAGAAATAATAAAAACCTGAAGAAATGTTTTTAATAAATAAGATCATACATGGCTTCAAGATGAAAAAATTGCTGCTGCTATATCATAACATTTATTAAATTTACAAGTTTTCATGTTATTATTTTTTATTTACATGTTTTTGGTAATATATAATTGAAGTAGTGTATATTAATATTGTGCATAATGTGGTTTAACTGTACTAAAATTAATTTTCTTAAAATCATAACTAAAGAAAATTATTATTTTATATATATATATATAAAAGAAAAAAAAAAGCTTTACTTCATCTAAGTGAAAAATGAAATACTCACTGATCCACAAATATTAAGAAACTATCATTTATATTGAATTTTCATTTTTTAATTTTTTTTTATTTTTCTAAACTTTTCAATATCATTTTTTTTTTAATCTTTTTTTTTTTTTACCATCCACTGTTCTTAATACTACTAATAAAAATTAGAAAAAAAATTTATGTATTAAAAAGAACTCATTTTTTAAATGTATAAATCATTTTAAATTTCATTACTAAACCAGAGACCGATATAAAATGACATGCAATAGTAATTATTAGATTAGAAACCAAAAAAATCTTTGGAAAAAAAAACCCCTAAAACATACTTTTATCATGTTAATCAAATTCAAGTTTTCTCCATTAAAGAAATTTTTAAGTCATTCATTAAACCCTTGATTTTCTAACTTTTTGTAGACATATATTTAAAAATGTATATTTACATACAGCAATTATTAAATACATAAACAATATTCATTTTATCACTCTTAGAAAAAGTGCACTTAATTATTAGAACATATTTATGAACTGTTGAATGAAAAAGTATTTTAAATGACTATATGTATATATAAGTACATTAATTAGTAAATGGGATCTTCCTTATGTAAATGAAGAAAATCCATAGCCAAGGTGTATTGATGTGTGGCAACCAATAAGATCATTTCTGCAGGCTGAATGAAATAATAGCAAACCTGTCCATGCTACTATTAATCAAAAGAATAAAATAAAGAAGTATGCTGCAGTGATGTGGATAAGAAAGGCCAGAGATTGGAGATGAATTGAACTTGGAGAGACCTTCATTCTGGTGTGGATTGATACTAGTTGACAATGATGGTGATATAATAGAGTTCCCATTTACAAATGAATTTATATTTGTATTAATCATTAAAAATACTAAATTTATATATATTGAGATGGTTATGTATCTCCTGGCATACAACAACATAGTGGTGTGTATGCATATATATATGATCACTAGATGGAGCTTTACCAATAGCTCTAAACAAGCTTTGTTTACATAAGTGCTGAAAGAGATAGAATTCAAAATCTCTATCATTCTTCCTACCTCCAGACCAGCTGGTTTTGAGCTTAATGGCTCACGTCAGTGAAGGGCTGGGAGACTAGAAAGTAGGCCTAAAATACCAACTCAAAAGTCAGCACTTATCAAACACGTTTCTATCAATTTGAAAGCATGAATTTATCAGATACGTAAATGTCTTCAAACCCAGCTTAACAAACTAGATAACTATATGGGCCTGAAAAGCCTCTGCAATATATAGCATTGCAAAAACCATCAAAGGTACACTTATAATAATTAAAACAATTTATAAATTTTGTAACTTGCTTTTAAGCTTGCATTTTATGATCACTAGATGGAGCTTTACCAATAGATTTGGGGAATGTAAAATTAAGTAGTTAACAAGTTTTTCTTGGTATGGTTGCTGAGAGATTCTTGACTTCATTTAAAAAGAAGCTACAGTACATCACATCACATCAAGCTTTGTTTACATAAGTGCCAAAAGAGATAGAATTCAAAATCTCTATCATTTTCCCTACCTCCAGACCAGCTGGTTTCAAGCTTAATGGTCATGTCAGTGAAGGGCTGGTAGATTAAAAACTAGACCTAATTAATATTTTATTAATTCTGAATTTGAAATTAAAACAAACATGTTTTTATGTTACAATATATATACTGGTAATTATAAAATTCTGCTATCTATTTTGATTAAAGAAATTGCTTTTATTAAAGCTTGTATAACATATTTTGATAAAAGTCCTATAAAGTTGTTTCTGAAAAGATTAAGGTGAATTGAAAAGAATCATTACATTTTAAAAGAAAATTTAATTTTAATTATCGCTTTTTTTAAAAAAAAATTTCATTGTAACTAAAAAGGTAGGAAAAGATATTAGGAGGTTTTACAGTTCTACAATAGTAAAGTTATTATGAAGATATAACTGAAGGCAAAACAGTGCAAATCCAGTTGTTGCTACTAGTTCACAATAGTAGAATTTGGATTCACAAAGAAATAATGGCTAGATTTTATATGGTTCATAGCCATATATACATAAGTGTATTAGATGGCATAGAGACTGAAGGGAGCTGATTGAATGCCAACAGCTATGAATTTAAATCTTTCCCAAAAATGACAATTAGCCAGTCTGGATCAGCGTCCCAAGAGATTACAATGCTATGTATACAGTTTTATCAATATGAAAAGAAGCACTGTCAAAGGTACTGCATTGAATATATAAAGTACTTATATGGATATCAGTTGGTTTTAAAGATAAATAATTTTTGACAACATTATTCAACCAAAACTAGAATAATGAAATAAAATAATAAATGACTGATTTCAGTTTTATTTATTAAAGTAATAATCATAAAGCATTTCATATATAACATGACATTGCTTTTAAAATCTTGTATTTAAAAATATGTAATATAGGGAGAGTACCAATAGCTCAAACAAGCTCTTATTTAATAAGTGTGGTAAGAGAAAATATTTAAAATCTCTATCTAAAATATTCTTATCCCCAGACCAATTGCTTTTGAGCTTATGGCTCACCTCAGTGAGGAGCTAGAACATTCAGACAATAGATTTAAAATATCAACTCAAAACCCAGTACTTATTTAATACATAACTATTGAGAGTTTTGCAATTTTATTATATATTAAGGGTTGTGGTAACTCATAGTGTCTAAATTGAGATAGCCCTCTTAATGTGTTTGGTGCATTGAGTACTTATAGTTCAGTGGCTAAATTTTTTATTTATTTCAGAATTGGAGGTCACAGATTTACAAGTTATGAATTCACAAGGCAAGCCATTTGTTAAATTTTAAAATAATTTTACTTAGAAATATTTGGCAATATCAAACATTAAAAAGTTAGCAATGCTTTGATATGAATGTGTAATGTCTTCCTTTGTTTCCTTGGTTGCATGAATAATACCCAATAGTTTTAGAAAAGTACTCAAAAATTAATATTATAGAAGATATACTCATACTTGTATGCAATGTAGATGGACACAAACAACCAAATTTTCACACTTTCTTCTATCAATTTAAAAAAAAAATCTCTAGAAATGAAGCCATATTTGATGTTTTTTTTTGCATGAAATTAACCCAATATAAATATATATCTTTCTAAAAGTCAAAAAGAAACTATTCAATGAAATATATACTTATGCAGGTGACACTTTCAAACTAAATTGAATTGACTGATTTTCAACAAAGAATACCGAAATTTGTACAAATAGTTTTTAAAATCACATCACAAAACATTAAACATACACGCAGAGACTACTTACTGAAATCTGAAATAGAACATCTGGTATAGTTGAAATCTTGGAATGGAACTCTTGCATACAAAATGGGGATTGTCAGCCCCCTCCCCCTTCCTCCTCCGAAACGGTAGTAGGAAATGGTAGTAGAGCACATGATTGTGCAGTACATGCTGTAAGTGGAATTTTGCTAAGCAATTGGAATAAACAAATTGCAATTTCTTTTTTTTAAATGGTCGACATCCAAAAAAAAAAAAAAAAAAGAAACAGCAGTAATAAGAAAATCAATGTATTTATTCAATTAGTAAAGAAAAAACCCTGTAAATTGCAGCACTTTGAGCAGGAAAGTTAACATATTAATTGAATTAGAAAAATAGAAGAATAACTGTAAATTGCAGCACTATGATCAGTTGAATTTTGCCAAGCAATCAGAATAAACAAATGGCAGTTTCTAAAAAAAGAAAGCAGCAGTAATAACAAAATCAATGTATTTATTCAATTAGTAAAGAAAAAAAACCCTATAAATTGCAGCACTTTGAGTGGGAAAGTTAATGTATTAATTGAATTAGAAAAATAGAATAACTGTAAATTTAAATTGTAGCACTATGATAAGTTCAACTTGAGAAATAACTGTAAATTACAGCACTTCCAGTAGATAACAAACAAACAACAGCAGTCAAGCATTGGTGGCTTAGTGGTTAGCATAGCTGCCTTCCAAGCAGCTAGCCTGGGTTTGCTTCCCGGTCAATGCATTTGACATATGAAAAAAACCATAGCTGTAATAACAAAGTCAATATATTAATTCAATTAGTAAATAGAAACATAACTGTAAATTGCATCACTTTGATCAGATGGTTTTTAGACTGGTGAAATAACTGAAAATTGCAGCACTTTGAGCAGATAACAAAGAAACAACAGCAGTAATAACCAGGTCAACATATTAACTCAATTAGTACTATAAATAGAAACATAATTGTAAATTGCAGCACTTTTATCAGATGGTTTTTAGACTGGAGAAATAACTGTAAATTGTAACGCATTGAGCAGATAGTTTTTAGACTGGAGAAATAATTATAAATTGCAGTACTTTGATCAGATCAAAAAGAAATAACAGCAGTAATATCAAAGTCTATGTATTAATTCAATTAGAAACATAACTGTAAATTGCAGCACATTGATCAGATGGTTTTTCAACAAAGATTAATAAAAGGCAGAAGTCAATAATAAAGTTGAAATTGGAAAAAAAAAAACGCAAAATCAAAATTCACAAGTAAATAACGAAGTTGAAATTAAAAATGATAAAACAAATTCACAATAACAACAAGTAACTTTAAAATGTAAACTTTCGAATCTACAATCTCCAAAAACACACATATGTAATAGGTTTGGCTGACACGTTTTGTGCATGTTGAAAAACACGTTTTTCGACAAGAAAAAACCCCAGGTTTATATAAGGATCGCAAGATTATGTGAATATCACATATGTGAAAAGTCATTATATCTTTCCTAGGTTGCAGAAATAATACCCAACTACCAAATATTTTTATTAAAATTGCATATGATTAGATTTCTGGACATTATGGGTACCAAAAACATTAAGACACAACACCAAAATTTTAAATTAATACCTTTAATTGGATGAAAGATAAATGATAATAAAAATATAATTATAAATCTTCGTAGCTATTAAGCAGCAATAAAAACAAAATATTTACAAGGGATTTACAGCTGCTACAGAAGATGATCTCTTTTCTGTGCTTAGCACTTTTACAAATATATTCCTCTTACTATAAAGATAACTATGATTATGGCGTCCTGCAATGCATCAGCATATTATTAAGTACTGGAATAAAGTAAGTAATAATAATAATAAAATAAAATATTTCGACCAGTTATATTTTGCTGGATTGACAACACTTTCTTGGGAGGCAAGTTTCAATAATATTTATTATAACATTTATACTTAATAACTAAAAATTAACTTGCTAACTTTAATAAATAAGATAAATATACTCCTTAAGGCTACTGACTTAGAAAAACCAACATTATGCCTAGGTGTACATTTGACACTTCTAACTACTTATATGAATCATTGCTTAAACACATATTAAATTCCTTAACTCTTAATTCTAGAATGATTTGCAATGTTAGAAATCACATTCATATACATACACTCATCTAATGCTTTCTATGTCCCAACATGAGTATTACTAAATTATTTTACCAGTCTAGCTATGACTTGCTTTGGCTGTGGGATAGATATGATGAGCATTGCTTATCTAAGATCTCAATAATAATTAAATTTAAATTTTGATGTATTGAAACAGTAAGGTCTGCTTTGCAGATCTTTGTTTCACCTTTTCTCACCTATTTCCTACCCTCATACCTTAGTTTGAACCTCAATCTATTGTAGTGTGTCTGCAATGTGCTTATATACCAAAAATCCCGCCCAATTTTAAACCACAAGTACAACGCTCGTATTATATATATAAGTATAACTCATGCCCAAATAAATAAAATATTATTGATTGTGTGTATGTTCACATAATTTAGATTTTTTTAAAAGTAGGTTATATAGGTCGTAATTGCGCACACACTGTAATATGTATTTTAAAACTTATGTCAAAATTATAAATTGTTAAAATTATTTTGTTTGAATCTATTTACAAAAATATATTACAGTCGTAATATATTTTTGATTTAAAATAAAATTCATATTCGTTTAGTAAATAGATTCAAATATTGCAATTTAAAAAGTAAAATAATTTTCTTTTGAATTTAATAAAAGTCATGCCATATATTTCTGTTAAATAAATGAGGGCTGGTAGGAACAATAGTTTAATTATTTAATGTTATAGAAGCTTATCAAAATATACAGCAGATGTCCACTTAAGGTTTTCTTTCAATCAGTAAAAGTAATTTTAATTAAATCAAGTTTGTAATTCAAATGTCGACAAGGAAATTAACAATAGAAATTAATTAAAATTTTGTTGAATTTTTTTAGACATTCAGATAGAATTGATAAGTCCGAAGTATTTTTGTAATGCTCCAGGACAGTTGTATTGTTCAGTTCCACTATAAAAAGGAGGGTTTTCTTTTGTTCTCTATTCTAGTGATTTGCTAATGAAATGTTTCTAACCGAAATTATGCTAGTGATATTTCAGCAAATGTGTCTAGTGAAAATATTCTTCAAAATATATTTTCCTGAGATTTTTAGCTACGTGCCTGACTTAAATTTGAAGCCGAGTTTTCATCTCCAAATTAATTGACTATGTTTACCACACAATTTGCTAACCTTGACATGTCAGAGTAGAGCCGGCAAGAAGGCTATTTTCCCTTGGGAATGGCCAGCTGCTGCTCTAGACCATCGAAAGCTATCACATGAAGAACCTTGAAACTGCTGCTGCTGCCAAAATATGAACAATTCCAGATTTTGCTGTTGAATTGTATAAAACCTGCCGACCATCACTCTATCTGCAAATGTTTTTCCAGAGGTAAACCCAAATTAACCCGAGAGCTCTTGTGATTCCTAAATAATATGCTATAGCTATTTTAAATTTTTTTTTTTTTATTTCACATAACTTCATTATGTATTCTTTTAATGTGTTCTATTATTATTTTCAACAGTTTTGCTCTCTATCCTTGGGTTAATATTTTCTATTTATTAATCTTTCTTTTATTTTATTATGATAATGTGTCAGAATAGTTTTTGACTGAGTGAATTATTCCCTTTTGTTGAAAGTAAGATGCCGATATTATGATATATTTTAAATTTATAAATAATTCCCAATTTTATTATATCGCAAATCACTCGTTCGAGGGCTATTCTAATCTTCTTTAATATATATATATATAATCAAATAGTTTAAAATCTACATTTTATTGATTTTAACCTAATATGAGGGTATGTGCGAGGCCAATGATTAAAATGTGCCACAAATGCATGATTGCGTAAATAAATCTATACTTTTCAAACCCGCAAGCATGCATTTTCCTAATTTTAAATACTGTATTCTACTTTAATTTCAAAGTTCATCATTGATGTCGAGAATGTGCGGACCCTTTTAAATGAATTTCTGGCAATTTGATTGGGCATTTCTCTCAATCCAAGTAAACCCATTTTGTATGTTTTATATACATTAGTCTAGTATTGCTGGTAAATGAATTGGTTGTTGAGACCGCTTTGTTTTCTTTCCAAGGATTTTAAACGGCCAAGTCCGTTCCCTTTTTATTTCCTGCAGTTCCCAGATAGAGTGTGTACTCAAATGTCACACCTGGGAATTAGACGCAGCCATCACCCAGCCGCTAAGTTGTGGATGAGTTCAAACTTTGGCTGTCCATAACAACACATTCCTACGGGTCAGCGGCAAGATGCCCTCCATAGTCATTCCAAATATTTCCCATTTATTTTATTTATATATTTCTTTTACAAAGCATCCATGATTTAAATGTATCACAACCTCCATCCTTTAATAAATTCATTATTAGCAATACCGACCTCCCAATGTAACTTTAATTATTATTATAAAATAAATGCCTTGATCACATCCCCACTTTATTGCTTAGTAAGCTTTTGTCTGTGCTATTCTCGAAATCAATAAATATTCTATAACACTTAATTTTTCAAATATTTTATTAAACTTTTATAATTACTCAAAGCACCTCGCACATGTTCCCATCTCTTTTAAGCACATTATCATAATATTATATTAGCCTGAGGGATAGAATATATAATTTTCTTTAAAACCTTTTGTAATTTTGGAATATAATGCTAACATTTATTTAATAAGCGTCCCTGTCTCATATAAGCAGACAGTGGTATTATATATATATATATTTCTATATAAATAAATCTTTGAAATCATTTAAAACTAATTTTGATCTTTTATTTTATTGATTCCTATCACTGTCTTGGTCTATATATCTATTTTCTATATTTCTTTTGTCCATCCATAGACGTTAATTAGCAACCCAAACTTATCTTAGTATAGAGTCTCTTTGTTTCTCTCTGACCACCAGGCACCGGTAAAAGGTTATACTAGTAGTAGCATCAGATGCATTATCATGTAGGTGGCGCTGTGAAATTTGGACTTTAGATTCGAACTTAGTATATCTAGAAGGCAACCCCTCCTAGAGTGTTCAGTTTCATGTGTGAGATTTGAATTCTGCAGTGTGTTAGCGAGATATACGATTCCGACTGTTACAGTATTATTGGTTCTAAAAATGCTTGAGAGCAAAGCTCATCTAAACATTATACATCAATTCCTTAAGTTATACTTTTAAATCTAAAGTATCCCAAAGTAGATAATACACTTCAAAATCTAAACAATGTCCCATTATGAAATTTTAACAGTTTCATACCAAATCTGGCGATAAATATACATCCATAAGGAAAAGAAATTCACATAATAACAGATTATTATTGACATGAACCTGGAGCATACCTTCAACTTGAGGGCTATGAAATATGTTAGGACCTCATCACTACACATATGAATATGGGTATGCACAACTCATTATGACTACCACAACAAATTACTAATGACATTGGGAATACATCCTCATTTTCCTGAACACACTAAAATTTTTAACATTTATCATCATGAGAGCTATGTTCCATCTCAACCTCCAAGGCAGTGAGACCTTTGCATATCTTGATCACACAAAGGTCACAATCACACATAATCCTAAGAGAACATAGTTTGAACTCTCATAAAAACTATTATTGATGCATGAACGATAATTTAATAATAGTCTAATATGACTAAACAATAATAAACTAAACTATTTTAGTTTTAAATAGTATAAGATAAGAAATGTGCATCGTTCATTTTCTTTAACATATAATGATTTTAAAACTTGCAGCCTCTAGGACATAGCAATATTAAACTTTCAAAATATATAAATAAGATAAAGCATTCAAATATCAACTTTAACTAGAAGCATAAAATTACATTTGTAAACCTCTTAGACAAACATCCACACTTTTATATAAACATTTCATTTATCTCACGATAGCATTAAAGTTAAGCAATATCAACAGATAATAATAATATAAAAACATATTTTTCCTACTCTAGCCTCAATCTAACACATGGATATTTTACATTATGTTTAACGAATATACTCAATAAAGTAATCTTTAACCTATAATCAATTAATCAATAAAATAATAAAGAAAAATAAAATTATACTTAAGAGTTCTTTTTGGGAACAGTTCATTATTGATGATGATCAGCTTCCTCCTGACTGTTCAAGTTCATCCATATACATTATGATTATTATTGCATGCACATATAATCCAAATGTATTTTATAATGGCCATAAGTTTCAGAAATCACATTATTTTTGACATCCTATGATTATTTCACAATATTATAGTATCCTTACTAAAATTAACATTTTAATAAAACAACTGCATTTTTTTTTTGGATCCAATAAAGACATTTCTTCCAGTTGCACTTAAGATTCACAGAAAAAGATTTATATAATCCAAGGTTAAGCTTAAAAGTTAATCATGAGCTTCCACACATCTTAATAATTCCAACTTTTATAGAATTTAAAAATCCACTTTCCGCAGGATATGTACTTGGTCTAGCATCCATAATTCTTATACAAAAGTTTTCATTTTATTCAAATTTTACTCGACTTTTCATTATAATTAGGCAATAACATTTTGAGCATTTTTCCTTTTATTTTTTTCACGCAAAGAATCGGTCTTTCTTTTACGATGAAATTTAATAAAATATGTAGGTATCTTAATTCTTACTTTTACTTGATTTGCAGTGTAATTTATAACTGCCTTTAATATTTCAATCCAAAGTTGTCTTTTTACTTTTTAACACCATCGCTCTCATCTTTTATACATGATAATTGTTATAACAAAAGCATTATTAATCAAAATTGATATCTGCAACATTTTACATGGGGAAAATTTGTAAGTCCGCCTCAGATGACCCATTCTCTGCATAGCCATCCCGATATTTGCTGTTCTGGAACTCTGATTCATGATTAACTTCAGGATTTAAAATTAAGTATGCCTGATTTGGTTGGTTTATACATACACATTTTATAGAATACAATCAATTTTAAATTAATATTAAGTCAGAAATTGGAACAATCCAAAAAGTATAAAATTCACTAGTATAATAAAAAAAATGAAGACCGAAACTGGGAGACATGAATGAAGACCACTAAGAATAAGGAAAGGAACCCTCCCAAAATGTAAGTGTTCCTTTTATAATTTCTGGTCATCCACCATTCACCCTTGGTATTAAATTTTTGATTGACTATTAAACATAATTTTAATATTAATTATACACTTGTAATAATCACGTGGTTTGCTTGAAAAATTCCCGGATTTACACTGTATAAAAAAAATCTGTAGCACATTGAAATAAAATTTTATAATTAAAAAGAATAGACTAAGTTTTAATTTAAAATTTATAACTGAATATTATTAAATATTTATTTGAAACTGACTTAAAAGTATTGTTCTTTCAATTTGCTATCGAATTGTATATTGCATGCGAAGGAAACACTATAATTGTCCCAATAAATAAAACTTTACGCATACCACACACACGCTTGCTCACCTGCCAATAATTTTGCCAACTAATTGCAGAAATTCTACCTAGTACTAAACCTATTACAAAATTCTTAAAATTTTTACAAGCGTTACCCTACAAATTGACTATTAAAGTAAATACTATTATGAACAAGCTAAGTTTTACGATCTACTCTTACATCGATCTTTTCAATGATTTTTTTATTTTTATTAAACGAATATCACTAGTTGATCACAATATTTAACTCTTAACAATTAAAGCATATCTAAATTTACTGTGTGCTAGACTCAAAATTATCTCCATACACTTAAAACAAACTTATACATTGATTTTCTTTCAAACATTCATCTGATCATTTTAAAATGACTGTTATTTATGATTTATTTATTTATTTAATTAATTTCTTCTATGAGAATTTTTTCTTTATTATAGAGCGGCATCTGCTCCATACTCAGCCATCTTTGGTCAAAACCAATGATTTACTATATATATATATATATATATATATATATATATATATATATAGTAAATCATATATATATATATATATATATATATATATATATATATATATAAACATTACAAGCATAAAGCTAAACTAGTCAATATAAAATCAAAACTACCCCAAATCTAAAATTAAACCAGACCAGAATAAAAATAATATTAAAACACAACCTAAGGTTTCACTGCTACAAGCAGACTTCTCAAGTGTAAAGAAATAATAAAAAAAAAAAAAACACACATTATATATACTATTAAAAACTACCCACAAATCCATTCACTTCCCATCCACCCTTAATATTAAAAGAACTCTTAAATAAGTTAATTGCTTCAGAATCATAAATTTTCAATAATAAAGACTCTTTAATTCTTCTTTTGATTTCATTTCTCTCAAAGAAGACAACCTTAGCTTCATCAAAATCAATAGTGTGGCCTGTATCTTATTCATGGACATACAAAGCAGAACTAAGATATCTATTTTTAACTCTACTTTTATGAACCTTTACTCTTTCATTTAAACTCAAACTACTCTGACCTATGTAAACCTTCTTACAAAATAAACAAGGAATAAAATATACCACACCAGGAATAGTCTTTCTATCAAAAACTTCCTTTGTATTATTCAATAAATTATTCAATGTAACACCCCTTTTCCAAGCAATTTTCTTATTTCCAAACAATTTACTATTTCTACACACAATTTTATAAGAAGACAATTTAAATGGCAAAGAAATAAAATCATATTTTTCTTTAACCTTTACATCCTTACAAATATTACTATATATCCATCCACATTGATGGCTAATATGTGCAGCTTCTGTTGACAGTGTCAGTGACATTGACAGATTTAAAACTGTTAATTGCAGTAATTGACAAATATGAGGTCAGACTAATCTAGCTGCTGAACATTTTTATTTTTAAAAAATAACACACAGAAGGTTTAATAAATTAACAATGAGTTTATTACTTATAATGTATATACAAATTAGTAAAGTTAGTCTGTTAACTAGTGGCTTACTTGTTGAGATTCATAATAATCAGGCAAAATTTTACATGAAGAATTCTCAGTAGAATTGAACTCTATTACAACACTTTATTAATGTTTTTCATTTCAAATATAATAACTTTCTAAGTTATTTTTCCAGTACCATTTACATTAGCATTTATAATTCACTGAAATTGGGTTTAGCAAGTTTCCACCCTTTGTTTTCCCACACATACTACATCAACAACTTTTCATAACTTTGCTAATTTGCATACTATTTCACTATTGTTTTTATACAAATTAGAATATCTAAATTAATTTGTACTTTACATAATTCTATATTATTTTGCATTATATTATTTCTAAAGTGACTATTTTGCACCATAAGTAATTCAAAAGACATGCACACATATATTTATTTAATGCATAAACCAGTCAATAAATAACACCACTAAAGAACATTATATTTCTGGGAAAATAAAAATTCATCAAGCCCTTACATTGTAGTAGTTATTTGTTGTGTTGCTAATTCCATAAAATATGATATATTAATTGATGTCAATGAGTTATATGTAGGTAGTTTTGCTTATGTTAGGTATGACATACTATTAACCTTTTTATTGGTAAATAAATAGAAATGAAATAACCTATAAAGTGGTAAACAAGTAATAGGAGAATAATAATGGATATAAACATTGTAGTAAAGACTGCTGCAGATATAACTGACAAAGAAAGACTGGTGACAAAATGCAAAAGGACCAAAGTGATTGAGAAGAAATAAAAATGCTGTCAATCTAGTTGACTATCTATATTTTAATTTTTTTTGTGAGTCTTTAAACACTGGGATGACTAATCGAGAAATTGTAGATTTATTTGCAAAAATGGTGATTTATTCTATTGGTCATATTTCTATGACTAAATTTATAAATTGACTATTTAATCAAAAACAACTCTTTTTTTGATGAATTTTTATTTTTAATTTCCTATTGGGTTTAAAGAAGAGGGGGTGGAGGAGAGGGACTGGACAAAATATGTTTTTTATCTTTTATCAATTTACAAAATATAAATAAATTTCAAATAACCGTTTTCTTATTTATAATTGAAAAACATAGGTTTGTAAATTTGGATTCTTTTGTTTTTAGAAATTTCTTAATTACAAAGTGTGTGTAGATGGAGAGAATATTGAACTAATTAATACTACTGTGACTAAATTTATAAATTCACAGTGTAATTTAAAATCTCTAAATATTAGTTTTTATAGTTTGGTCTTTTTTTTTTTTTTGCAAACTTTTATTTTTGAATACAATGTGGATTAAAAAAAGTCAAAGCTCAAAAAAGGAAACAGCATTTTCTCACCCCGTTGCATGTTACAAACAATACTTTTACACGACCCACCACAATACACACTATCTCATAACACTGATATACTTGAACACATATATGTTGAAAAGATAAATAATCACCAATATACGTATTTCATGCTAAACTAGCAATCATCAGTTGGTCTAGATTATCATCTCCACACATATATGCTATAAGTGCTCAGATATATATTAAGATAGCCAAACCTCACACTTCAATCATTGAACAGGCTTCAATCCACTCCACACTCCAACTCTGAAGCCTGTCCATTGAAGTATGAGGTTTGGCTATCTTAATATATATCTGAGCACTTATAGCATATATGTGTGGAGATGGTAATCTGGACCAACTGATCATTGCTGGTTTAGCATGAAATACCTATATAGGTGATTATTTATCTTTTCAACATATATGTGTTCAAGTGTATCAGTGTTATGAGATAGTGTGGATAGTGATGGGTCGTGTGAAAGTCTGTGCTCATATACTCTATATATTACATGTATAAACTCAGATATACAATAAGCCTGTGTGTTTCAGTTAAAACAATTATTTTGTTAATTTGTTAGAAATTAGTTTAAAAATAAATTTTGTATTGTTTTAAAATATTTTATTTGAATGGGTTTTCATTTAAATTGTTGTATTAGTTTTTAGTTGAAAGAAAAATTCAAATCAATAATATTTTTTTATTTTAAGCTCTTTTTTTTTGGTTAATTTATTGTTGTTTTGAAGCCAGACAATTCACTTTTATTTGGAGTATTTGATTGGCTTTGTATTGAATATCACTTTATCAAAACTTACAAAGCAATTCACTTTTTCTTCTCATCCCTCAATTTTTGAAAAGCCAATAAGAAATAAGAAATTAATTTTTTTAAGACAAAATCATAAAAATTTTTAAATCAAATATGTCAATTACAAATCAAATGAAGTTGTCTGAATTAGGTAATACTATGAAAACAATTCACCTTTCCCCTCCCTTTATCTTCTCACCTTTTAACCACTTCCCCATCCACAAATTGCAGTTTTGTATCTTCAAATTAGCAATTATTCAGCTTCAGTGTATGATAACATGAAAGCCATACACATTACACATGCACACTTTATATATTATTCGATTAAATATCATATTTCTTTAAGACAATATAATTTTCATTCCTCTACAATAAAAAATAATGATTTTTCCAAATAGCACTTTTCTTCATTTTTGTTATTCTTGGGGTTTAATCTTTACTGAGAAATTTACAGTAAAAAATAATGGATTATTCTACTGATTCAAGCATTGATTGTGGTTTCTCTTTGTGGAACTGACAAAGTAAGATTATCTTGTAATGATTTTTTAGAAGTAATATTAATTATAATTTGTAACCCCCCCCCCCCAAGCCATCTTTGCCCATAAATGTAGAGATTGTCTTTATAACAGTCTTTTTACTATTAGCTCAGAAGAAGTTTTTATGATTGAACATTATTACTAAAGTTTTCAGTCACTCATAAGTATTTTTTTCAATTATTATTTTATAAAAAAAAACAGATGAAAAAAAATCATTTGTGATATTCTTTTCATATATTTTTTTATCTAAATTGTAACAAAAAAAAAAAGCCAAATATTAAAAGTAAAAATTGCAATAAAATTTAGGCCAATATATAATATTTAAATTCAAGTATATTGTCAATATTGAACTTAATGTAATTAGAAGGGATTTGAACTCAAATTTTCAAACTTCATGCATCTATTCACCCCATCTTATACAACAATACATATAACTACATACATGCAAAAAAGATAAAAAATCTCCATTATCCATATTTCATGCTGAACCAGCACTACTCATTTGATCCAGATGATCATCTCCCACACATACATATATAATCAATGCTGTTTTTTATATTAACATAGCAAATCTTCAAATTGTAATGGGCAGGCAGCAATCTTCTCCACCCTCTAACTCTTCAGCCATCCATATTGTTGTAATGGATGACTTGAAAAAGATTGAAGGTGAAGCAGTCAATCTGCTATGCAGATTGAGCTTTATAATTTATCCAACTGACCAACAGGGTTCAAATCCATCCCATATAGTTTAAATAATATATATATATATTAGCATTACGTATATACACACACACAAATGCAAGAAATTTTTATATTAATATATTTGAAAATTATTCATGTGTATACATGGGATATATATATATATATGAAAGGAAAGCGGGAAAATATTGGTTTTATTTTATAAAATAAAATATTGTAATTTTATAGGTAGCATTTATTTTAATGTACATTTTTTTTTTTTTTCTCAGTGATGAGATGTTTATTCATAAAAAAAAAACAGATACAATAAAACAAATGAAATTTCAGGAACAAAATGGTAAGAGGGGAAGGATACATTGTAAAAAGGGAATGGGAAGTGGACAGGGGAAATGGTGTGTAGTTCAGGCTGGTTAGAAAAGTACATCTTAGAAAAAGGTAGGAATACGGAAATTTTATGGTGAGCAAGGATGAGCTGGGTTGGGAGAGATATGAGGAGTACAGTTCTTGCTTCTCCTGCCAGAATTGCACAATGATTCATTCTTGATGTTACTTGATGAACCACTGTCCGAGAAAAATTCAGCAGAGGAAGATGAGAGAGTGCGAAGGGAGGAGGGTGACGAGGCCCAGGTTGAAGCCAGAGAATTTTTCGCTGAAAGAATTCTTTTTTTCCTTGTGTTCTGAATGTCTGAGACTTGCCCTTGGTTCAGGAAAAGGATCCATTATGATATTACCGGGAAGATCAAGGATGGAAATCTGCCTGTCAGAGTTGGTGTCACTATCTGATGGGTTAGGGCATGCACGCTTCTGATGTTTCTTGTTAGTGGGGAAGGGCCAGAGTTGGTAGACTCAGACAGGATGATTTCTGAGTTTGAATAAGTGTTCATGTCCATTAAGGAAAGAGGGTCATGTGAGCAAGCTGTAATTGAGAGTGGTGGGCTGCGAGTGAGACCAAAATTATGTGGCCTAGGGGAAGCTGGAATCTTACTGAAAGGAGAGGGTGGCCAAATGCTGAAAGATTGAATTGATGTGAGGTAGAGGTGAGATGTTAGCTGAAGGAGGATGTTCATATTTATTGGGGCTGTGCGGAGCACAGATTTGTGGCCTCATCCCCTTAATTGAAATGACCAAAGGTGCTAGTTCAGCTGCTATTGTTGTGGAAATGCTTTCAGGAGAAAGACCTTTTTTAAGGATGAATTGAAATAAGGCTGTGTTGGTGAAGGTGAGACCATTGGTGAGAGGATCCCTAAGGTACTCAAATGAGGTAACTTGTCCTAATGCCTCAAGATATTTCTGTAGGTGCTGCCTCTGCATACCTATGTGGCAGTTTTTGATAAACCCCTTAAGTAGGGATGGTCTATTGGTGTCTATTGGAATCATGAACATATTCTTTAAAAATTTGAATCTGTTTTTGAAAGCTTGTCTTTGTATTGTGTTGTGAAACTCCAATGCCATGTATCGGTCATTAGGAAGGGTGAGGATTTTATGTATATAATCAGTTAGCTTGTGGAGTTTGATAAGGTCATAGAGCTGCTGTGTTGGAAATTTATGGATTCCACATTGTAGATCTGTAACTGCCAGAATGACAGAGCTGTCACTCTGGTAGCAACAAAGTGACTTGAGGAGGGGCGGTGGAACTGTTTGGTTAAATTGTTCTGAGATCACTGTGTGATTCTCTGGTGTGAGTTGTTTAGTAGGTATGAAGGTTTCGGAGGTGTTTGAATCATGATTGTTCGGATTGTCCTCATCAAGGCCCCACAGATTTTGCAGGATCTCCGCTTGGGGTGTTTGTGTTGTGGTTCTATTAGGACTTTTTGGTAAGATGCTGGATGCAGCCTGAGCATAGGAGTTAGCAAAGACTTGCTGTGGTGATGGATTTTTAATAAGGGATTGCTCTTTAGTGTGACTGATAATAGTGGGAGTAGTATTAGCAGACTTGGTTGCGCTCATAGATTGAGATGGGGAATTATGAGTAGCATCATCTTTGGAATAATTATTGTATGTTAAATTTTTAGAGAAATCAGAGTTGGCTGAGGTTTCTGTATTATACTTAGGTGTAGCAGGCTGTTTTTTACCCTTTATAGTGGAGTTTTTAATGTTCCCAGTTTTGCTTGGAGCAACCTTTTGATTGGTGAGATTACTTTTATGGAATTGCTTCTTGCCTTTGATGGGGCAAGCCTCAGCCTGTAGGGGAGGAAAATTCAGAGGGTCTGGGGATGGAGATCCTGAAATAGATTCTGTGCTGAAAGTTTTTTTGGAGTTTAATTTAGTTCCATGGAAGTTTTGAAGATTTTTGTTTTTGTGAATTATGTTTTTGCACATTTTTGCCGCTAGGAGCGGTGGCCATCTTTAAACTGTTTGGAAGAGTTACAGATAATATAAAGAAAAAATATTGAAGTGAAATCTAAAGAATTTGATTTTAAAAAAAATGAAGTAATTTCACACTGGAGAGATTGCTAATGTTAATTATAGTTGGTTAATACAAAAATTGATTAGAAATTAAGGCAGTTTGCTACCCCAGAGGGAGGGGGGTGAGAAAAGAAGATCGTTTTTAATGACCTAAATAATTGGAACAGTACATAAAAAAATTTGGTAAAAAAGTTTTGAGTGATAAGAGAACTGGAGAGGAAATGAAGTCAAGGGTCTAGGAGGAAATAAAACCCTCTATGGTACATAGAACAGTGAACCTACCCATCAAACAGGGGGAAGAATATGGTAATCTATTGTAGTTAATCAGATAGTAGATGCAGTGAAATAATGATGAAATACACTAAAAACTGATAATTGTGAATGAAAAGGCACACAAACAGCAAATAATGTTCTTTAAAGGGACAAATACGCATAGGGAATACCTCTGATAGCAGGAAAACTGACTTTTTAAAGTCTTTTCAAGAGAGCTGTGAAGCAAGTGATTTTCTGTCTAGAAGCAGCTCCACCTACTTTACGTACATATTTTGTTTTATATCAAAATGTACCAAATAGCAAAAAGGAATGCAATTGTTGAGAATGTACATATTTTGTTTTATATCAAAATGTACCAAATAGCAAAAAGGAAATGCAATTGTTGAGAAGGTTCTGGAAATCATTCACTATTTCAATTATACAAAAATGCAGAAGCTAATAAGTCTAACATTTTTACTTTAAATTAAAAATATCTTGAAACTTTCATTAATAACGACTAATGGAAATTTACATTGTTTATAAGAAAAGTTCCAGAAATAGATTGTCATGCCTTATCAACATTTGCATCTTCTTGACAATGGGGTTAAGAAAGTATTGGATATGGCCTCAGATAGTGAACTAAAATCATTCCTGAAATATGTCTGAATCAATGTAAATGGGGCTGAATTTAGTTATTAAAGAAAAAAGAGAGTTTTGTGAGCTGTTACCAACATACTTCGCTCCAGTTTAATTTTTGAAAATGTTGTTCAAGTAGAAAGACCCAAGACACCTTTTAATTTTTGAAAATGTTGTTTAAGTAGCGGGACCCAAGCCACCTTTTCTCAGTCACTGAGACCATCTCTTCACCATGCCACAACTTAGCTTCCTACCAGTCAAAAATGCCTGAGCTGTTAGAAAGTGCAGAGGCTGAGAAGAAATGCATTTAGTCTGATCATAACCTGCCTGCCCCAAAAATCAAAGAATGTCACACCAAGATCGGATCTGTACATACCATCGCTCCAGAGAATCATGAGGTAATAAGTCCAAGAATCATCTTAGTTGCCTTTCCCAGTTTATAATTATTTAATTGTAAATGTAACACTTTTATCTGTAATTTTTCTCTATATTTTAACTTGCTAACCAACGAGTATGTTAAAATAATTCTATCACTGCTGTATATCGATTCTCTATAACCCTAATGAATCATATTATATACTTACTAATCCAACTCACACTTCTTACTGTAAATGTAATTTTGTGTGGTAGTAACTTAACACTTCTTACTGTAAATGTAATTTCATGCAGTAGTAACTTAAAATAGCTAATATTTTTTCATATTTCTTGATTTATTAAAAATATATAATGCTTATCAAACAAACCCAATCTCATGAGTTTTATGTTTGCTTTAATTCCGTTCCAAGGGGGGGGGGTTATTCATTTCTAAAATAGCTTATGAGGTTGGGTTTTCTTTCTAATAAATACATGTGTTCAGAATCATTTATTGCTAATTTGTTTAAAACTTATAAATATATTTTTCCAATCTGGGTGGACTTTGGTGTCCATTTTACTTTATTTTTAAATCATCGCCAAAAGTGATCAAGTGATTTTATTAGCAGCACTTTTAAATGTGCTAATTTGTTTTTTTCTATTCTTAAATAAAATGGAAGTAATTGAAGAAGGTGAGAGAAATGCATGCTTCATTAATTATAATTTTAATTGTTTTTAATTTTATACTATATGGGTTATTATTTAAAAGTTATTGTGATACATATTAAACTATTTAAGGCTTTATCTTCTTATTAAATCAAATAATTCATTTCTTTATTGCCGCATTGCTAGCATATATCAGAATTAATTAATGATTTATATTTTATTGCTTTGATCAGGTCCATCCGTATCGTTGCTCTGGAGGATCCTGGAGTCTCTTGCATTGTTTTGTATTCTTGGTCAAATATATTTATATTGCTTTGATCATATCCATCTGTACCATCGCTCTGGATGATTACGAAGTCTCTCATCTTGTTTAATATTCTTGTTCAAAACAGGGGTTTACAATTATGCCCTGGAACAAGTGAGTTAGAGTAGCAGAAGCTCTGCATGGGTTGCCGTACACCAGACCATAGCAACTTCCTACCTACCTCTTCATAAGGTATTGCTCCATCTGAAGTGCAGGTATACCCTTGTCCAGTAAAAAATAATAAAGTTTTTATCTGCCAAACTCACCATAATTCCTTTCACTGACATATATGCTAGCACCACATTTCTTTGTAGTTAATTTCCCAGCCTGTTTGATGAAAATAAATCGTAATGATATTGTATAATGAACAATTTTTGTCTTTAAATATTTTTCATTGGAGTTTCATAACCAACCTTGCTGAAGCGGCCCTCCCTCTTTCCAATAAACCATTCCTATAGCTGAAGTTTCATTAAATAGTTGAGGTCGTTAACATATATAAAATGAATAATAAAATATTTATCTTAGCATATTTATAAATACCAATGTATTCTCGTCATATGTTAGTAATAAAAGCAATAATCATCCTTTATAAATTTGTATGTTATTATGCTGAAGGGCAAGATGCCTGAATTAAAGAAATAATGAACATCATATTATTGAATATATGCATGATTCTTTACTTGTATAATGTCCACCGACCACCTAGATAAACCGTTTATATAAAAATAAATAAAGTATGATTTCTGAACCAAAAGTTTATATTGTACTACTGCACAATACCTATATATGTTAATCTTTAAATAACTTAATGTATTTTTTATCAAACATGTGTAAATAAATAAAAGACTTGTATGCGTGAAGTTGATAACTCTCTCTCTCTATATATATATATTCGCATTTAATCACATTTGTTATAATAAATCTTTATATATAAATTTAATCCAGTGTATTTGAATCTTTATTAAATAATCTAAGCTTAGTTATATATGTCTTGTAAATTGTCTGTCAGGTTCACTCAATGTCTCATTGATCATCATCATCAAAACATATCTCATGTTTTACACTATTGCACTGGGCTGAGGAATAAAAAATTTGCATGGTGTCAGCACAGGTATTATCCATGGTGTTATAGATTTGTAGAATGGGCAAATATATCAGAAATTCATGACTGCTCCTGACCTGTGTATTTTAGCATGATTGGATTCAGGGTACTTTTGCTTAGATTCTAAATCTTGTTGGATGGGCATAGATTTTCGATCAGTACAAAAGTTGTCCATTAAAGTTTGAAGATTTGCTATCTTAATATAAACTGAACACTGATCATATATATGTTTTGTGAAATGATGATTTGAATCAATTGATGAGTGATAGTTTAGCATGAAATATGTACATTGGAGATCATTTATCTTTTTCACATGTATGTGATCATGTGTGTTGATTGTATAAGATGAGATTGATAGATGTAGAGAGTTTGAAATTCCGTTCAATTTTCTTCTAATTATATATGTGTGTGTGACCACTGCTATATGTAAATTTTAGCCCTGTATATAAAATATATAGAAAGTTGATAGTTAATAGAACTATTTCTTTACCAATTACAATAACATGAAATAATATGATCACTCAAAACCAGTAAACTGACATTTCAAATGATGGCCCTGTGACAGAAGTAGTCAATATGAATTGGATTAAAATTATGGATCAGTCCATATAATCATAATGGTCTTGTGTGCTATATGGAATTTTTCATGGGTAAAAATATAACTTCAGATATCTGGTTGGACTCAGGGTGTGCTCTTAGTAGTTTCATAAGATTTAAAAAGAAAGAACAGTGTTAACTGCCTAAAAAAGGCAAGAAATTTATTTTGACTATAGTGTGATTATAAGATATACAAAAAGTGTTCAGAGTGACTGCCTTATTGCTTCTCAACTGGAGCTGAAATAGATCATTGCATTTTTTCAAATGTCACCTCATTTAGTTTTAATCAAGAGTTTTAACTGATATGCCAGTTTTTGCAACAACTTTCTGCATTCTTGCTTTGACTTGATGACCAGATTAGGAGTCATGAATAGTTCAATTGGGTAAGTTACACTAAGATTTTTGTTTATATGTTTATTCTTTTGTAGCATGACTAGAGTAACATTTAATTATTTGCAAACAATCATTTTACAATAATCATTTAATTTTATATTTTAGAAACAGTAAAATGTTTTTCATTAGATGAAAAATAAAATTATTATTATTGATATTCTATTTTGCATTAAATCCAAGTAAACATTATATTGTTCTTCTCTACTATGTTTTGTTCAATGATTATACAGACTCCTATAAGGAAGGAATAATAACTAAGGGATTTCTAGGGAAAATGATAAATATTACTGTTTTTAGTTTTTGATGTTTTGAAATGATGGATTGTCTTAGGTAAGTCATATTTATTAAAAATTTTATAAGGAATGTAATGATTCATATTAATAAAAATATAAGTTTAAATTTACATATTAAAATTTAGTATTTATGAAAAAATATAAAAATAATTTTTAAAGTGTAAAAATTTATTTTTTGTACTATTTTGAATTTGTAATGCCTATTTTTTCAGCTTTATTACATCCCTGTATTCTCAGATAACACATACTACTTGACTTTTGCATAATGCAAAGTAATGTTATCATAAAAAATATGTATTAAATCAAAGTTCCCAAAAATCCAATATGGCTTCTGAGAAATGAAAAGATTAATTAAAAATCCAATAAAAAGAGAGAAATTAAAAAAAAAAATTGTAAAAATTTCCAAAACAAATAAATTCTCTGAAATTCTAAATCAGTCATTGTTGCAAATCAATATTAGGTATATTATGATGAAAAATCTAAAGAAAACCTTGAAAACTTAGATTTTTTTTAAAACAAAATTGAAAAAAAACCCAATACTATTAAAAGTTCATTAAAAAAATCCTCACAATGAAAACTAATATTAAGAGATTTTAGATTACACAATGAAATTATAAATTAAGTTGTAGGCACTATTATTATGATTAATTGCCATTATTCTAAAGAAATCTTCAAATGATTGATTTGTCATCTCATATTCTTTCCTGACATCAAGATAGTGTTTAAAGAGTTAATAAAAGATAAAAATGGAGACAATAGATAGCAGACTAGATTGATATCTAAAAACTATATTCAAGAGATTAAAAGCAGTAATGTAGAATATTTAATTAATTTTTATCAATATCAAAATGATTAGGGAAGATGTGGAGAGAATTGCTATTACACATCTAAAAACCTGAAATTTTCTTTGCATTAAACTCTCTACGACAAGAGAAAGTGGGAAATGTATATAATCATCTTAAAGGTAAATCCAAAAGTGTTGGGATTTCCTGTAAAGAAACTATAAATTTCAAAATTTTTGAATGGATGAATCACAAGGTGAGATTTTTACCAAAGT
Source organism: Epiperipatus broadwayi (assembly GCA_028023455.1). Taxonomy (NCBI): domain Eukaryota; kingdom Metazoa; phylum Onychophora; class Udeonychophora; order Euonychophora; family Peripatidae; genus Epiperipatus; species Epiperipatus broadwayi. The sequence goes on from JAQFVV010012420.1 coordinate 4,977,387, forward strand.
ATTGAAAGAAAAATAGAGACTAGATGGTGGAAAAAGCTACACTTTGTTTTTCCTGTGATAGATCTCAAGATTAAGAATACTGGATACTTGCATTTTGGTCTAAGAGATAAATACTATGAATTAGCAGTTTGTATGAATTTGATATGCATTTCTTAAGTGCTGGAATATTGATTGTTCTCCAGTGTTTTAAACTGGTTTAAATAGGGTTTGAATTTTATGACATTAATAAGATCAAATATTAAAGCCATTACTACATAATTAAGTACATATGTATTAATCCAGTAATATCTGAATACAAGTACAATTGAAATTTAGATGTATTTATAGAGGATTTGAACACATTCTTTTAAGCTCTTTTCAGTTATTCACTATTTCATACAACATGATCACACACATGAAAATCATAAATAATCTTCATTATATGTATTTTGTGCTGAAGCAGCACTCATAAGTTGGTCCAGATCATCATCTTTCACAAATATATATATATATTGTACCTAACTGAAGTGTCACTTAGTTCCAAGAGGTAATCAAGGTTATCTTAGCTTAACCTTTTGTTTAAAATTTCGGATTTAAAAAAATAATGATGATAAAAATGGAAATTAACTTAGTTAATTATTAAAATAGGATAATCTAAATATTTTAATAGTGTCAGTTGGTTTGATAAGGGATGTTAGGTAATAATTTAACATAAGCAAATGTTAAAAAAATAATTGTGAATTGATAAATAGTATTAAATGTATTCTAAAATAACTATTGTATAATCCATTCTAATGTCTAAAGAATAATAAGATATTATTAAGTGGGAATTAAGTAATAAATTTAAAAAAGTGATTTGTAAGTTTTTATTAAAAAAGAAATAAGAATATTTGTTATTAGTTTTGTAGTTTAGCATTCCAGTTATAAAAGTTATTTAGATTAAATAATCATTAACATTTTATTGTTGTAATTTTAAAAATAATTTTTAAACAATTAATGTAAGGCTAGAAGTATGTTTGAATATGTGCATGCATAGACATGGAAACATAAGGACAAAAAAAATAATTTGATTCCAATATTGTTTAAAATAAGTAAATAAAGCAAATGTGTGGAAAAAATTATTTTTAATGAAATATTTAAGGGTTTAATAAAGGGTATAACTTTAAATTTTATATTTATTACTATTGTGTTGTATAAAATTTCATAAAAAAAAATTGTTGCATAATATTTGTTAATACTAAAATTTTGACTTTGCAGCTGAAAGTCATGTGGTATGGGAAAATTATATTGATTATGTCAGTAGATTGATTCCACAGCTGGTTTGTCAGAATATTAAAATTTAATAAAAAATAGTTTTTATTGGTTTTTAAATGAATTGTAGGTGGATGAAAAATTGTGAGATAAAATGAAGATCGAGGGATCATTCAGGGGCTAATCTTGTTTTGATTCAACTGGTGCTGGATCTTAAAATTTTGTTAATAAAAGTAAATTTTTTTAAAAAAAAACTTGATATTTCTAAAAAAAATACAAGTATGTTTAAAATATTTAAAATCATCCTGTAATGATGGAAGGCTAAAAGAAAGGTAATCCATTTTTCTGACAATTTGAATTCCAGTCGAGGCATAGAAATTATAGTAAAAAAATGTCTAAAATAAATGAAGCATCTCACATATTATATGACTTTAACTTGTTTATTTTTCTTTACTTGGAAGTAAGGTTAAGGAACAAATTATTAATCATTTCCATAGATAAGCATTCGGTTGCATTAAACTATTTTAAAAGTAAAATACTAATTGTTTTTTCTGTTAGATTAAAAGTATATGTAAAAAAAAAGAAAGAATTTTTTTTTTAAAGTTTAAAAAGAACATTATAAGGAAGCTACTACGTTCGATTACAGTGAAACTATAAAGAATGATTTTTTTTTTTAAAAAAAAGAAAAAGTTATTACTTATATCTTGACATATGTGAAAATGATTTGTTTAGCTAAACGCAAACAGATAATATATACATTTTAAAGGATAACTCTTATTTACACAGTAAGAAAGGACAAGTATTTGGAAGTAAAACTTTAAAGCAATCTGTAATGATTAATAATGAATTTATAGTTATTGAGTACATTATAAATGGTCATACTTGCCAGTATTTAGAAATAACTTTATGGCATTAATTATAGCATATAAAAAGAAATGTCTTGAACGGTAAAAAATTTCTACTCTCATATTTAAAAGTAATCAAAGGAAATTGATTTTAAAAATAAAACACATCTTGGAATATTATTAGGAAAATTATTTTAAAAAAAACTATTATTTCAAAAGAAGCGTTTTCCTAAAGGAGGATAAAGAAATTCAGATAGAAATATATTATTATTATTATATGCAATTTTGAACTTGGGATCGTATAAATAAATTAAAGTGTGTTCAGCTGAAGAAGGTACTTTGTTTCATGCTGACTTAATCTTATTATTTAAGTTTTTTTTTTTAAATTGTTTTTTAAAAAAAAAGTATTATTAAGGAACTATTGAACATTTTTGTTTAAAATCATTGCCATGTGTATAAATGTATTAATTGAAGCTTCGAATTCGGATAAATATCTTAACCTGGATAAATTGTCTACACATTATGAAATAGAAAAATCATTACGTAGCCGAAATATGAACTTGAGTTAATGTATTATTATTATTATTTTACGGTCTGCTTTATTGGTTTTTTTTAAAAAAAACCATAAAAATATTTATGCTATTAATTTTTTTTTTGTAACACTTTTGTATAAATATACAGGTAAACTGGGGTTATAATTTTAAAATGAAATAGGTTTATTTGAATGAGCAAATGTTTTTTGCCGTTCTTAAGTAGACTTAGTTTATTTATTAAGCATTACACTAGCTAGTTTCTATTTAATAATTTTATTATAGAGATTTAAATATCACAGTCTTATTTTCATATAAATGGGATGTTTTACTCAATTTTTATTTTAAATTTACTAAAGAAGTTTATCAGAGAATATCCATTCATTTGTTTTATGAATGTTGTATTAATAATTACTACAAATATTTTATATTCATCGAGAAGTAAATATTCTTGCATTTAATTTACAATTTTAAAAGTCCACTAGTTATTATATTTAGCATTTAATATTTTGTTATGTGTGCATTGTGCTTTGCCTAGAATTTTATATGCATTTAATTTTAAAGTATTTTCTACAGTAGTCAGTTGACACATAGTTAGCTTTGTTGGTTCGAACATTGGATGTATGTTTTGTATTTTTAAACTTCTTAGGAATAATTTAGTTAATTCAGGTGAAGTATATATCTTGCTATTGGTTAGTATTTGTTAGCCTCAAGAGTTAGGCTTAGTTTATAATTTTTGAATATGCTTTAGGGAGTAGAGAAAATCCTCCATCTTTATTGTATTGTATTTCCATGATTTGATAGTGCTTGTCCCCAAAAAGAGGGTATTGTATTTTTCAGTGATGATGATCACATTTATAAGCATTGGAAATCCCATGAGGATTGTGCTTTTCTGGTGTGTTCCTGTTGCCAGATGTACTGTAGATGAATTCCAGACATCTTAGTTTTGCCTCATAGTTAGGTATTTTGTAAACCACCACATTCTTTTCCAGCTCTGAGGAGCTTAGTATTTTTATATTTTTTGCCTATCATTCTTGATGACTTAATGCTAATTCCATCACAGTAAGTGATGTCGCATTTGTTTAAATTTGTGATGACAAGATATGCTTGTTTGAGGAAATGTATTTCTTCAGGTAGTTGTAGCTAATTTAAGGCTCATGGGTATATCAATGTTTGAATTGTGTTGCTATGATAGTTTTATCATGCACAAGCTAACCAACAATAAGTTATATTTATTTTAAAGTATGTTAAATATGCATATGGTATAAGTGCCAATTCACACATACTAATTTAATATTTTCATCCAGAATTTCACCGCTGGATTTGTAAATCTGTTACATCATTATCTTTAAGACATTGAGGGAATAATTTTATGTGGACTAAAGTTATTTTTACAAAAAGTATAACTGATCTCTGATGAATGATTGCCCCATACACTTAATTTAGTTTAATTTTAATATTAGCTTAATCTGATTTAAACATATATCTAGCTATGATATTAGTTATATCTGTGAAACTAGTGATGATATTTTTCAAAAGTATTGCTGAATATGCTTATTCCAACTTAGCATTTGTTAGGTTTAGTAGGAGTATAAAATTAAGCTTAGGGTTTTCAATATAAACCTAGTTCTGTGTGTTATTCTGATTATTAGATGACACAATAATGGTATAAATTAGTCTAATAAAGAAGAATAGTAGTGTGCTTATTAAGTACATATGATAATTAAAGTTTAAGGTATTTTTTGATAAAAATCTAATTATTAAAAGAAAGTAATATTGAATAACCTTTGTCAGTTATTAAGTGTATTAATGTAAGTTAAATAAAACTGTTAAGAGTCCAAATACTTATATTAAATCTTAGTGCGGTATTGGCACGGTTTGTATTCTACTACATTTGTAAACATGTCTTCTCATTATTAATAAATCAAATTATTATTATTTCAAAAGTTTTGTTTTGTTTGTTTTGCTTTTATATGAGAATATATTATTGTCTTGGGTTCCAAGTTCACAAAATCTTAAAATGTAAAAGTTATTGAATCTTCAATTCAGAAATTTACAAGTATATTCTAAGTTAATTAAATATAGTTAATATTATCTTGAAAATTAAAAAAAAAAAAAAGCTATGTTAAAGTAAATGATTCTCATATTGAATCATAAATACAGATAATTGCATTATAGCAGATACCTAATTAAATACTTAGTTAAAAGTTTATTTTTTTAAAAATTATCAGTATATCTTTCAGACTAAAGATTATGCAATATCAGATTAACAATATTAGTACTTCAGAAGAATATTTTAATTAATATTATTTTAAAAGCTGCACCTTATCTTATATTCACTGCACATCATCTATCATCATCTTAAATCTGATATATTTAAAGAATTCTAATTCATTTGCATTTGAGGTCTTTAGTGGTTGTCTGTGAGTATGGAAAGGCATTAAAAGTACCCTTGCTCTTTTCTCTGCTCAAGTAATATCTTAGATAATAGGCCATTATTAGTTAAATTTAAATTGATTCATTAAATTTTGTGAATTAATATTTGTTTTGTTTATTATTTTAAGATTGAACATGTTATAATTATTTTATGGTCAGCTAAGATGTCACTTATTTATTTATTAATCACAGTAATTCTTTATTAGGCAACTTAACTTAAACTTTAATTTTACACAAGAGTGTTAGTTTTAAAATCCCTGAGGTTATTTACTCTTGTTGTTTAGTAAATATAATTCTGTAAGATAATATTTTAATGCAAAGCATCATAGGTTTTATTCAGAGAGTGTATAATCTATTGGTAGGACTAATATGGTAAGCATTGATTAGTGATTTTAAATAATCTTTTGTATGGTTTATTGAAATATTAATATGCTGTAGTAGTTATAGTTCATCAGTATTGGATTTGACCTTTATTTGATTATACATCTCTGGATCATCATCTTTTTTCTTTAAATTTATTGTAACCCCACTGAGCTGAGTTGTTTAGAGTCTCTCATTTATATTTTATTTCATTTCATTTCAATTTTATTCCATTTCTTTTCATGTCATTTCTCATATCTTTCTATCATCTCAGCCATTTAAAAAATTCGTTAAGAGTTTCTTCTATCATCTCATTCCATTTCTCTCTCCTTTATTCCATCTTCTTATAGCTCTGTCATATCTTTCCATCATCTCATTTCTTTTCTCTGTCCATTACATATATCATTTCTATTACTTTTCCCTATTTCTTTTCCATCATTTATCCTTACCATTATCATTATCTCCATTTCATTATTAGCATTTTTTCTTCCTCTGTTTCTTTCTTTTTCACACCCCTCTTTCATTCTAGTAGGTTACAATTGGCGCCCAAACATGTAGGCCTCGATTTATGTTGTGAAAATCTGTATTAGATGTTGGTAGATTTTTGTAGATTTTATTGACTTCATTTGGAGTCATTATTTTGTTAATGCCCAACTGTATAGGTCTCAGTTGAATGGCTTAGGCTTGTGTTCAAGGTTGAAAGGTATTGGTTAGATTTTGATGACTTGGTTTGGAATCATTTTTGCTATTAATTCTGATTTTATGCAAATTTTTCAATTTACTAGATAAAATCGAATTAAATAAGCTAGTTACTTAGTCTAGTTAAAGCTAGTTAGAATCAATATGCCTAAATTAAAAGACAAGTTTTGAAGATATCAATATATTATCATTGATAAGTGCAGTTTATGAATTATCATCATACATGTAAATAATTGACTCTGTATTGCATTTACTGATATTATGTTATTAGGGTATCTGAGTTATCTGTTATTTGATACCTATTGTTTTGTTAATCAAGTGTATTAACAAATCATTATTTTATTTATTAATATTTATTGAACAATGGTGAACCAAGACTGATATAAAAGTGAACAAAACATATAATGATGAGAGTCGTAAGAATAAATTATTCTTTATTGTAGCATTGTTGCTGTGGTTGTAATTGTTTCGATTGTTAGAAGATGTCAGGAAAGTGATATCTTATTATTATTATTATTATTGCAATTTAAAAAGAGTATCATTAAAGTCTTAAAGAAATAAAATATTATGGATAGCCATGTAGGAACCATTGAGATGTTTGATAGTTTAGAGGAGTTCCCAGATTATTCCACACCAGACACTCTAGCCCTTAATTTAGAGGATGAGTTATTAAATGAAAATATAAATACTAGTGTTATTAGTTCAGAAATTATTGGAGTTGATAGTAATCTGATACAAAATATGATGGCAAATTTTGAGAGAATGCTTCAAGATCTTAAAGAGGAATTAAATTTGAAGTTTGATCAGCAGATAGAAGCTAGTGAAAAATTAATTTTAAAAATTGATCAGCGTAGAGAGGAATTAAATTTGAAATTTGGTCAGCATAGACAAGAGTTTATGAAAATTAGAGAAGATAGGGAAGCAGGCTCAGAAGAAAATAAAGTAGATGGTAAAAATGTAGATGAAGAAAAACCAGATATTAAGTTGATATATGTTCAGGAGGAAAGGAAAATAATGATAAATGTTGCTAGTGTAAATCCTCATTTTATAATTGAACAGGCCACTAAAGAAAATGGATTGGTTTATGGAGAAAATGAAGATCAACAAGAAAGTAATAAAATAGTTAATTAAGATATTGAGATAATTGTTATTAAGTTAAAAAGCACAGAAGTTACACAGTCTGAAGAAAAAGTTAGGGTAGATCTAAAAATGATTAAAGAACATGTGGTATTAATTGATAGAGAAGTAAGTACAATTAATGTAAAATTTAAAGATAAATTAAAAAAGATATTTCATGAAAATATTTTTAAGGAAAATATTGATTCTAAGAGAGATCTAGGAAAAGCTATGGTTAAACTTAAGAGAGCAAAAGAAATGTTGACTAATGTTGTTTATCTAAGAATGACTAAAGAACATGTGGAATTAGTAAATAAAGAAGTGGGTAAAATTGATGTAAAATTTAAGGATAAGTTCAGAGACATATTTAATTTCAGTATTCATAAACAAGAGATAAACCCAAAAAGATATTTGGAAAAAGTTAAAAGAAAATTCAAGAAAGAAAACAGAAAGTTGATTAGTATTATTAGTCAGAGATAACTAGAGATAAAATGCTGGAGAAGATAAAAGCGAAAGTTAGATGAAAGAAGGGTGAAATAAAGTCTTTTAAAGAAAGGTTAGTTAGGAGAGAAGAAGTGAAAAATGCAAAGGCCAAATTTAAATATGATAGTATGCCAAATTGTAGGAAAAATTTTAGTAAGGAGTATTGTTTTAATGCAATGAAAAGTAGGAATAAAGAGTTGAATGTGAGGTACCTACAATGTCAGAAATTTAATACCTTATCCCAAGAAAATTTAAATTTTGTAAAGCTAGTATATTTACTTAATAATGCAATTTAGAGACGATGCTTGTCAAACTTAGCTATTAATTATTGATTGGTAATAAAAAGAGCATATATGTTTAAATTATAATTAGTGTTATTTTTATATTATTTTTTTTTCTAATCGGGGGGGAAATTATACCTAACTGAAGTATCACTTAGTTCCAAGAGGTAATGAAGGTTATCTTAGCTTAACCTTTTGTTTAAAATTTCGGATTTAAAAAAATAATGATGATAAAAATGGAAATTAACTTAGTTAATTATTAAAATAGGATAATCTAAATATTTTAATAGTGTCAGTTGGTTTGATAAGGGATGTTAGGTAATAATTTAACATAAGCAAATGTTAAAAAAAAAATTGTGAATTGATAAATAGTATTAAAGGTATTCTAAAATAACTATTGTATAATCCATTCTAATGTCTAAAGAATAATAATAAGATATTATTATTAAGGTGGAATAATTAAGTAATAAATTTTAAAAAAATGATTTGTAAGTTTTTATTAAAAGAGAAATAAGAATATTTGTTATTAGTTTTGTAGTTTAGCATTCCAGTTATAAAAAGTATTTCGATTAAATAATCATTAACATTTTATTGCTGTAATTTTAAAAATAATTTTTAAACAATTAATGTAAGGCCAGATGTATGTGAGAAAATGTGCATGCATAGACATGGAAACATAAGAATAAAAAAAATAATTTAATTCCAATATTGTTTAAAATAAGTAAATAAAGCAAATGTGTGGAAAAAATTATTTTTAATGAAATATTTAAGGGTTTAATAAAGGGTATAACTTTAAATTTTATATTTATTACTATTGTGTTGTATAAAATATATAAAAAATTGTTGCATAATATTTGTTAATACTAAAATTTTGACTTTGTATCTGAAAGTCATGTGGTATGGGAAAATTATATTGATTACGTCAGTAGATTGATTTCACAGCTGGTTTGTCAAAATATTAAAATTTAATAAAAAATAGTTTTTATTGGTTTTTAAATGAATTGTAGGTGGATGAAAAATTGTGAGATAAAACGGAGATCGAGGGACATTCAGGGGCTGATCTTGTTTTGATTCATCTGGTGCTGGATCTTAAAATTTTGTTAATAAAAGTAAATTTTTTAAAAAAAAAAATTGATATTTCTAAAAAAAATACAAGTATGTTTAAAATATTTAAAATCGTCCTGTAATGATGGAAGGCTAAAGAAAAGGTAATCCATTTTTCTGTCAATTTGAATTCCAGTCGAGGCATAAAAATTATAGTAAAAAAAATGTCTAGAATAAATGAAGTGTCTCACATATTATATGACTTTAACTTGTTTATTTTTCTTTACTTGGAAGTAAGTTAAGGAACAAATTATTAATCATTTCCATAGATAAGCATTCGGTTGCATTAAACTATTTTGAAAGTAAAATACTAAATTGTTTTTCCTGTTAGATTAAAAGTATATGTAAAAAAAAAGAAAGAGAGAATTTTTTTTTTAAAGTTTAAAAAGAACATTATAAGGAAGCTACTATGTTCGATTACAGTGAAACTATAAAGAATGATTTATTTTTTTTTAAAAAAAGAAAAAGTTATTACTTATATCTTGACATATGTGAAAATGATTTGTTTAGCTAAATGCAAACAGATAATATATACATTTTAAAGGATAACTCTTATTTACACAGTAAGAAAGGACAAGTATTTGGAAGTAAAACTTTAAAGCAATCTGTAATGATTAATAATGAATTTATAGTTATTGAGTACATTATAAATGGTCATACTTGCCAGTATTTAGAAATAACTTTATGGAATTAATTATAGCGTAAAAACGGAGAAACATCTTGAATGGTAAAAAAATTCTACTGTTATATTTAAAAGTAATCAAAGGAAATTGATTTTAGAAATAAAACACATCTTGGAATATTATTAGGAAAAGTATTTAAAAAAAAACTATATTTCAAAAGAAGCGTTTTCCTAAAGGAAAATAAAGAAATTCAGTTTTCAGATAGAAAGATATTATTATTATTATTATTATTATATGCAATTTTGAACTTGGGATCTTATAAATAAATTAAAGTGTGTTCACCTGAAGAATTTATTTTGTTTCATGCCGAAAGTATTATTAAGGAACTATTGAACATTTTTTTAAAGTATTATTAAGGAACTATTGAACATTTTCGTTTGAAATTCATTGCCATGTGTATAAATGTATTAATTGAAGCTTCGAACTCGGATAAATATCTTAACCTGGATAAATTGTCTACACATTATGAAATGGAAAAATCATTACGGAGCCAAAATATGAACTTGAGTTAATGTATTATTATTATTATTATTATTATTATTATTATTATTATTTTTTATGGTCTGCTTTATTGGTTTAAAAAAAAAAACATAAAAATATTTATGCTATGAATTTTTTTTTTTTGTAACACTTTTGCATAAATATACAGGTAAACTGGGGTTATAATTTTAAAATGAAATATGTTTATTTGAATGAGCAAATGTTTTTTGCCATTCTTAAGTAGATTTAGTTTATTTATTAAGCATTACACTAGCTAGTTTCTATTTAATAATTTTATTATAGAGATTTAAATATCACAGCCTTATTTTCATATAAATGGGATGTTTTACTCAATTTTTATTTTAAATTTACTAAAGAAGTTTATCAGAGAATATCCATTCATTTGTTTTATGAATGTTATATTAATAATAACTACAAATATTTTATATTCATCCAGAAGTAAATATTCTTGCATTTAATTTACAATTTTAAAAGTCCACTAGTTATTATATTTTAGCATTTAATATTTTGTTATGTGAGCATTGTGCTTTGCCTAGAATTTTATATGCATTTAATTTTAAAGTATTTTCTACAGTAGTCAGTTGACACATAGTTTGCTTTGTTGGTTCGAACATTGGATGTACGTTTTGTATTTTTAAACTTCTTAGGAATAACTTAGTTAATTCAGGTGAAGTATATATCTTGCTATTGGTTAATATTTGTTAGCCTCAAGAGTTAGGCTTAGTTTATAATTTTTGAATATGCTTTAGGGAGTAGAGACCATGCTCGATCTTTATTGTATTGTATTTTTATGATTTGATAGTGCTTGTCCCCAAAAAGAGGGTAATGTATTGTATTTTTCAGTGATGATGATCACATTTATAAGCATTGGAAATACCATGAGAGGATTATGCTTTTCTGGTGTGTTCCTGTTCCCAGATGTACTGTAGATGAATTCCAGACATCTTAGTTTTGCCTCGTAGTTAGGTATTTTGGAAACCACCACATTCTATTCCAGCTCTGAGGAGCTTAGTATTTTTATATTTTTTGCCTATCATTCATGATGACTTAATGCTAATTCCACCACAGTAGGTGATGTCGCATTTGTTTAAATTTGTGATGACAAGATATGCTTGTTTGAGGAAATGTATTTCTTCAGGTAGTTGTAGCTAATTTAAGGCTCATAGGAATATCAATGTTTGAATTGTGTTGCTACGATAGTTTTATCACACACAAGGTAACCAACAATAAATTATATTTATTTTAAAGTATGTTAAATATGCATATGGTATAAGTGACAATTCACACATACTAATTTAATATTTTCATCCAGAATTTTGCCGCTGGATTTGTAAGTCTGTTACATCATTATCTTTAAAACATTGAGGGGATAATTTTATGTGGACTAAAGTTATTTTTAAAAAAAGTATAACTGATCTCTGATGAATGATTGCCCCATACACTTAATTTAGTTTAATTTTAATATTACCTTAATCTGATTTAAACATATATCTAGCTATGATATTAGTTATATCCGTGAAACTAGTGATGATATTTTTCAAAAGTATTGCTGAATATGCTTATTCCAACTTAGCGTTTGTTAAATTTAGGAGTATAAAATTAAGCTTAGCATTTTCAATATAAACCTAGTTCTGTGTGTTATTCTGATTATTAGATGACACAATAATGGTATAAATTAGTCTAATAAAGAAGAATTGTAGAGTGCTTATTAAGTACATATGATAATTAAAGTTTAAGGTATTTTTTGATAAAAATCTAATTATTAAAAGAAAGTAATATTGAATAACCTTTGTTGGTTATTAAGTGTATTAATGTAAGTTAAATAAAACTGTTAAAAGTCCAAATACTTATATTAAATCTTAGTGCGGTATTGGGACTGTTTGTATTCTACTATATTTGTAAACATGTCTTCTCATTATTAATAAATCAAATTATTATTATTTCAAAAGTTTTGTTTTGTTTGTTTTGCTTTTATATGAGAATATATTATTGTCTTGGGTTCCAAGTTCACAAAATCTTAAAATGTAAAAGTTATTGAATCTTCAGTTCAGAAATTTACAAGTATATTCTAAGTTAATTAAATATAGTTAATATTATCTTGAAAATTAAAAAAAAAAGCTATGTTAAAGTAAATGATTCTCATATTGAATCATAAATACAGATAATTGCATTATAGCAGATACCTAATTAAATACTTAGTTAAAAGTTTATTTTTTAAAAAAATTATCAGTATATCTTTCAGACTAAAGATTATGCAATATCAGATTAACAATATTAGTACTTCAGAGGAATATTTTAATTAATATTATTTTAAAAGCTGCACCTTATCTTATATTCACTGCACATCATCTATCATTATCTTAAATCTGATATATTTAAAGAATTCTAATTCATTTGCATTTGAGGTCTTTAGTGGTTGTCTGTGAGTATGGAAAGGCGTTAAAGGTACCCTTGCTCTTTTTTCTGCTCAAGTAATATCTTAGATAATAGGCCATTATTAGTTAAATTTAAATTGATTCATTAAATTTTGAGAATTAATATTTGTTTTGTTTATTATTTTAAGATTGAACATGTTATAATTATTTTATGGTCAGCTGAGATGTCATTTATTTATTTATTAATCACAGTAATTCTTTATTAGACAATTTAACTTAAACTTTAATTTTACACAAGAGTGTTAGTTTTAAAATCCCTGGGGTTATTTACTCTTGTTGTTTAGTAAATATAATTCTGTAAGATAATATTTTAATGCAAAGCATCATAGGTTTTATTCAGAGAGTGTATAATCTATTGGTAGGACTAATATGGTAAGCATTGATTAGTGATTTTAAATAATCTTTTGTATGGTTTATTGAAATATTAATATGCTGTAGTAGTCATAGTTCATCAGTATTGGATTTGACCTTTATTTGATTATACATCTCTGGATCATCATCTTTTTTTTTAAAATTTATTGTAACCCCACTGAGCCGAGTTGTTTAGAGTCTCTCATTTATATTTTATTTCATTTCATTTCAATTTTATTCCATTTCTTTTCATGTCATTTCTCATATCTTTCTATCATCTCAGCCATTTAAAACATTTGTTAAGAGTTTCTTCTATCATCTCATTCCATTTCTCTCTCCTTTATTCCATCTTCTTATAGCTCTGTCATATCTTTCCATCATCTCATTTCTTTTCTCTGTCCATTACATATATCATTTCTATTACTTTTCCCTATTTCTTTTCCTCCTCAATTCTTTTCTTTTTCATCATTTATCCTTACCATTATCATTATCTCCATTTCATTATTAGCATTTTTTCTTCTTCTCTTGCTTTCTCACACCCCTCTCTCCTTTCATTAGAATACAATTTACATCTCTCTCTTCACCTCCCTTATCATCTTTTCCCTCTTCCTTTCCATGTACCTTTCATCATCATCATTTTAATTTTCATTTCATAATTTTCTCCCTCTATTCTCTTCTTCCTTTTTTTTATTTCTTTTCTTCTTTTCTCCCTCTTTTCTCTTTCTCACACCCCATCTCATTCTAATAGGTTACAATATATATATAATTAGTACTTGGTTTATATTAAGATAGCAAGTCTTCAAACTTTAATGGACAGGCTACAATATACTCCAACCTCCAATTCATGAGCTATCTATACCATTGAAAATTTAATGATGGGCACAAAAGAAGTAAAATATTTAAATAGCTAATTTAAATAATTAGCACTTCATCAACAAATACTGCAGCGTACCCAGCCAAACCACGGATGCTGTGATTCTGATTTTATAAACTGAAAATGTGCTCAGCTATTTCTAATAAAAATAAATATATATAAAACCTTTTCTTTAGTCAATACTCAAAATGTTTCAGCCAATTAATTATAAACAATAACAAAAAGAATAACAATGAATTTTAATTAATTAGTAGTAAAATAATAAAAATGAATTAAGATTCTAATAAATGTTCTGATTTTGATTTATTGACAAACCCCAAATATTTCAATAGATTGAAAAGAATACAATAAATATTTAATCAAAATTACACCAAATATACAATTCCACCAGACTACCCAAGAAAATAAACTCTAAAACACTAGCAATGTTTTCATGTTACAAGCAGACTTCTCAAGTATAAAGAACTACAAAATAACAACATATTTAAAGTAAACATTACCCATAATTCCACTTTCCATACACCCTTAATATTAAAAGAAATTTTAAATAAGTTAATTGCTTCAGAGTTATAAATTTTTAATAATAAAGATTTTTTAATTCTTTTTATTTCAATTCTCTCAAAGAAGACAACCTTAGCTTCATCAAAATTAATAGTGTGGCCTGTATCGTTTTTATGGATATTTTTGCTTAAACTAAATTAAAAATCATTGCGTGTAAATAAAAACTCTTTGAGACCAGTAGTAAAATTCAAAAAAAAAATCATAAAAAAAATACAGTAGGGGAGATCATCATCATTTTTCATATCTTGTTTTTGAATAATAATAATAATAATGATGATGATGATGATGATGATGATGATTTATTAATCATTTATAAAGCAAAGTGATAAAATCTCACTGTCTGCTTTGTGAAATAAAAGCATAGTGGACAGAAATTTTATAAAATTATCTTTCATATAAGTAAACTCTCTACATAATTTTATGTTCAATATTGCACTATTTGTTTAAAGATAACATGAATCTTGATTTATTAATCATTTATAAAGCAAAGTGATAAAATCTCACTGTCTCCTTCGTGAAATGAAAGCATATTGGACAGAAATTTTATAAAATTATCTTTCATATAAGTAAGCTGTCTACATAATTTTATGTTCAATTTTGCACTATTTGTTTAAAGATAACATGAATCTTGATTTATTAATCATTTATAAAGCAAAGTGATAAAATCTCACTGTCTGCTTTGTGAAATGAAAGCATAGTGGACAGAAATTTTATAAAATTATCTTTCATATAAGTAAACTCTCTACATAATTTTATGTTCAATATTGCACTATTTGTTTAAAGATAACATGAATCTTGATTTATTAATCATTTATAAAGCAAAGTGATAAAATCTCACTGTCTCCTTCGTGAAATGAAAGCATAGTGGACAGAAATTTTATAAAATTATCTTTCATATAAGTAAACTCTCTACATAATTTTATGTTCAATATTGCACTATTTGTTTAAAGATAACATGAATCTTGATTTATTAATCATTTATAAAGCAAAGTGATAAAATCTCACTGTCTGCTTTGTGAAATGAAAGCATAGTGGACAGAAATTTTATAAAATTATCTTTCATATAAGTAAACTCTCTACATAATTTTATGTTCAATATTGCACTATTTGTTTAAAGATAACATGAATCTTGATTTATTAATCATTTATAAAGCAAAGTGATAAAATCTCACTGTCTCCGTGAAATGAAAGCATACTGGACAGAAATTTTATAAAATTATCTTTCATATAAGTAAGCTGTCTACATAATTTTATGTTCAATATTGCACTATTTGTTTAAAGATAACATGAATCTCAATAGTGTGAATTTAATGAATAAATTTTATCACATACAGATAATTTAAAAAGAGTTATTAATGCTATAATTCTGCACAGAATGTATGTTTTAGATGATTAGTAATAATCACTATTGTATTTATCTGAGGTTGATGTAGCAAAGTTGTGAGAGGAGTGAATTTGACAATAGTAAATAAAAATGTAACAATTTGCTATAGATATATACTCTTCATATAATAGATATATATGGGAGATAGTGAGCTGGACCAACTGATGAGAGTGCTTGTTCAGCATAAAGTGCATCTTGGTGGTCATTTGTCTTTTATTGTATCTTTATTTATATGAATTTAAAAAGAATGGGGAAGTATGGAGGTTGTTTAATATATCTATAAAGATATTACACATGGGAAAGAGAAAGTGAATAACTCCATATGTGTGTATTTTTAACATGTGAGTACTAGAATTATTTTTAAGATGTCATGGATGCTTCTAAAAAATAATATTCTGAATATTATAATTGTTTTGTGCATTGGTTAAAAATTATTAATCATTAAATATTGAAGCAATTAACTTATATTGAAAATGTGATATTGATTTTCCAAATTTAAAGCAGTGTTGACAGCTGTTTTACTATTATTACTTCCATTTTTTCATAAGATATAATTTAGCCTGTGCACCAACTACTTTAATGACACAATGTTACAGTTAAAACTGGCAGAAGATTATGAGTAAATCTAAGAGAATAATGAATATGATATTTGATTATTACAACTGTTTTACTATTACTTCCATTTTTTCAAAGATATAATTTTTCCTGTACACCAATTACTTTATGACACAATGTTAAAGTTAAAACTGGCAGAAGATAATGAGTAAAGAGAATAATGAATATGGTATTTGATTATTATTGCAATTAGTAACAATAGTAAAAAATTTTGAAAAAGGAAAATTTTAAATAAAATCTTTAAAAGTGTCTCTAAATAAAATATACTCATAGTAACAACTACACCTTAAAATTGCATTATAAACATCTTTGATGGCTACATAATCGTTAATAATCTTTAACAATGCTATCGTTGAAATTTAATAATCTTTATGCACTTTATCAACATTTCTTACAATGAAAAACATTCTTAATACTTTCTCAGTGTTATCATTACTTATATAATAGCTCAAATATTAATGATGTTTGACTAGAGGGTCAGGCAGGAACCCAACCTTGCATTTCTAGTCATAATATAAAGTATTTACTCTATAAACATTTTTTTTACTTGGAAAACCTAATAAAAAAACTTCCTTAACTTAATCACTGGGAACCCCAATACCAAATTTCAGAAAGAAATTCCAGAAATCCAAAGTACAGCAGAAATTGTTGTAACAGAGGATAGCTCTTCTTCACAAGTCACTATTGATAAAATTTCTCATAAATTTATTAGTCTAAGCTTAAACAGGAGAAATCTCAAATTAAACCAAATTCCATGAAACCAAATTCCATGAATGAAAACATTAATATGTATAACATACCACCCCTTCTGAACCTTACCAAAACTAACAAAATTAAAAATCTATATAACACTAATGATAATACCAGCAAGAGAATTACAACTAATATTAATAACCATAATAAAATTACTATTCATGAATGGGTGGGTCCAGCAAGTGATATTTTATACTCTGGAGGCTTACTTAGAAATATCAACAGACAAAACACATTAACTGGGATTACCAGAATCAAAAATGCATCTTCAATATGTTTGAGGATGAAGAGCCATTGGCTTCCCAACCCAACCTGCCAAAAATAAGTTACTCAATGCAAGTCTTGATCAACAGATGTTAAATAATCTTGTCAACAGTCTTAATGTGCACCGGTCATTTCTCAACTATAGCAGTAACAAAACCCTTATTCTTGCTGTCACAAATCTCAATATGAGCTTTTCACTTTTCCTATGGAAGAATTCTTCTGTGAACTTTCAAAAAAGAAATGGGGAATAGTGTGTTCAAATTGCTAAATCATCCCAACAGCAGACATCTGATTGTTGAATTCAACAATATATCCCAAAGACAAATTTTTCAAAAGTATAATGAAGTTTATTGGAGACAAAGTTCTTTGTATAATCAAATATTGATAGACCAACAATACTCAATGGCCAAATCCAAAATTGCTATCTCATGCTTATGGAAGCTGATCTTCAGCAGCTGCTAAGACCATATGGCACAGTTTCAAACTTCTAGTATTTCATGGAAAGAAGGGCTGAACCCCAGTCCTAACACAGCAATATTCACTATCATACTCAACAAGGGAAACACTCCAACCAATATTTCCATGATGCACCTTGCAGAATATGCCTCTCTTATTATCTCCTTTAGAGGGGTACCACCACAGTGTTTCCATTATAAATTAAGAACCCATCTGGTTAAAGCCTGCCCAGCCTGGATTTGCCAATCTTGTCGAACAGGACAAGGCTGCACAACTGTAAGACTATGTGCAATTCCTAGTAATACTCAATTTCTGTAGAAATAGATACTTTGGAAAGTAACCTTCTGAGTGTCAATACACATGACAATATAATCAGCCTCAACTATCCACTCCTCTAGAAGCAGTAGTTCATCCCCAAAGTCAGATGCTATGATTACAGATAGCCACCCCAACAGGAAAAAATAAAAGTCCAAAAGGGCTAATAGTGGCAATATGGATTCTTGGAGTGATGAGCAGGGGAAAAAGTCCAGTGATACCAGTAAGAGCTTATCAGAACATGAATCACCTAATAAAACCAAAAACAGGAAAATAATGAAAGCTGACTTGTCAGCTGATATAATCAAAGATCCTGATACACTACCTAAATACAATAGTATGGAGGTAGTTCCAGGGAATGGTACCCAGGAAATAGCCCAATCTGAGCAGTGCAGACCACCCAAAATGAAGTTGATTGGGAAGGCCCACTCAATGGTGCAAATCACAAAGTGGATGTTAGGGATGTCAAAACTATAACCAAATTAATGTGGAAGAAATGAGTAGTGAAATTTATATTCCCTCCAATTTCTTAACTATCCTTGCACTCCTTGCTTAAATCTGACAAAGGCCAACTTAACTGCTCCAGTCCAGTTCATATGAATCTTAAATTTTCTGGCTTCAACATCCATGGCCTGAACTTGATTGCAAGAATAAAATCAATTATAAATTGGATTATCAAATTTAAACCTCATATCATCTATCTTGCAGAAGCTAAGCTACATTCACTCTCAAATCTAAAATTACTAATTAAAATTGTTAATCTAGTGTTTTTTCATCACTCAACTTTGGTCCACTCTTTGCAGGTGTTGCCATTTTCATTCCTAAATATTTGCCATTTCAAATCATATAAAATAAACTTCATCAATCAATATCTTCTAATCACAACATTTTTACTGGTCCCTTACATTGAACATAATCTTTGTTTACTTCAAGGGAGACTTATTGTTAATTCAATCATTAATTCAACAAATAAATGTATCACTCAGATCCAACCCCAATCCTACATTAATGTTGGATATTTCAATACTATTTACAGTCACTACATTCATCTCATAAACACCTCATTATGTCTGCAGAGGATTCTTTCCCATCAAAGCTTCCTACTACACTAAGCAATATGTGACCTTCATAAATCTGGTTTACTACTCCTCAGACTTCCATTTCATCATTGATCCCTCCCTCCAACCTGTTACTTTTTCAGACTACCTACACTAGAGACCAATTTATCAATTTACCAGTTTCCATAGCCATATGAGTGTTTGAAGTCATCCACCTGCATCCTACTCAAGATCACTGCCCCAGAAGCAATATTATCTGAGGGTTACATATATTTCAGAAAAATTAACAGCCTCACTTACCTCCTGCAGAGGCATTGTTCACATTCATCAGTATTTTGAGTGCAATAAATTTCTTGTTACACAACCAAGAATAAGTGTTCCACTTCCCTTCTCCACAAGATGGATTCAATCACCAACACCTTGAAACATACCTGGAGTCCCTGCTTCAATAGAGTTAATCCTTAATCTTAAGCAACAATAAATACAACATGAATCAACAAGCCATTGCTGACTACATCTCAACAAAAAATCAAGAATCTTTCTAAGCCAGCCCCATCAGTGGTCCAGGGGCTACATTAGTGGGCTCTGGGCCACATGGATAAATTAAATACTCTTTCCATCATAATTGACAATAACCTCTACGCTGGTAACAGCATGATCATACAAATTATTTTTTTCAAAGCCAAATTAACCAAATATCCTCATGAGTCAAATTTATCCTAATATCAAAGAATCCACAGCTATAAACTACAGCATAACTGAAAAAGATATTAGTACTAAACTATCCTCTATGCTGGAGAAAACACATCCAGGTCTCCATGCCATCCCATGATTTATTCTACTTCATCTTGAAAAAATGTTGGTTCCAATTTTACATAGAATAATTGATCTCATATCTACCAAACCCCATGACATTGGCGGCCTGTGCCCTATAGGGATGATGCCTTTTCTCAAGAAGTATACCTTACCATCCCCTCTTTGTGTATCTTAGGCCCATCTCTATGACACCATTAATGATCAAGGTGGTTAAATTGATAATCAAGGATAAGATCCAGGATAAGGTCCTTCCATTTATATCCCAGTACCAGTTTGCCAAGAAGGGTTCATCAACCACCATCTCTATGACACCATTAATGATCAAGGTGGTTAAATTGATAATCAAGGATAAGATCCAGGATAAGGTTTTTCCATTTATATCCCAGTACCAGTTTGCCAAGAAGGGTTCATCAACCACTAATGTAATAGCATTATTCAAGATGATAGTCAATTACACCAGAATCACGAGAAAATTTAAACTAGTAGTCATCCAGCTGGACATTACGGGTGCTTTTGACTCTGTCAGAACACATTGTCTCATCAGCCTTCTTGCCAAATGTAATATTCCAACTGGAATAATCAATATTATAGCAAATTTCCTCAACAACAGGGACATTTCCAGCTCCCTGAATGGAAGGATCTCACCATCTTTTACCCCAACAAATTCTTTTCCACAGGGCTCTCCTCTGCTATTTATAATCTACAATCCTATATTAATTAGACTTCAACAAGACCTCCCTGGGATATTCATACTTGACATCAATAGATCAATCCCCCACATAGCATACATGTACAACCTGGCTGTTTTTCTCCCATTACAAAAGTTAATCCCAAAACTTGCCAAAATGCTCTATGGAAGAAGTCAAGACTGACCTTTAATTTAAAATAAATCCTCAGCATGGAAAATAGCTTCTGGTAACACTGTCCCCTCTCCTTTTCTTACAATGCCCCAAACATTTTGGTTTTCCAATCTACAACTCACCCTTTGAACTGAGGAGAACCATACAGGACTCCTTTCTATCTATCCAAAAAAACATTGATTCATGATTCAAAATTTATTTGTCACTATATGTGAAAACTTCACTGCTTAATATCCTAGGGTTCCCAAAGATTTCTTATTTCATGCTGATCATTAACTTTTCACAAAGGTTCATCAGAAAGATAAATTCACTATGTGAAAGTCTTATGTGGAAGGGTAAGACCATCAGCATCAGACTGTTAGACCTCCATCAGCACACAAAACTCAATGGACTATCATTGCTCTGTTATAACCTTTTGTTTCCAGCGTACACACATAACACCATCCTTAACCTTATTGCTAAATATTGCAAAATTTATCGCTCTACTTAATCAGGTTAACTTACAAAAAATTTAGTGGGATGTATACAATCTAATTAATGAAGAATCTCCCCCCCCAATCCCATCACTGCTAACCCTTCCCAATTATTCAATCATTAAGAAGTTTCAATGGTGGCATCTATAGCTGAAATTTTTAGATTTTTTTTGTTAAAATAAATCTGGATGGTCTGCCCACATGTCATTTTCTGGTCTATCATAGAGTGTTCTCATGCTTGGACCCAGTCTTCTCTATGGAAATGGGGTGATGACACAATGATACATATTCTGAGTCATTGTACTGCACTCCAATGGAAGAGAGACTTTATTGTATTTATATACAAAACTAGAGTGCCTCTTCTCACCAGACTGATTTCTAGCATATCTAATGGGATCTTTCCATCCATAAAAATCATAACCTTTCTGCTGTTTGCCTATTGGTCAATTGGTATGCTCACATTTATGGCCCACCTTGGTTGGCCATAAGAAATTACTTCTGGCAAAACTTCAGGCCATCAGAAATAGAAATGAAAAATTTAGCTCCAACATACATCTACAATGCTACATTGAGCCTTGTAGTAATGGACAGTTGATTTTTTACTCCTAGACCATAGATATTGGGTTATGTAACCTTTTTTTATAGTTTTGTTAACAACATAACTCTGTTATTGCTATAATGTAATTTTTTGAGCTCACAATAAAATTTCTTGATAAAAAATATCTATATTAATGAATAAAAAAAAAGTTTAATATTGAAAGTTGCTATTTTTTTTGGATAACACATTTTCGTTTGTTTTATTTCTTATATAATTATCATGATTCAGGTACTTTACTTAATATCAATCTAAAGGATAGAACAAACTTGTCATAGTGATTCCCATGAATATTTTTCATTGTGTTCAAAGTGAAACATACTTATTGTTATAAAAATTGACTTTTGTTGAATCTGTAATTTTTAAAATCTATATATATTGTAATCTAATACTATAATTTACACATATAAAAAATAGCTATTTAATTATCATGCTAGAAATATCCTGTTTGTTAAGCTTTATTTACTGATTTGTGTGTGTGTGTATTAATATCGATATCACAAAAACTCTTATAGATTTTAAAAATACAGATTCAACAAAAGTTTGTCATTTGCATAATGTATATTTTAATATGAAAATATGTAAAACGGAATAAAAAATGAGATGTTAAATTAATATTTAATTTTTTTTGTAAGTAATTAAATAATATCACTGCAGCTAAGCATTAAAATATCTATAGCCTTGAGCTATGTAATCAGCACCCTACCACGTGAGTAGAAGCACTTTTGTGCCGTGGTTAGTTTTAGCCCCTCACCTCAATCTATGATATAAAATTTATAAATTACAAGTCATTTTTTTCTTAGTGCTTTTATAAGGAAAACTTGAAAATATAGTTTAGTTAATGTGTTTGATAAATAATACCTTATGTATTTTATTCATTTATTATTATAAAATAAACACAGAGAATAAAACATATGCTAAAATAAAACAAATTAATGATTAAAAAATAATTTTTGAAACAATAATTAAATAATATTTTAAAGCACAAATATTAATATCTTTAAATAAGATATTTTTTTAAATATCTAAGTGTTTTTATTATATTTAAAAGAACCATCACCACATACCCAAGAAAATATTGCACTACTTCCTGTCTCATGCAGGTTCTGATATTATATAAGTAATTATGTAATACCATATATAATTTACCTGTTTATTAAAAATATTATGTACATCTAGAACAGGGGTGGGCAAATAGCGGCCTGAAGGCCACATGCGGCCCGCTAAGAGTTTTTATGCAGCCCTCCAAGACAATCAGAAAAATCCACCTTGGACTGAGACTTCCTTCCTGTTGCATGACCGAATATTCATCTCATATTTTTCACTAGAATGGCCACATCAATATACATGCTGCAGTGTAGATACGATGTGCAGTGCTTTTCCAGTTGATCTGATTAATTTCAATTTTGTCTTTGCATTAGCAAATATATATATTTCCAACTTTTGTGAAACCATGAATGCTCCAAAAAAATGTAAAATTGGTATTGAATGTCATGTGTTTAATGATTTCTTTGGTAATACAGGGAATAAAGCAGTGTGTCTATTGTGTCATGAAAAAAAGATGCAGCCCTCATTAACCTTCGCTTCCACAAAGTGGCCCCCGATGCGGCCCTCCACCAACCTATGCGGCCTCCAAGCCAAAACAATTGCCCACCCTGATCTAGAATATTCTTTGAAATATTTCATTTCTGCACTCCATCTTGCATAGCAAAAAGAGCCTGGCACATAGCTTGTCTCTATTATTCTTTCCGAATCAATATTTAGAATGATAAACTTTAACCAGTAGTTTTGTAACTCATTAAAAATAATTTAGTTGTTTGTTTGAAAACCCACTGAAAATCATTCACACATAAACTTATTTAAGTTTTCTATTAACAAAATTATATCCCTTCAATAATAAAATATTTATGTTAATGTTTTAATTTTTATCTGTTATTATTCCACTATTAAAAACTATAATTTATTATATATATATAGTCTGATATTTTAAATTTTCATACATTGTTTATTAATATAAATAACTTTTATATTTTATTAAGCTCACCAAACAAGCCAATTTTAAATAACATAGATAAAATAAGTTACTTTAACACCCTCTTGTTACAAACTTCTTTGTTTTCAAAATCCATTCATTATTTTTAAATCAATATCTAATAGGCGCACAACTTGTTTACATTTTCTATTTACTAAAATAATATATATAATACTTTTAATACAGAGAAGGGAATAAACCTCTGGTTTATAAATAAATAAAAATATACTATTTACTACAATAAAAATAGTTTCACTTGTTTTTTCTACAATAATAAAATATTTACACTACTATATTATATTTTTAATGCTTATCAATAAATTCTATTATATATATTATACTTCATTATATAGCTTGACAATTGGGGATTTAGCCAGAATTTATTTAAGAAAAGAAACTTTCATAATTAGATTAATTAATTTATTTATAGAAGGATTTAAAATGCCTTGCACTTTATTTTGATTAATCATAGATTATGTTGGATAACTATAAAAAAAGTCAAATACTTGGTTTTTCTAGTAGATACATTTTTTATACTTTATCAATAGTTCAATCATGTTGGAGGTTGCATTTTTAGAATTAAATATTTTTGTGTACAATAACATCTTTATAAAAGTTATGTTTTTTTTTATTCTGTTTTCCTTAAATTTGGACTGAAGTGTGGTTTATGGACCAATTATGAGTTTTTAGCTAACCAACATATCCAAGGAAATCTATTTAGTAAAACATGTAAAAAGATAATATGGCATCTAAAAAACATAATATTGTTATTAAAAATATGAAAAGCTATTTAATAAAATGTGCAAAAGATAATTTGACATTATAAAAAAAGAATAGAGAAAAATAACATTACTAAAAAATTTGGCACAATGCAATATCAACTCCAGGCATGACATTTCAGAGGTAGCCACTCTATTGTATTCCAAACTCAACAAACACATTTAAATTCTGTAAAATATAATTGATAAATATAATTTGATCATATGCAGAATCATTGTAATAGTGAGAATATTTTTAAAAGAAGTTATTTTTAAGTAAATTATTATTAATAATATGTTACTTTTTATATAAATTAGGATATTTAAATAAAAATGATTGGGAAACATAAACATTTTTATTTACATTTAAATTTTATTAATTATAGTGACAAAAGAGCATTAGCCTGTTTGGTTTTGTGCAATAGTAGAATATATATGAAATATATTTCAAGGTGAGCAATGGTCACAATAAATGTAAGTAAAGAAGTATTCTTCTTTATATTTAAATAATTACAATCAGAATGTGTTTTTAAAAATAAAGTGATTCGGAAATCCAAAATTTACTTTAAGTTTTATTAATTATTGTGGTAAAATGATGTTGACATGTTCAGTTTAGCTTAATGATAAGAGTATATACGTAGTATATTTCAAGCTCATACCTAGAAATTTGAGGCTCAGATAATTGTCACAAATAAGTTTAAATGAAGAAGTATTTCTCTTATATACAAATAAAAATATTTACACTCAATGTATTTCTAA
The DNA here is from genome assembly GCA_028023455.1 of Epiperipatus broadwayi. NCBI lineage: Eukaryota > Metazoa > Onychophora > Udeonychophora > Euonychophora > Peripatidae > Epiperipatus > Epiperipatus broadwayi. The sequence goes on from JAQFVV010012420.1 coordinate 5,003,014, forward strand.
TGATGAGATTTGAAAATTTAAATATTTTTATATATGAATTTTATGTATTATCTTTGTATATTGGCATCCCCATGATGAAGTGTCTTTGTGCCCTGCACAACTTGCATGTGGAAGTCCTGGATATAATTTAGGTTTGCACATGTAAAAACCCATTAATTAATTTAGTTTGGTATTTACCACAGAGGAGAGGGGTTTTCAATTATGGGTTTTTTAAAAAGCACTATCTTAAAAATAAATAGCTGAAAATATGTAGCCAGAGATCAGTTTATAAGTTAGTCAGCCAAAGATTAGTTTATAAGTTATATAGCCAGAAGTCTGCTCACCAGTTATATAGCCAGAGTACAGTTCTCCAGATATACAGACATTGTTTTAACCCCCACTTATTCAGTGTTTCAATTGCTATTGTAAAGTTACTTGGATGTTTTTCAAAAAGTGCTATGAGAAATACAGCCTTGGATAATCGATGTATATCACATTCATATTAAACATCTGTGATGGTTATGGATAATGTAGAAGCAATCTTTGATCACATGGAAGGCCAAAAGTAACTCATTGTTCTTGTCACTTAGCATAATCAGTTTTAAGATATAGTTTGGTGTTTTCATAATATCCAATTCAAAAAAGTAAGAATGGTTAAGAGTAATCTTTAAATAGATATTGCTCAATTAGCTCTCTCTCTTCTGGAATTCACTATAACAAATTTTAAAAGTGGATTATAAAAAAATGAAAAATTTTTGGAATTATTAAGTGGGATAAAACATTACTTTAAACCTTTTATTCACAAAAGTGAAAGAAATAAGGATAACCATTTCATGAATGGGAAATTTATAACAATTATGAATTCATGCTTCAAATGGTCTCTGACAAGCCTAGTTTTCTAAAACAAAGAAGCGTAGATAAAGAACTAAAACATTTAAATGGAGAAACAAATTATTAACAAGTAAAGAAAACAAAAGATCTCATGTAAGAATTACATTGGTTTAATTTTTAATTAACCACCTGTATTTAATATGATTGGGTGTGTATAATATAATTTGTCAGGTATTAGGAGAAAAGAAAAATATTTTAAATCTTTATTTTTATAAACTGTTATGTATTAAACATTACTGTATTAAGGAGTATATTATTTTATTATGTATATATATTGTACCAGTCACTTCGATCTTCTTTGATCACTGAGGGTGCCAGACACTAGATTATTATCAACCTAGAAAATTTAATTGACAGTAATCAATGATGATCAATGCTACCAACTAGACTGAGGGAGAGAAAAAAATCTTTAACATTATTCAGACAGTCTAGGAAAGGACACATAGATAAATGCCAGACAAAAATAATTATAAATAATTTTAAAATTTATTAAGTCTAAAATATTTGTCAAACACAATATGAAAGTTTGTCCTAAATTCCTCCACCTGGTTTATCAGAGAGTGTATGAGGGTATTGTAATGTTAAACATGCTGGCAGATAAGTTCGTTTGTCACCTAAGAATTAAAAGGAATCTGTAATGATTTCTTTCTGTCAGTAATTTATGTGAACAAATTTTAGTTTCCTTTAGTTAGAGATTTAAAAAGAAAAAAGGAATGATCTTGTATGGAATTAAGGAATGATCTTGTATGGAATTCAATGAACAGCACAGAGTAATCTTTTCCTAAAATCCGGCAGAACATTGGGACATAATAGGATTGTCATTTGCCTGCAAACACTCATAAAGGCCATGTTTAAGCCCTCAAGGTTGATTCTGACAAGAGAAAAAAGAAAAGATTATGGTATTACATAATCTGAAACATAGAAAACCAAAATCTCTACTTACTAAGAAAAATAGAACAATACACTCGATAAATTGCTAGCCAAAAGATTTATAATCTGCAGGAAATGCAAACTAAGATTGTCTAAATTAATTATAATGAAAGAATAAAGGACAAGTGAGTTAAAAAGAAAATTATTAATATCTACCCAAGCACACTAAATATAAAATATAAAATTGCAATATACTATTGGACAAATAAATTTAAAATATGAAATCTTAAAACTAAGTCTCCAATACATATAATAAATAAAACATGTAATAAAATAATGATATTTAAATGGTTATACATCTTACTATAGGTGCAGGTTTCTTTTTAGATTAAGCTGAAACTTTAAAATAAACATTTAAATAAAAGATTTACGCCCTGATTATGATATAAAAAGGTGAGTTTACCTTTGAGGTAGTGGATTTCTTCCAGCAGGATACACAAAGTTCAGGTTTGTATATGTTTTCTTATGAAGGTTTTGATCTTCATGTATTGCTTGGGAGGCTGAAGGCAATCTTTGGGATCAGTTCTGGATTAAACTTTTATGTCATGTTCTTGAAGGCACAATTGTGGAGCTCTGGGGTTCATCTTTGGGTTGGTTTAGCATTGCATATTATTATTAAGGTTCTTTATGGTATTTTCTGCATCTTGGAGGGATGGTCGTTATTTCCAATGTTTTAGTGTATTTACATCTTCTATTAGAAAATAGCTAAGCAATTTTTTCTTATCATGGCAAGCAGCAAATACTATCAGCGGTTAGCAAAAATACAATTTGGCATTCGGCGTTGATCAATTAGCAAATATAATGTTTAGAACAGCAACCCAAATAAGAATTACAATAAGAATAAGAAGAATAACTCAGTCAAAAACCTGGTGCTATTTATGTGAATCATCTCCTGCATAATCTTTAATTAAAAAGTTTTGACCAGGGTTAATCTCTATCTCCCACATAATCTTAATTGGAAAAAAGCCAAAATCTGACTAAGGCTCATCTATTTCAAAATTAATTTAAAAAAAAGTCTCAGCTTTTAAAATATATTACAATCAATGAAACAAAAAAGAACTTATCACAATCAAACTTATTTTAAATTAAAAATGCTTTTACAATTTCCTTCTTTAATTGAGTATGTGTGTTGTGTCACGTACTCGTAATAAATAATAAGATACACAATTTTTAAATTCACTTTTCTTTTAAAACCTTTAAAATGTACATTCTAATTTTGAATTTTCAATGGTGCTTTTGAAGCAGATAAAGCATCTGATTCAATATATTATAATGGTCAGGGTGTGGGAGATCAAAGGAGTCTTACTGTATCTGCACTACTGGGCACCACTAGGCTACTCGAACCTAGAAAATTTATAGAGTAGGCAGATACGTGCTGTTAAAGATCCAATTTTTACATAGATATTTTACAACGGCCATCAGCCCTTGCCACTAGCTCATGGAGTAGCAGAGGTTTAAAACATATTTATTAAAATATATTTTTAATAAAGATTAAAAAGAATAAACTAGATCACTGCCAGTACTAATAACACAACAGATTTTATTAATGCACATTTAAAATTGAGGAATAAACTAGATCACTGCCAGTACTAATAACACAACAGATTTTATTAATGCACATTTAAAATTGAAGAATAAAATTTATATTTAGATTTTAACATTAATTTTTAAATTTAAATTACTATTTTAAATAGTCCACACAGATGGACATTTTAATAATATTTTACTTTAGCATGTTGAGTATAGATAGGCTACATAGATTCCACAGTTAATAACTTTTCAAAACAAATCATTCAATCTCAGACTAAAAGATCGTAGCCAAACCAACACCTGCTTCCGGATATATAGTCACAACCAATGTAATCTGAAGATGCTAGCATAAAACCACGCTGATAGGAATGTGCATCTGACAGCGTGATATTATTTGAGGGACATGATCTTCATACAGTACAGGAATGTGTGTCTATCTGGTGAAGGAATCATGTATATACAATAATTAAAGAGAAATGCTACATATGGGGGAGAGCGGTCTATATGCCAACTTACAGTCTCTATCCATATAGCTAAAAAAGGGTCAATGGAGCAGGAAATACGTCTGTGTTCATTGCAACACCATGACTACATCTTTGGGGTCATGCATTCAGTTGGACACATTGCCCTGTATGCTAAACATGCTTCACCTTACATTGATATAAACACCCATATATCCCTCCACCAGCATTGACCTAACTGCGAGACAAATAGCCTGAAATTAAAACCCCTTAAACTAACCTAAACTTAATGAATCTATATAGCTATCCACACCCAACTTAAATTTAATACATTTTAGTTAACAGATAGAAATAAATAACCTAGTTAAATACAAACATAAATAAATAATAAAAACATGAAAATGATTGAAATAGCAAACTTATATAAAAATAAATATTTATAATTGATTTAGAGTTCTATTCTTGGTCAAATAAGAGTCCATTTATTTATATTACTTTTTTTGGATTGATTACTTGTTGAAGTTATACTGTTATTATTTAAAAGAAAGTTCAATTGGTAAAAGTTTATACTTTATGAATTCTGCAGATTTAGAGGTCCATCTTCGTGATCACTTACGTAGATTGTTCTTTTTTTTTAAAAAAAATGAAGCCGCTACTTGCCATTCCTTTTGATCCATAACTGTCATAGGGAGGTCTCAGCTTGTTGTCCAGAAATTAAATCTATTGCAGACTCCTACATTGTATGAAGTCTGCAATACAGTTCATATATATAGCTTAATAGTCAGCATCTCAGACAACCTTAATAATAATATTTTGGCTTTTATATTTTTATTAGCTTCTTATCAGCAAATCTGTAGATTCAACAAACAAGACATCACTAATCCTCTCATGTTTCATTTACATCCATGCTGTGGTTTCATGCTTGCATTGGTTATTTAATTTCTTTTTATTCTCTTATCTGACAATTTAATTATTCGAGTGCCCCAAGGGCTAGTGTGCTTTAGAACAATCATTTAATTAATAAAACAATCATTTCCATTTTCTAAGATTATAGAAATCAACATTATTTCTATTTTCAAAATATCAATCTTTATATTTTTACTTTTTTACAAAAAAAATACTTTCAAATACTTTTTTCTTAAAATAGTTTAAGTTTTCCATCTGCATGACAATATATACGTTAAATATAACTTTCAATTTTCAGTTTTTAAGTTAAGTTTTTTTCTTTTTAATAAATCAATTTTTATTTATGAACTTAAGTTTTTATTTTAATTTTAAATTAATGTAACGGCATATAGTATACTGTTACAATATATATATATATATATTCATTATTATTATTTTTTGTTATACAATGTTGATGCACATATCATTATGGTAAAATAAACCATTTTGTTAATTATATTTTTTGTCTATTCATGCATTCCATTCAGTACTGTTAGTTGTGCAATATTTCACTTAATTCTCATTGTTCCCTGAGTTTTGTTGAGTTAACAGGATATTTTTAAAAGTGTATAGTTTGAACTTGGGTGCAACTAGTACTGTTTTGAAGCTCTATCTACTCACTTGTTTTTCAATTAACTTTGAGCCTTATAAAATATATTCTATAATGGGCAGGAAATATTGTTGTATGAGCTAAACACTATACACAGTACTATTTATTTCTAAAATGTCTTACAGTATACATGATAAAATGCAGTAATGTATTGACTATTACATTTGAGTATGGAGTAGGGGGGTATCCCAATACAATTGGCACAGTAAACATGATAATATCTTTCACTCAAAGAATGTGAGAGCAACATTTATCACAACTAATATGATATTAGTAAAAAACATGAATCCTGAGATGATTAATGATATTGCACAAAATAAAAATGGATTCAGAATGAAAAATGTATAAATAATAGAGCAGCAAGGAAAATGTAAAATAGAATAAGGAGCCATAAAATAAAAGTAATTGTGCTAAAAAAAAGAAGACTCAGTCTGGATATATAAAATAAGGAACTAAATGAGTTTTGTGATGTTGAGGGGGCTCAACAATTATGGAATATAAAGGAAAAAAGTCTTTAAATATAGTTTATTTTTTGCACGTGTAAATAGTAACAAGAGCAAAAGCCAAAGCTGAAGAACAAAATGATAAAATAGGTCAAGTATTGAGGAAAAACATGAACCACTAACAGAAAGAATTTAGAGAAAAGAGGAAATAAACATATCAATCCAATTTATTGCAAATGTTGAAAGAAATGAATAAAAAAAATCAGATGATGCTACAGAAAGCAGAAGAAAAAAACAAAATGGTACTAAAGAAAAATAGAAGAGAGCAGTCATCAATGTCAGATGTTTGCAGTCATCAATGTCAGATGTTTGCAAAAATAAAATAGGATAAATAACAAAAAGATGATGATTGAAATAGAAGATAAGAAATGCTGTTACATAAAATAGAAGAAGTTGATGAAACTAGCAAAAAATGGCTAATCAAATAGTAGACTGAATCAAGCAAGTTAGAGAGGAAATTATGAATGAAGTTGGACAAAACAAAGAGAAACAAGTTGTTAAAATAAATCAGGTACAAGAAGTGATGGATATTAAAATAAGCTAATTATAAGAGGCAATAGGGTTAGTGAGTAATTTAAATCAGAGAAGCCTGGAATCTGCACAAGAGCGAACAGAGACCTGACTTGTCAAATTAAGTCACTTCAGATTCAAGGATGATGGATAGTTATAATAGATTAAAAAAGCTGCAGGAAGTTCACAGACAAGATGGTCAAACTGGAAGAAAAGTAATCATGACAACCTTAAAAAGGGAAGAACCTGAAAAAGATAATATAGAAGAGACAAAGATAAATGTTCTATCAATGAACTATATAGCTGTGATTGAAAACCTATTCCTTAAAATAAGTTTTTTAAGGTAATGCTGGCACAAGACACCCATTGAATTTGTTAACAGTCTAGGAAGATATTTCAGCATTAATGCTATGATTGAAAAGGCTAAGGTAGCAATAGCTTATAGTCATTTTCAAGATGCATCCTAAGAATGTGGGATTTCTTTATCTATCCTACTAATTTTATTAAATTTAAACAAGCACTCATGATGTATTACTGGAGTGAGGATTAACAGGACGGCATTAAATCCAAAATATTCCAAGACAAGGGTCCACTTGGTGAATCCTAGTCTTTTTTTAGAAAGTAGGTAATAAAATTGAGAGCAAATCTCTCAGAATATCAAATTATAAGGACTTAATACACAGCTTCTCAAGACATATTGAGAGAATGCTGATTAGCACTGACAGGCATAAAGTTGAACTGGTGGATGAACTGTTAAAGTGTTTGACAGCAGCAAATATGCATAATCTGAAAAAGAAGGGGATTTAAACCTCCAACTAAAACAGTCTATAGAGGGGACAATTGTCCACATATGAATGTCATGCAATATGCAAAGCCCAAGGCACCACCATCATAATACTGAGTTAGAAAGGAAGTGCCACCATAGAAGATTGCAAAATGGAGATCAATTGGTAACCACAGTAGTCCTACAAAAACAAGATAATTAGATGATCCAGAAGTGAATTACCCTTTCATAAAACAGAGTTATTATAAGAGATTTAATCATGATCCTCAATCTCCCAAAGCAGGGTGAAATTATGCTTTTAACTCAGAAAAAAAAGCAAAGAGAAGAGAAAAAGATATTTTGCAGAGAAAGGGGGTAAATTTTGCGAAATATGATAGCTGTGATTTGAGTGCTGATTATTGTTGAGTGATTCTCTCATAGATATAAAGATGTGATGTGTTCATGATGCTCCAAAAATTATCTTGGCATTGCACATACTAAAGGTCAAAGTCTTTTCAAATTATCTCTCAGTGGAGCAAGGCACATCTGTATCATGAGTTTGGAGCCTATAAGACTCATAAGGTCCATGAGTAGACTTTTTTTTTTTTAAACATTCCTTTGGGTTTTTCATCAATGTGCCCTCTGATAGTAAGTTGCATTTGTGCTTAAATTGATATTGCTTTTCGGTTGCTTGTGATGCATTGCATACTTGTGTTCTTTGGTTAGATTTTCTATCAGTGTCTTGAAAGTGGCATATATATATATAGTATGCCCATAATCACTCCTTTCTCACTATGAAAAATTTATATCTGCAAACTCAAATAAATAAATAAATCACAAATTCATATTATGTTTTATGGTGGAACTTTATATCTGCAAAATCAAATAATTGACTAAATAGCCCAAATTGACATAGTGAATATTATTCCAGCTTGTAAGTCTGTGAAATATTAATATACAGTTGAACATGACTAATATAAATTTTTTCCTTTTTAATTGTGAAATCAAATTGGTTGAGTTAAACCAAAGCATCAGAAGAGGGTTCAACCCATTTTTTTCCCAAATTAGATGTGGAATAATGTAATCTAGTACTATAGTTTACATATACAAAAAATAGCTATGTAGACAATGTCAGAAATATTTTGTTTGTATATTTAAAAAATATCTATTTAATCATAATTTTAGAAGCATCTTGTTTGTTAAGGTCTATTTACTGATTTGTCATTTGCATAGTACATATTTTATTATGCGAATATGTAAAGAAAGAAAGAAAAATGAAATGTTAAATGAATATACCTTTAATTATTTTTGTAATTAGAATATTTGAACATTGCTTCTGACTATATATATATATATTGTAACGGTGACCCTCTATATATCCCCCGAGATTACGGGCTTTGAAACAAACATGACATAGCGTAAGGCTTTATTTTTTTTTCTTACATCGACAGTTATTCACGATCCACATAAGGGGGCGCCAGATACGATTATTTAAGTTGATTTTAACTACTCGCATCACCTTACATCATGTCAAAACGATTTCGAAGTCTAATCCCACCCACTAGCTCAAACTCCCAGCATGGACCAATAAGGTGTCTCAAGGTTGTTACATGTTTGTTTCTAAAATGACTCCTCCCGGAGAAGACGCGTTGTCCGCTAATGAAGATCAGCAAGGTTTTCTAATAAGTCGATCACGGCATAAAGATCATTTATTGGTTATCACTGACCTATGAGGTTGTTCGCTTACGCCCCGAACACAAGGCTTACAAGTTCATCCCCCCGCTTTATTGTATATAACATAATTTATTGACGTTTACTTTGATTATAGACCCGCCCGCTCTTAAATCTATCTTAACTAAGGTGAAATAAGAAACATCGTGACTTACGGCACGATGGTGACATAATTAATAAAATAACTAAATGAAAATTAAAATTAACTAAATCTACTTCAAAGATAAGTTATCAAAGAATAAATAACTACGGTTTTGATTGTGTGTGAAAAGATTTGAGATATGCTCGACTTGATTAGATATTGAACAAGTTTATTAAATATGAAAAGAAAACATTATTAATTGATTTATTACAAAACATTATTAATTGATTTATTACAAAACATTATTAATTGATTTATTACACACGCGCACATACATTCACGCCCACAGAGAACCATAAGTATTCATAACACAATTTGAATAATGAGAAAGTTCCTTTCTATTTGATAAATATATAATCTTTCCTTAGCTTCACTTAAGTTCAAAGTTCATGTTTACAAAGTTCAGTAACAAAGATAAACTATTATGACGAGGAAAGTCTTAAGATTTATTTGAGTAAATTTATGTTGGTTAATTACGAGATTGCCTTACGAGTTTATTAATTGAGTGAGTGAACAGAATAAAAAAACATATTTACCTAGGATTTGTCTTGGTTGCAACGAAGGTCGATTGGTCTGGACGAGTTTGGGTGTTTCACGGAACATTTCTTTTATTAGGAGCATTCACTTAACACGACGATGTTATCAGAATTTCATAGCTTCGGAGATATTTCAGTAGCGGAGCGCCGATCAGTCACTGAAGGGTTTATTAGCCCCTCATGACAGTCGACGCTCTTGGTATTAATTTCATGATGATCATTTTAAATATTGAGGAATAACCAAGCTAATTCAGAACAATTCTAATTTTAAATAAAAGCATAAGCATCGGAATAAATGAGCAGGTGGTAATTCAGCGTACTGAGAATTGGAAAATAAAAAAAACACAATAATGAGAATGTATCAATCGAAATGAATCGAATCGAACTGAATCCAAACAATTCTTTCCAAATTAACCATTGAATAGGTTTTGACTAGTATTTATAAAGGTTGATCCATATCTTGGGATCCAATCTACCCCCATAGTTCCCTGTTCTTGGAGTTGTCGTTCAGGTCCGCGTTTGAGGTACCTGCTCACTCACTCTTTGTGCTAAAGGCAATATTTATTTTGGGACAATCTCATTTTGCAATCTCACTCAACCAACCTTATTCCTTCACACCTCGAAGGCATGCGTGTGTGCGTGTGTTTTACTAGAACAATCCAAGTTATTTTACATTTAGAAGTCGAGCATTTATCTTTTCCTCAAATCTTTTCTATAAGTTTTATTCTAGTTAAAATTATATTTCTGAAATAAACATTTTTTTAATTCCCCGTGGTGATTTTGATTGATAATTATTTTTATTATTTTAGGAGTGCATATTATATTTTATTATTTAGGAAAGCAAATTATTTTTTGTTATTATTTTTATTATCTAAAGGCTTTAATCATTTAATTAGACGTTTTACCGTCTGCATTTTATCAATATGTTTTATAAATGTATTTACGAGAGAAAGAAAACTATTACTAATTACGAAAATAAAGTTACGAGTGTTTTATGTTGCTTGCTGGTGTGTGTGTGTTTATCGATGTATCCTAGATTTAATATTGATGTAACGCTGTCTCGTTACATATCTCCCCGCCCGGTGTAGAGTAAAATCCGATGCTGCGGGTTTTAGCTCGGTGAAGGAGCGAAATTATTCTGCTCTCTTCAGTGCTCTTGCATTGAACGTTCCTTTTCCGTGGGTCAACGCAAAGGCGTTGTTTCCATATGCCTTGACGATCTCGTATGGGCCCTCGTATATGTCGAGGAATTTTTTGTAGATGTTTTGTCCGGGTCGACTGACCGGGTTGGCCTTTACCATCACTCGATCGCCCACTTTGAACGTATTCCGGGTGGGCTTCTTGGTCTGCGTTCGCCTTTTTCCCATGTGCTCCAATCTTCGTAGCGCTATTTGGTTGTCTTGTTTCCTATCGATTTTTCCGGTTCGGATGGTGGGCCTGTCATCGTATGGGTAAGGTATTGGTTGCCCATAATGGAGTCGGCTTGGTTCAAATCCAGTTGATTCATTTTTTGAGGAGTTGATCATTCCCGTGATCCGGGGAATCTCCTGGACCCATTTCCGGTGATCTCCCGCAGTATACACACGGAATAACCGTCCCAATTCCCGCATTACTCGCTCGCACGGGTTGCTCTGCGGGTTCCGGATCGACGTCATGTGGTGTTTGATCCCGGTTCGATTTATCCACTGCCGCCAAGTTTTCGACACAAATGGTGTGCCATGATCCGATAGGATGTACCTAGGCTTCCCAATGATCCGATAGGATGTACCTAGGCTTCCCAATGATGGGAAACTGTTTTGTCTCCAATAATTTGATGGTCTGGTGTGCGTTCGCCCGGGCCATGGGGTAGGCGGCGACCATTTTGGAACATAAGTCGTATGCGACTAATATATATCTCTTTCCCCCGGCCATCGGTAACGGCCCGTAATAATCGATTGCCACGGTGTGGTTAGGTTCCCGTATGATAATTGGTATCTGAGGTCCTTCATTGGATCGATTTAGTGGTTTGGTCCTCGCACAGACATCGCATCCCCGTAATCTTGCGGCGATGTCCCGGTGCATTCCAGGCCAGTAAAACCAATTGCTAAGGTATCCCTCAGTCTTGTTCGCTCCATAATGTCCGCGTTCCCGATGTGTCTCGTCGATCATTTGATTTCGCATTTCTTTCGGGATTATAATCCGGGTTTGCTTCCCATTCCCTGTGTTTCTTTGGAGTAACCCCCCCAGGGTGATGCATCGGTCCCGATATTTCCATAGTGGACCCCCTTCGGTTCCTTCTTCCCCCTGGTAAGAGCCCGCCTTCGACTTCCCTTTACGTAAATAACTGATTATTCGTCGGCAGTCCTCGTCCTTTTCCTGGCTCCTTCGAATGTTGCCTGCTTTAAGCCCTCCCTTCTTGTCCTGTCGGGTCGTTGCGGCTATGTATGCGAACTCGCTTGCCTCCGCATTCGTCTGAGTTCCTACCGGGTAACGGCTCAGCGTGTCCGCGATCACGTTATCCCTTCCTTTGCAGTATTCTACCTCATATTGAAATTCCTGCAGGGCTAGACTCCACCGCACCAATCTGTTGTTTGTCAGGAAGCTTTTGTTTAGGAACTCCAGACTCCGGTGGTCAGTGACGACCCTTACTTTGGACCCGACCAGGTATTGCCGGAACTTTTTGAACGCCCACACTATGGCGAGGGCTTCTCGCTCGGTGACCGTGTACCTTCTTTCCGGGTCTTTAAGTAGCCGACTAATGAACGCCAACACTCTCTGTTCTCCCTCCGGCCCCTTCTGGTACAACGTGGCCCCCAGCCCGATGTCACTGCTGTCCGTTTGTACCCAGAACATCTGGTCGAAATCCGGGTATGTCAATATTGTTTGTTTCAGGAACCCTTCTTTTACTCTCCGGAAACTCCGTTCCCGCTTCTCGTCCCACACCCATGCTTGTTCCTTTCTTAGTAGTTGTAACAAGGGCTCCATATCGTGGGTGAAATTCTCGTAGAACTTGTTATAAAAGGTACACATTCCGAGGAATGCCTTAATGTCCTTCTTCTTCTTTGGGGTGGGAAATTCCTGGATCGCCTGGATTTTTTCGGGGTTAGGCCGCACTCCATCCGGGCTGACTATGTGTCCCAAGAACTTGACCTCCTGTGTCGCAAAATGGCTCTTCTTGATGTTGATTTTGATCCCCTTCTGCTCGCATTCTTGGAGTAGCCTTTCTAAGTGCTGGCAATGCTCCTCGATGTCATTGGATGCTATGATGATGTCGTCCACGTACATCGTCGCAAATCCTTTTACCTCGTCAGATAGGGTTTGATCCAGGCATTGTACCAAGCCTGCCCCACTGTTCTTTAACCCGAAGGGTACTCGGTTGAACTGGTACGCCCTTCCGTTATATTTGAATGCGGTGTACTTTCGGTCGTCGGGGTGGAGGCTCATTTGCCAGTAACTATTGGTTAAATCCATCGTGGAAAAAATCCGCTTGTTCCGGAACCTGGTCATTAGTTCGTTCATGACAGGTGGGGCGTTTGTGTCCGGGATCGTTACCTTGTTTAGTTGCCTAGCGTCGAGGCACAATCGTATTGACCCGTCCCCTTTTTTCACGGCTAGGATGGGATTATTGTACGGCGAGGTGCATTTTGAAACGACTCCCCACTCCGTCATCTGCTTTAACTGGGTTTCAATTTCTTTCCGGTATTGGAATGGGATCGGGTATGCCCTCGTCTGATATGGGTGGCTGGTGCTCAATCGGATCCGGTGTTCGTATCCTCGAATTACTCCCGGTTTGTCCGAGAAGACACTTTTGTGTGCCCCCAATATTTCCTGAATTCTTTCCTTCTTTTCTTTGTCTGGTCCAGTTATTTCCTCGATTCTTTTTTCGATTTCCCCTTTTATCGCGATGCATTGCAGCTTCCTTTGTCTTTCTGGTTCTTCGTCCACTTTGCTTTTGAAAGGCACCGTGACTGTGCTGATCCTCGCTAGTTCGGTCCCGTAATCGATGTTACATTTAGCCATTTTCATGAAGTCTGATCCTAATACTAAGTCATGGATTAAGCCTTCCAGTATTAGTACGACCTGGGTAAACTCCTGTCCTGCAATGCTGATATTCGCCCACACTTGTTTGGTTTGTATTTTCGCCTTTTTTCCATTGGCCAGTACAATTTGGGTCCCTTTTAGCGGTAGGATTTTTATCTCTGTTGGCCCTTGGGCGATCTTGTTGAAAATTTCCTGTGCCATTACGGATACTTGGCTTCCCGTATCCAGCAAAGCCCTTGCCTTGAACCCCTGGATTGACACGTCGATTATTGGGCATTCCTGTCTTCTCCGAGGTCCTTCCCCCCCCCCAGCTTGTGTCATATTGGCTATTCTGATCCCATTGTCCTCCTCTTGGTTAAAATAATCGTCGTTTTCGATCGCCTGTAGTTTCTTCAGCACTCCTGTTATTTCGGTTTCCCTTTCAATGATTTGTTTGATCTCCCTGGGTAGGTTGCGTCCCGCTATCCTAATTTGCTGTTCCTCTGGTATTTGGTATTTGTCTATTTTTTTTAGTCTTGCCATCTGTCTCTGGACGAAGGTACTGTATTTTTCCTCTTCTTCCCTTTTGTTTTGTTCTATCTCCCATCTTTCCCTTTCCTGCTGGGCTACTCCCCAATATCTTTTCATGATGGCCCTTTGATATTCCTCGAATGTCTCTGGTTTGTTTTTCATTGTCTCCCACCATTCCACGACTTCCCCTTGGATGTGGCTACATGCGATCGCTATTTTGGATTCTTCGCTGAACTGCTCGCATGAAAATAACCTCTTCAAACTTTCTATATATCGACATGGATTCTCATTTCCCTTTCCTTTGAATTGCTCTATTTTTATCCATTTTCCCTCCATTCTGTTTGTTGTCTCGTTGATCTTGATTTATTTGGCCTATTATAATTTTTTCACTACTGTTTACGGGAATGTGGTTCTTTTTTACTTTTGATTTTATTTGTTCTATGGTGACAGCGACCGATCGGCGTCCGCTCCCTTATCTCCTGCTATGCTTTATTTGTTTTGTTTATTTTGCTCCGGTTCCCGATGTTTTGTTTACCCATTTGCGATGTTAAGAATCGCCGCGATTTTGTTCCGTTTGTTTATTATATATATATATATTTTTTTTTTCAAGCTTTTTGTTTACATAAATATTTCCGCGTCTTCTCCCAGTTCGGCCGCTTTTGCTAGTATCTAGATTTGCTTTTTCTTTATGTTTAGAAGCTTCATTTATACTAGCTTCACGTTGGAAGCGCCAATGTAACGGTGACCCCTCTATATATCCCCCGAGATTACGGGCTTCGAAACAAACATGACATAGCGTAAGGCTTTATTTTTTTTCTTACATCGACAGTTATTCACGATCCACATAAGGGGGCGCCAGATACGATTATTTAAGTTGATTTTAACTACTCGCATCACCTTACATCATGTCAAAACGATTTCGAAGTCTAATCCCACCCACTAGCTCAAAACTCCCAGCATGGACCAATAAGGTGTCTCAAGGTTGTTACATGTTTGTTTCTAAAATGACTCCTCCCGGAGAAGACGCGTTGTCCGCTAATGAAGATCAGCAAGGTTTTCTAATAAGTCGATCACGGCATAAAGATCATTTATTGGTTATCACTGACCTATGAGGTTGTTCGCTTACGCCCCGAACACAAGGCTTACAAGTTCATCCCCCCGCTTTATTGTATATAACATAATTTATTGACGTTTACTTTGATTATAGACCCGCCCGCTCTTAAATCTATCTTAACTAAGGTGAAATAAGAAACATCGTGACTTACGGCACGATGGTGACATAATTAATAAAATAACTAAATGAAAATTAAAATTAACTAAATCTACTTCAAAGATAAGTTATCAAAGAATAAATAACTACGGTTTTGATTGTGTGTGAAAAGATTTGAGATATGCTCGACTTGATTAGATATTGAACAAGTTTATTAAATATGAAAAGAAAACATTATTAATTGATTTATTACAAAACATTATTAATTGATTTATTACAAAACATTATTAATTGATTTATTACACACGCGCACATACATTCACGCCCACAGAGAACCATAAGTATTCATAACACAATTTGAATAACGAGAAAGTTCCTTTCTATTTGATAAATATATAATCTTTCCTTAGCTTCACTTAAGTTCAAAGTTCATGTTTACAAAGTTCAGTAACAAAGATAAACTATTATGACGAGGAAAGTCTTAAGATTTATTTGAGTAAATTTATGTTGGTTAATTACGAGATTGCCTTACGAGTTTATTAATTGAGTGAGTGAACAGAATAAAAAAACATATTTACCTAGGATTTGTCTTGGTTGCAACGAAGGTCGATTGGTCTGGACGAGTTTGGGTGTTTCACGGAACATTTCTTTTATTAGGAGCATTCACTTAACACGACGATGTTATCAGAATTTCATAGCTTCGGAGATATTTCAGTAGCGGAGCGCCGATCAGTCACTGAAGGGTTTATTAGCCCCTCATGACAGTCGACGCTCTTGGTATTAATTTCATGATGATCATTTTAAATATTGAGGAATAACCAAGCTAATTCAGAACAATTCTAATTTTAAATAAAAGCATAAGCATCGGAATAAATGAGCAGGTGGTAATTCAGCGTACTGAGAATTGGAAAATAAAAAAAACACAATAATGAGAATGTATCAATCGAAATGAATCGAATCGAACTGAATCCAAACAATTCTTTCAAAAATTAACCATTGAATAGGTTTTGACTAGTATTTATAAAGGTTGATCCATATCTTGGGATCCAATCTACCCCCATAGTTCCCTGTTCTTGGAGTTGTCGTTCAGGTCCGCGTTTGAGGTACCTGCTCACTCACTCTTTGTGCTAAAGGCAATATTTATTTTGGGACAATCTCATTTTGCAATCTCACTCAACCAACCTTATTCCTTCACACCTCGAAGGCATGCGTGTGTGCGTGTGTTTTACTAGAACAATCCAAGTTATTTTACATTTAGAAGTCGAGCATTTATCTTTTCCTCAAATCTTTTCTATAAGTTTTATTCTAGTTAAAATTATATTTCTGAAATAAACATTTTTTTAATTCCCCGTGGTGATTTTGATTGATAATTATTTTTATTATTTTAGGAGTGCATATTATATTTTATTATTTAGGAAAGCAAATTATTTTTTGTTATTATTTTTATTATCTAAAGGCTTTAATCATTTAATTAGACGTTTTACCGTCTGCATTTTATCAATGTGTTTTATAAATGTATTTATGAGAGAAAGAAAACTATTACTAATTACGAAAATAAAGTTACGAGTGTTTTATGTTGCTTGCTGGTGTGTGTGTGTTTATCGATGTATCCTAGATTTAATATTGATGTAACGCTGTCTCGTTACAATATATATATATATATAGCCTTAAGCTGTAGTTAATTAGTTTAACACATTTAAATACACATAGCCATGGGCTATCAATTGCAGTAATTGTGTGTTTTTTGAAAAGCACTGTCTTGAAGATAAATAGGGCTGAAAATATATAGTCAGGGATCAGTCACAAGTTAATTAGCCAAAGGTCAGTTTATGAGTTATATAGCCAGAGGTTATTTCACCAATTATATGGCCGGAATACAGTTCACCAGATAGATATACAGCCAATGTTGCAGTCATCAATTATTCAGTATTCCAATTTTAATTAGCCAAAGGTCAGTTTATGAGTTATATAGCCAGAGGTTAGTTCACCAATTATATGGCCAGAATACAGTTACCAGATATACAGCCAATGTTGCAGTCATCAATTATTCAGTATTCCAATTTTAATTAGCCAAAGGTCAGTTTATGAGTTATATAGCCAGAGGTTAGTTCACCAATTATATGGCCGGAATACAGTTCACCAGATATACAGCCAATGTTGCAGTCATCAATTATTCAGTATTCCAATTGCTATTGAGAAGTTTCTTGGGCATTTTTCAAAATGGGGCTATCAAGGAATACAGTTTTGAGTAATTGATATATATCATATTTGTATTAAACATATGCAATGGCTATGGATAATGTAGACACAATCTTTGACTATATGGAAGACTAAAGGCAGCTTATGGCTCCTGGAAACTAGCACTATCAGTTCTAAAATGTAGTTTAGTGTTTTCATGATATCCAGAGCAAAAACGTAAAACTATCTAGAAATAATCTTTAAATACACATCCAAAAACTTAAACTGTGTAGAAGTACTCTTTAAATACACCTTGCTCAAGTAGTTCTTTCTTCTGGATTTTGCTGTAACAAATTTTAAAAATGGATTTAAAAATAATAAAAATTTACAGAAATGTGGTTTGATAAGAGGGACAAACTATAACTTTAAACATTGTGATCACAAAAGTGAAAAATAAGAACGACAACCATTTTGTGAATGTAAAGTTTATAATAATTATGAATTCACACATCAAATGGATCCTGAGAAGCTTACTTTCCTAAAATTAAGAAGCATAGATGGAGAATGAAAATACATAAATGGACAAACAATTTATTAACAAGTAAAGAAAACAAAATAAGGTCTCATGTAAGAATTACTTTGGTTTTAATTGGTACTTAGATAGTTTGCTAGCCGGAAGCTTATCATCTGTTTTTTTTATATGATTCATTTCAGGAGCTTACCTCTTAGTTATCATATTCAATAATAGTTTTTTTTATTTATTAAAATGATAAAGAAACAAAAGTTCAAAGTTGTAATTCAAATTTTTTTAAATGTAAATACAGTAAACTATTATATATATATGTGTGTGTGTGTGTGCTGTATGCACAGATAATGAAGCTAGTAAATATATATAATTAAATGCAAGATATTAATTTACTTTAAATATAAGAATAAATTAAAAAAAAATATTTAGTAGACTATAACAAATGTGAAAAGTGTCATCATTTTTTAGGTGGGCGCGATCCCATAATTTTGAAAATATTTTGCTAAAACACACAAAAAAACAAATGTTGTAAGTAAAGTGTAAATGCAGTAAAGAAAAGAAAATGTGATTAAGCAACCTATAATTGACATTTAGGCAAACATCTCTTGTCGGGCAAGCATTATCTTTTAATTTTGAAATATCTGCTAATGAAATATTTCCAAATGTTAATCATGTTTCCGTTCTGTCAATGAAATGTTCCAAATTTTAATCGTATTTCCAAAAAAGATATGGTAAAGAAGAAATGTAAAAAAAAGTTATAATTTGTTACTTGTTATCTGTTAGCATTGTGTTAATAATTCTAAAAATATTCCAGTGCATCTTGTTCTGTCAATTAAATATTCCAAATTTTAATCATATTTCTAGTTCTGTCAATGAAATATTTGATATTTTAATCATATTTCCAAAAATGATATAGTAAAAAATGAATGTTAAAAACACCATGTGAAAATTAATTTGAAAAATATTACAATAATTTGTCATGTGAGATTTGTTAGCCTCATGTTAAGTGTTCACTGAGTGTTAACTTTTTGATATTATCTTGTGAATGGAATTTACAGCAAGGCTAATCCCAATTTTTTTAATAAATTATATTCACAATTCTAAATTGATGTTAGTTTAAAAAAAACTTGAAAACATTTTTCAATAAATTCCATTTAGAACACGAAGTTCAAATGTTAATACATGCTCAACACTTAACACATGGTGCTAAAATAGTCATTCTTTAAGAATTTGGTAACCTATATATAAAATTTGAAATGTTTCATCAACAGAAGTGGAAGTATTATTTTAATTTAGAATATTTCATCGACTAAACAAGAAGCATTGAAATATTTTTAAAATTATTACCATGAGGCTAAAAGATAACAAGTAACAAATAATTTTTTAACATTAATTTACATATGTTTTTTTTTTTACCATTCCTTCTTTACCATATCATTTTTGGAAATATGATTAAAATCTGGAATATTTCATTGTCATATGATTAGAATTTGGAGTATTTTATTGACAGAACAAGATGCAGTGGAATATTTTCAAAATTATGGGATAGTGCCCACTCAAAAAGTGATGTGAATCCACATGTTTTTTATAATCTAGTAAATGATGTTTTTTTTTTTAATTTTTATTTACTGTATTTTTATTTTAAAAATTTTGAATTACAAACCTTTGGATTTTTGTGTTTCTTTATCATTTTAATAAATAAAAAAACATAATTATTGAATAAGATAACTTAGATTTAACCATATTGTTTATATCATGTAATGTAAGCCCAGATTATTTAAATAAAAAACAGATGGAAAGCTTTTGTCTGGTAAACTACTTAAGTATTGTTTAATGTTTAGTTAATCATTTGTATTTAATATAATCATATGGAGAAATATTTTAAATTTCAATTAATTTCAATAAACTGTAATGTATTAAACATTACAGTAGGATATCAAATACCTTATTAGAGGGGATATTACTTTCTTATGTATATATATATATATATTAGTAATCAATGTCTGTATTCCAATTATAAAACCAATATATATAATTCTTTGAAAAACAATACAATAATTAATACAAATATTAATTCTCATTTAGTGCAATGTCAGCATGTAATACTAATAATAATAATAATATAATAATAATAATAATTATTATTATTATTATTATAATATAATATTATTATTATATAAGTAATAATTAATACAGTAAATAATATTTTAAAAACAAATATCTACTATAATTTAATAGAAGTACTTTTGGCTATCTAAGTAGTCGTTATCAACTATATTCAAATTCAGTTACAAAAAACCATTATAAAAGTCTACAAAAACAATTACATAATACATCAATTTTCCCACAATTCATTAATTTTTATATTAGCAGCTTGTTTTTGTAGACATTTATAACAGTTTTTTGTAACTGAATTTGAATATAGTTGATAACAACTACTTAGATAGTCGAAAGTACTTCTATTAAATTATAGTAGATATTTGTTTTTAAAATATTATTTACTGTATTAATTATTGTAGTTTTTCAAAGAATTATATATATATATATTGTTGTTGTTGTTATTATTATTATTATTATTGGTTGTATTCTCATCCTTGGTGTTCGCCTTAAGATGGCGTTGATGCTAATCAAAAACATACATATAACGATTCCGGGCCGGACCTAAATGATCTATTTGATCTAAAAAGATCTGATTTCTTAGATTTGTAATAAAATATTCTACTAACTAATACTATTATATGATGTTAGTTTTTTAATTTTTGTAAATGTTTATTAATCTTATCTTGTTTTTGACTTTGTGTGTGTGTGTCTTTAAAGTTACGGTGTTTTTCTAATTATTTTTTTTTTTACTTTACGTGTGTCTTTTTAAAGTTACGGTCTTTTTTCTTTTGCAAGAGTAAATCAATAATTTTATTCAAAAGCAAGACTTAATAAGTAAATGTTTATTAATCTTATCTTGTTTTTGAGTTTCTGTGTGTGTCTTTAAAGTTACGGGGCTTTTTCGAATTTTTTTTTTTTTGGACTTTAGGTGTGTCTTTTTAAAGTTACGGTATTTTTTTTGCAGGAGTAAATCAATAATTTGATTCAAAAGCAAGATGTAATAAGTCAATGTTTATTAATCTTAGATTGTTTTTGAGTTTGTGTGTGTCTTTGAAGTTATGGGGTTTTTTTCATTTTTTTTTTGGACTTTATGTGTGTCTTTTTTTAAAGTCACGGTATTTTTGGTCAAGAGTAAATCAATCATTTTATTAAAAAACCAAGACGTAATTCTAAATCTATCAAAAGTAACGTAATTTATATACTACAATTTAGAATTGATACCCGACTACTATTAGTAAGGACCGTCATTAAAATACTTGATTGAAAAATGATACCCGACTAATTTCCATTTTCTTTTTTTTTTTGGGGACAGTAATGAATCAGAAAGTGGGTTGTTTTTGTTAAGTCTGTCTATATAAAAAGGGTACCGTTATTGAAATACTAAATTTAAAAATGATAGCTGACTAATTTGCGTTTTTTTTGACAGTAATTAATTAGAAAGTGGGGTTTTTTTTGGCAAATCTTGTGTATATATAAAAACAAACAAACCGTAATTCAAATACTCCATTGAAAAAATCAAACCCCATTGAATTTGCTTTTTTTTTTTTTTTAAAGACAGTAATTAATCAGGAACTGGGTTGTTTTTGTTAGTGTGTAGATATAAAAACTAATCTTATTTTGAAATAATAAATGTAACAAAACAAAAAAAAAATAATACTCGACTAATTTTATTTTTCAGACAAGTAATTCCTAATAATTAGACAGTGGGGATTGTTTTTGTTTGTGCGTATATATATAGCAAAAGTAACTGGTCACAGACGAATTCTCGCGAAAATGGTACTTTTCGCGTGATCCTTTATTTTTTTCCCCTTTCGCACCCTTAAAAGCAATTTTTGAGAGTTACCCCTTCATAATGGAATCTTCAGGACATTATTACTAAACTTACAACAGTAAAGTAAATTACAACACATTAAAAAAATAGACGTCTTATCAAATTTAAAAAAACTACGACTGCTTCAAATACACATACTCTCACCCGAAACTACAGAGAGAATAGATATTCTACTATTATGAGAAAATGATGAACAAAATCGACTACTACGACAGCCAATCAAGGCATTTCTTTCTCTTTGCTTTTAGCATAGAAAAAAAGCCATAACCGTCAGCCGTCAGGAACTCTTTCTGTGTTTTATCATAGAAAGAAGTCTCTTTGTGTTGGCTTCTGTCGCCGCCTCCTCCGTCCAACATAACGTGATGACTTTTCTGCATTTATAACGTAGAAAAATTCCTCTTTGGTTGGGTGAAGGCCGGTGAAACGGTATATTTCTAGGAATTTTCCTAGAAGTAGCGACATCTTAAGGCGAACACCAAGGATGAGAAAACAACATTATTATTATTATTATTATTATTATTATTATTGTTATTATTATTATTATTATTATTATTATTATTATTATTATTATTATTATTATTATTATTATTATTATTATTATTATTATTATTATTATTATTATTATTATTATTATTATTCAAAAGGACTTTATTGAATAACAAGAAAAGGTTACATTTATAACTATTTTACCACATGCAGATGAATTGAAGTTAGTATAAATAAGTTGAAAATTGTAATTGGGGGGGGGGGTAACAAAGATAAAGGATATGCATGTGGTTTACAAATTTGAGTTTACATTATTTTCTTTAAAATATATACATCCAATTAGTTTTGTGTGCTTGTAAAGCTCTTAGTTCTGTTTTTTATTAGTGTATTTTTTTTTCTCTATAATTTTGAGCGCTGTTGTAATATTGACCAAGTGGCTGTGTACATCTTTTGGGATACAATTTTTTCATCTCTTAAGCGAAGCTGTTCCATTTTGTTCCAGAATGTGTTTGGATGTCTTCTTGGATTATTGTTGTACATGAAGGAGCATCTTGTACACCATAGTGAAAACAATATAAAAGTACTTGCTTGAATATGTGGGTAGCTACTCTTAATAAATGATTATAAAAGGGTTTAAATGTCAAAATTTCTTTGTTTGTACAATGATGGTATGGATGAACGAATATTATCAAATACAGGGCAGGCAAAAAGAAAATGGTCTTGTGTCTCAGTTTCTTTATGACACAACCACCATATGTCTTCTGTATTTATTTAATGCCTTCTATATCTACAAAAGTGTAATGTTGGCAATGCTTCAAGATTTAATTTTAGTAGAAAATCGTAATATTTGGGTTCTAATGACCAGAATTTAAATTTTCGGGTTAGTTGTCTATTATTAATGTTTAAAATTGGTCTTTTATCATTTAAGGGAGAGCAAATTATCTGGTATACATCCCAATATTTAAATTTATCTTGAGGTGGTGAAAAAATAATGTTTGGAATGTTAAAAATTAGTGTTAGCAAGGTTTTCCAATATCCATTGGTTGGTGGTGGTTTATCTGTTGGAGTAATCTTGAGGAACACTTTCATGTATGGAAATAAATAAGCACATGCAGAAATGAGATTTAATGTCTTTTGAATGTTAAAAATATGTATTGAATGTAGTCCTAAACCATTTTGTATTAGAGGAGCTTGAATACGTTTTAGTGAAACCGAAACAATCTTTTTTTTCCACAGCAACTTTCTACATAACGAGTTTATTTTACTAGTAAAAGATTTAGTGTATAGTATTATTGGAGAATAGTATGTGATTCGTGTCATAATTAATAGATTAAACAGGGATACTTTTGAATACAGCGAAAGATAAGATTTTGAAAGTGAATCAATTATATTTTCTATTTTATTTTTAATTTTGTCTTGTATTTGTCGACGCATTTCTAAATTGCTCAAATAGAAGGGGAATCTCACAAAAGAGCTGGTTTTTTTTATAAATGTTGTGTGTGAAATTGTCCTGTATATATTGACCACGCAGAAGATTTATCCATGTTAAACTCCAGCTTGTATTTATTAGTGTATGAATTAAGAATTTTCAATAGAGTTGGGATCTGTTTTTTAGAAGTTAAAAAAATCGAGACATCATCCATGTAGGCAATACAGGAGATGTTTGCTTTTAGACCAGGTATGTATATGCCTAATAATTCTTTTTCTATCATATTCAGTAAGGGATTGATATAGAAAGTAAAAAAAAGAGCACTTAGTGGTGAACCTTCTGGAATTGAACAGTAAGGTACAAAAGAGAGGGAATTCTTACCATTAAGTGTAATATGTATTTCTCGACTTAATAGAAGATTGGTGATTAAATATATTAAGGATCTCGGTATTGTTGTGTCTGCTAATGCTTCAACAAGGAGTTCAATTAGAATCATATCAAATGCTGATTTTATATCCAGTTGGATTACAACTGGACTATATTTTTTATTATTTCTGACAGAATCAATAACTGTTTTGAATAGAAAGGCTGCTTGCATTGTAGACGAGCCTTTCTTAGCAAACTGCATTTTAGATAGTATAGGTATAATATAGGGTTCTATTTTGTCTTTAATGATTGACTCCAGCAGCTTGATACCCAGAGGGCTCACTGATATGGGCCTTAGATTGTTTGGTGTGGTTATTTTTTCATGTGTTTTGATAAATGGTACTAGTAAAATAGGGTATAATCCATGTATATGATGGATCTTTTTTGTTAGAAAGTTTGCTAGATTACACAGATACTGAGCAGTAAAATTTTCTAAATGCTTGAATACAAAGCAAGGTATACCATGCATTCCTGGGTGACTGGAGTTTGGGGTTGATGCTAATTTTTGAATAAAGTCTTTGGGAGTAAATACTATATCTTCTGGCTCCCAAGAAAAAATGACGCAGGGCTGAATTTTTTCTTCTCTTGAAGTTTGGATTTAAAATGTGTGTAGAGAGGTAGCAACATGTTGTAACCAGAAATTATATCTTCTTGTATTTTAATTGCTGTCGGTATGCGAATCGATGGCTTTTGTCCCAGTGCCCAGTGAATATAGTGTCTGGACCATGTGTATGTCTGTGTCAAAAAGAGTTTTCTTTTTTTAATTGCCAGGTATTCTTTAAGTTCTTCAGAGACTGATTTATAAAGTTTCTTCAGGGCAATCACATTTGAACAGCCTTGTTTATTTGTAGTACTGTTTGTGATTCTTTTGTGTGTTTCATCTACAAGAGCTAGAAGCCTTGAAGGGGCTGGGGTAGCCCTTGTTATGACATCAATTGTATATGAAATAATGTTAACAAAGGCAATCCATGTTTGCACTGGATCCATTTCAATGTCTCAAAGTTTGAAGATATATATATATTTCTGAGAATAAATATTCTGGGGTTCGACATGGAAGAAGCACTCTAATTGTGTTTCCAATAGATGTTATTGATCTGTATATAAAATCATTCTTTAGTGAAACAATAATTGCAGAATGATCTGATAATGATGAGTTTTTTATTGTTAGGCTGATCATGTGATGTAACACTGGTGAGTAGAAGACCAGGTCAATTAATGATGAAAACCTGCCATTATTAAATGTTATTGAATTCTGTAAAAGATAGCCTTCTCCACTCATGAGTGGTATGGCTAGTAAGTGCAACCATTTTGTGACAAACTCATTGTATGACATGTTGAAATCACCAAGTAAAATTAATGGATGTGATGAGGATGGTATTTTGGAATTTATAATTTGAATGACTTTATTAATTACTGTGTGATTTGGAGGTAAATAAACAAATGCTACATTCAATGTAACTGTTTTATCATATAATGTTATAATTAATATGTGTGCATCTATATATATTATTTTGAATGAATAGAGCAGGTTTTCATTACTACTACTCCTGTTCCTGCTGAGGGTAAAAATGATGCTTGGAAGAATGCTGAGTATCCTTGATTATTAAGATAGTTAGATGGATTAATCTGAGATTTATTATAAATTTTTGTTTCAAGTAGTCCTAGCAAATGAGGTTGTATAATTTCAAGCCATTTATTAATTGATAGTTTTTTTCTGGTGAGTATTTTTATATTCATTATAGTTTCACTCAATAAAAACAGAACACACCTGATGTAGTAATTAGATTATAATTTTATATAGTTTAGATAACTTGCACAAATTATGACAAAGAATTTTTATGTCTGGAGGTTCTACTTCCTCCCTCCTGTGATAATTTTTGCACATTTGCTTTTTTATTGGTGCTAAGGTCTTCATCTGAAGTGTATTCAAACTCGGTATCTGTTGAACTCATATTTGCTTTTCTTATTTTTTTTTATGATCTAATGTCTGGGGCATATCATCTTCACTAAGATCAATAGGCACTGCTGCATTTTTTCTGCTTAGTTTGCTTCACAGTCTGCCTGGTTTTTCATTTATTTTCAGGTCTGTAGGTGGCAGGCAGGGCACTAGATAGTCTATAATATCTTGCGAAGTTTTGTTAAGGGGTGTTTTTGATTGTTTGTGATTTTGGCAATCACTTTTTAATATTTCTTGTTGAGATGGGCTATTTTCTTGTAACACTGGTTTATCCTCGTCATTCCGTGATTGATTTTCAGGTAAAATTGATTCACTTTTGTCATTTACTGAGTGCTCTCTGGTGATGTTTAGATCGTCTGTTACACCATCATTAATTGGATTATTTTGATAGCAAATTATAGTTGATTCACTTATCGGTTGAGGAGTGAAATCTGTGTTATTTACTGGCGCATTTCCACATTGATGACTTGAGGTTGCTCTCATATCACAGTGTTTACATTTAAGTTTTGGGCATGCATTTATAATATGCCCTCATTGTTTGCAGTGAAAACATTGCGGTTTAAGTCCATGAATTATTAAGAGTAGCGTCGCTTCGTGATCGGTTATAAGTGGGAATATTATTTGGATTTACATTTTGATTTAATTTAACTTTAAAATGATAACTGTTTCCATAGATCGGTATCGGAGTTCCTTTTAAATATATAGGTTGAAAGGCAATAACAACTCCGAACGGTTGCATTAATTTATTGAGGTCATTTATTGTATAGTTAAAGTACTTATTTTTGATTGTGCCGGTAATAAAATTTTTTCTATATTGGTTAACTTTTACTAAAGCATATTTCCCTAACGTTTTAATTGTTTTATCAAATTTGTTTTTTTGTTCTTCTCTATAGAATTCAATAGCAAGATAGCGAGGATTTGGATGACTTGCAATGCGCAATATAGAATCCCATAAATTATTTGTGCTTAATTCTTCGTATAGCAAATCCTTAGGAAATCTATACAGCAAACAATTTATATCTGTAATTGCGAGAATAACAGACCGGTCAGTAAAGAAACATTTAAACGACATAAATAGGTCACGTGGGATGGTCGTATTAAAGCGTTCAGAAATTTTTATTAGACTTTCATTAGTTCAGATCTCTTCTATTACGTTAACTGTTAATGGATCAGATTCTGAAATCACATCTAGTTTCATTTGATCATTCATTGTTAAATGATGAAATCTTGAAACTGGAGTTTGATTTTTTTCCACATTCTGAGGAAAATCTCCTTTTTTAGTGGATGCTTTGATTGCATCAGCATAAGAAATGCTTGCTGCGTTCAAAGAGATCACCATATTGGAGTAAAAAAACCACTTGCACACAAATTCCTCGTCGGAGGAGTTTTCTTAAGTTTAAAAAACTATATATACTGAATATTGGGTTGCTTAGAATCAATACGGTTTATTTTAAATAAAAAATTTTTTAGTTTTATTATTACTAGAAATATATAGTATATCCTACCAATATCTACGATCACCAAACCAGCTGGCGCATGTGCACTCTTATGTATGTTTTATTATTATTATTATTATTATTATTATGATGATGATGATGATGATGTTATATGATATTGATACACATCACATTTTGGTATGGTAAACAACTTTGTTAACTATATGTTTTTGTGTACATTTTTCTATATTCATGAATTCCATTCAGTAGTGATAGTTGTGCAATATCTCATTTAATTAAGTTATGTCGAGTTAACTGGATATCAGCCATAAAAGATATAGTTTGAACCTGGGTGCTAGTGGCACCCATTTTGAAGCTTTATCTATTCAAAACAATTAAATTTTCTAGTAATTTCAGGCTTTATAAAAATTATATCATATAATGTGCAGGAAATATTAATGTATGTGATAATCATTACACATAATAGTATTTATTCCTATAATGTCCTACAGTATACTCATTATAAAATACAGTAATATAATGACTGTTCCATTTGAATATGGAGTAAGGAGGGTATCCTGATTATATATATATATATATATATATATATATATATATATATATATATATATATATTGTTCCCTCACCACATATGAGTAAACAAAATAATGCTCCAGCTAAAACTTTCATTCTTAATATAATAGAAACGAGTCTTAATAATACCTTGCAATAATTTTTCCCACTAGACTAGCTCAAATTAATAATAAAGAATATAGGGTTTGATTTTAAATAAAGAAATAATAAATAATATAATAATAATAATTATGAGACATTTTAAAGGTAAAGTAGTAGGATTACATTGAGCATATATCCCAAAGGATACAATCTCAATGACATAAGAACATTATCCCCCCTTTATTTCAAATAATAATATAAATCCATAGCATTCTTAAGACTTTAAAATATTATAAATAATTTAATACAATATTACTAAATAAATTCTAAACTCTGTTATTTAAATATAATCATCTCAGGTTCTTTAAATAAAATCATTCACTTAATTTATAATATCTTGTAGCTAAGTATGATGAGGGATTTTGCATCATTCTTAATCACACCTAAACAACAACAATAATAATAAAGATAATATTCCTACACTTAATCTAACTAACAATTGGTACTATGTTTACTATTTAATAATCTGGTCACTAATAATAATAATAATTATAATAATAATAATAACAACCCAATTCTTTTATTTATCATGTGGCATGTTAAGAGTAACAATATGTGGCAATAAGAAATATCCTTAATTATATGGCAGTATTTTAAATAATAAATTATGACTAAAAACAATATTATACTATGTGATATTTCTTTGTCAGATTCTAAATAATAATTATCATCATTTGAATAAATAAATCTTTTAAAATTATAATGTATAAAATATGTTTAATTCTGAATTCGGTGGATCGAATCTTGTGGAAGTGAATGGATCAATGACAACACAGACAACAAGTTTTATAAAAACAACTTTAACACATTTATTCTAACAAAACAACTATGTACAAAATATTTACAAAATTAAGTAAACTATATACAAAATTAAATAAAAGAAAGATTAGATTACAGATTTTTAATCTAAAAAAAATCAATAGGTAAGCCTTCGCTCTGGCTTATGAATTTTTATATTTAAAGAATACATATCATACATGAATATTCAAATCTTATTATTTACTTTACAAAATTATATTATATTTGCTACTAGTTTAATGAATATGAAAACATTACTTCACTTTCAGAAAATATAAAAAAAAAAAAAATATCTAGCATAATGTTTTATCAATTGAAATATGTTTTATGTTTATTCTAAATTACTAAAATATAAAATGACAAACAATGTTTATTTGTGTATTAAATTAATTTGCTTGACACCATTCTAAGTTTAAAGGTATGTGGTTCATGTTCAAAAACAAAATATAAAATTATCAAATAAAATATAAGTATTCATCATACATTTCACATTCCTCAGTTTGATGTTTCATTGTAAAATATGCATTATTTCAAAAAAATATTGTTGATTTATGAAAAATCAAAAAAATATCAAAAAGTATTTGAAAAATATATTAGGAATAGTTATGATTCCTTTATCATCAAAATTATTTCAAAAAATATTAAGAAAAATTATGATTCCTTTATTATCTCACAATCAGCATTAGACATTCAATATCATTTGTATTTTTACTCGATTCAAAACTTATCTTGCCTTCTTAAAAACAATTCATATTTCTAAATTTATCCATTCTTCTTCTTTCAAAATACTAGACTACACGATGCATTACTAATCAAATGCCAATAGTGATACAATGCATAGGACATGATGGAATAACTAGAGTAAAGACTCAATAGTATAAAACAATTCAATAATCCACATGGAAATCAGTGTGAAACAATAGGTATGACATCATCTAATACATGAAAAACAATGTCTTGGCTTTCCTTTAGTACCTACAGAACATTTAAATATGAATATCAAACACTGTCCATGGAAATAAATACAAAATACAGGGCTACATTAACTGTATTTGCATAATAACTACTTAGATATAATATAGGCTAATTCTTCTATCTTCTTAACTACATCCTACAAATATAAACATTCATGGTTTCATTTTTTTACTCCCCGGTCACTACCATCTAAAATTTTTTAAAGATTTAGAAAATCAACATTGTAAAATAAACTAGGCAATTTTCGCAATAATAAACAAAGTTAACACATTACTTTATCAAACCATGACTTTTATAAAAAAAGGTTTTACACACTTAAACTTAACTACAAATACAAATGACTTTGATTAAAATATTTGGTCAATATTCATATATTTAAAATAAATATAATATGGTTTATTTAGCAAAGAATCATATAAATTTATAGTCATATAATGAACTTTATAAATAATATACATATATTAATAGCTTATATCACTTAACAAAAGAAAAATCTATATGTGTTATTAACTCACACATCCATATGTTCATTCATTCATGTAACATAAGATGAATATTTTAAAACTTCAAGCAATTCTAAAATATATATATATACATCATATAATAATTAAAACAAATTACCTATGTGATTTGCCATTTGCAATCACATCTTTTGATGTCTTCTGGTCCAGTTTTCATAAAATAAAATAAAAAACCACCAATGTCATTCATACAGCATTCAAAATAGACTAATATATTATAAAGAAATGTTTTCAAAAGTTTTTAAAAAAAATTGTTAAAAGTTTTAAAGTTAATATTATTATAATTAAAAGTTCCTAAAAATGTAACTTCTACTGTAACCTATAATAAATTATAATTCTAATGTTAGTATATTTTTTAAAAATAATAATGAAATTTAAATTTACGTAATCTTTTTTTTACAAACTGTAATATTTTAAACAGCATTAAACTGTTGCACATGCACTTTGGATTTTAACTATAAAATGAATGAATACAAACATTTCAAACACATGATAAAGTCTTTGGAAAAGATAGAATGGCATCTATCTTTTCGAACCCAAACGCTTTTGTATAGGCGAATCTTAAGTGTTTGAAAGTGAAAGTGTGAAGATATTAAATAATCACCTTAAATTACTTTTACATGCTTGAATGAATGACGCTGGTAAAATTTATTAGAATTTACATACATCATTCTTATTTGAAATTAAATGTATGTAAATAAGCCAATTATTTTGTATAGCGCGATGTTTTTTTACAAACTGTAATATTTTAACCAGCATTAAACTGTTGCACATGTGCTTTGGATTTTAACTATAAAATGAATGAATACAAACACTTCAAACATATGATAAAGTCTTTGGAAAAGATAGAATGGCCATCTATCTTTTCGAACCCAAACGCTTTTGTATGGGCGAATCTTAAGTGTTTGAAAGTGAAAGCGTGAAGATATTAAATAATCACCTTAAATTACTTTTACATGCTTGAATGAATGACGCTGGTAAAATTTATTAGAATTTACGATACATCATTCTTATTTGAAATTAAATGTATGTAAATAAGTCAATTATTTTATATAGCTGATTTTTTTACAAACTGTAATATTTTAACCAGCATTAAACTGTTGCACATGCGCTTTGGATTTTAACTATAAAATGAATGAATACAAACACTTCAAACACATGATAAAGTCTCTGGAAAAGATAGAATGGCCATCTATCTTTTTGAACCCAAATGCTTTTGAATGGGTGAATATTCTCCAGGATAGAAACAATGTGATATCACTTAAAAATATTTATTTCAGGTAGGTTATCCATTTCTTCCATGCACATAAATTCCTTCTTCAGTGAGAGATGCATCATTTTTGGTGACACTTAACAAGCACACAATTTAGCATAAACAAACATCTTTTCATTTTAAAATTATATTTCAATAAGGCACATATAAAGTAAACAGACGAATCCAAGTTTCAAATACAAAAAGTTATTTATTTCTAATATAATAATATTTTTTTTTATTATCCTTTTTTTTTTTGAAATTAAATTATAGCAATTTATACTACAGATTTTTTAATTTAAATATTTTTTTTTTAAAAATATAACTTTTGTTAAAACAATTATGTTCTTTATAGCAGTTATCTTTTTAAAATGCTTCACTTCTAAGAGTTTAAGCATAATTAAATATAATTCTTTTAAATAATGTCAATATTATAGACATAGAGAGAGCAATATATTTTATAGCTCATCTTAAATATTTTACAAAGTTTAGAGGTAAATTATATTTTAGTCTTTTCCGATAATTTTCCTTAAAAATGTTTTTTAGTTTTAAAATTTATAAATACAGACATCTCCACTATATAAAACATACCTCTGGACAATATTTGATTGCAACTCTGAAATACTTTGCAAAAATAAACAGATAAATTCTTATATAGCACTGGAAAACGATGCTTCCATAAATTTTTTGGTTTTTCATTGTCAATCTCATATATAAGACAATAGATTCCTGTTCCAAAATTTATCACAGAATTTTAATTAAGCTTTAGAATAATCCACTAGAAGGAAATATACTGGGTTTATTCAGATATTTTTGGTTGAACTATATACTAGTTTTTAAATCATTTTGACTTCTCAAAAAAAAAACTATATTAAAAATTTAAAGAATTATCTTTTTTTTAAAAAATATATTACAAACCTATAGTAATATAACTTGATACTATTTTTTAAAACAATAACCACAACAACTTCATTACACAATATTTATACCTGTTCCTTTAAACAAATTTGATTGGCTGACAAATCATCAGATTACAGACTCATTTATATATTTCCCAGTTATGTACTTTTAAAAATTATAAATAAAATTATGAGACATCATTTAAAAATAATAATAATAAATATTTAATACCCAATTTATTTTAGAATTTATCACAAATATTTAAACTGATACATTTTATTAATTCTTACTAATTTATGAAATTATAAGAATATTTAGTTTAAAATGCAGCAATTTTTTACTTACATTTGGTAGTTTAGAATATCTCTAAAAGTTAAATAATATTTATTCAAGTGTATCTCATCATGTATAAAATGTTTCACTTCCATAAATGATTTTAGAAAGTAATTAAAAACTTTCTCTAAAACCTTGCATGCACAATACACATATCATCAGTCATGTGATTTGCACTCCAGACAAATGTTGCAATTTTTGAAATTTACTGTCTGTAATAAAATAAATGAATATTTAATTTAAAAAAAACCCACATTAAAATATTAAATGTAATAATAAAAATCTAGAAGAATAAATTTTGACATTTTATAACATTACTTAAAAGTTAAAACATTAGATATATCATAAGATATGAAGAACTTCAATAAATAATTATTATATAATTTAAACACAATTTTAGAAGATAAATTTAATAACTTATTCAATTATATTACACATTATATTAAAATCAATGGTTTTTTTAAAGATTTATTTAGCAAGATATTCAATACTTTTTTAAAATATAACTAAGACCAATCCTTCCAACCATACAATATTAAATTATTCTGCCTTTTTCTTATTATTTTAACATGTAAAATAACTTTAAAATATTTTCTATCTTTCTATGTCTTTATTTTGGCAAGTTTTAAAACTATTTAGATATTATTATAATTATAATGCCTATACTTCTTCTAATTTAAATTTTTTAAAGAAATTGGCTTTTTAGAACATTCTGCCCTAATGAAAATGATACAATATATGAATGTAAATAAAATAAAATGTCCAATATGTAATAAATACTGTAATTTAGTATTAATGAATTTAACAGTAATAATATAAAAGTACTTAATCCACAAAAGTACTTTCAGTTAATCACATAACCATTAACTATCATTTCAATCCAAATATAATGAAAGTAAATGTCATCAAGTCATATTTTTTAATTTCCAAATTTTAACAATTAACAAATTGTCAATTAATTATAGATTCTATTTATGAAAATTGTCTCTTTAACCTTTTTTTAATTATTATGGTTTCTCTCCTAATGAAGAATCTTAATGATTTTCTAGAGTTATTTTAAGTAACTTAAAAATATGACATTTTTAAATATCATTGATTAATTTACTACTCATATCATAGCATTAGAATTAGATAATATAGAATTTTTTGGGTAGATTAGTTCTGTTAGAGGAGAGGACATTATTTGCCGATATGGTAAAATACGTCTAGAAAGTATTAATTTGTAAAGTATGCTTATTCAGTCTTCATTACTTTATAAATTATATATAAATATATTATTCAAGTGAATTCTTGTGTACAAAAATTATGATGAAACATAATTGAGATTTGAAACAGATAAATAATTTTTTTAGTATAACTAATTTGACTACTGATTCCACATTCACATAAACCAATATTTACTTATAGATATTGAGATTAATAATGGATGAAAATGATATACATATAAACTTTTCCCAGCGGTTAAAACTATATAATAACTTGATTAACATTCCAACACTGGGTTATAGAGTAAATAAAAATACTCTCAATCTAAAGCATAAGACAAGTCTTGAAAAAATAAGAATAGACCAGCTTGCTCTTTTTACTAAGTTCATTTATATAGGCAAATCTAAAGCAATTTGGAAAGAAAGTATGAAGATCTCAAAACTGATCAAATTACTTTATTAAAACCATATTTGAAATTGATTTATCTTTTCAAAAGACTTATCTTGTGCTTTGGATTGTTTGAGAGTATTTTATTTACCCAATAAATCAGTATTTTTAATCTAGTTATTGCTGGTATTGACTAGCTTTAAATTGGAAAATTTCACCAATGTTTATTGAAACTATATAAAGCAATTTGAAATTATAGCTTTAATGAAGTAATTTAATCAATGACAAATTCTTTCCAAAATGCTTTAGATTTGCCTATATAAATGATTTTAGACAAAAAGAATAAGATAGTCCCTTCTTATCTTTTCAGAAGATTTATCTTGTGCTTTCAATTGAGAGTATTTCATTTACTCAATAAATTAGTGTTGGTGTATATATATATATTATAATGGTACAGAGTAAGGGTACTTAATGTATCTGCACTATAAGGGTCCCATCTAGGCATTTGAAACTAGAAAAATTTATATAGTAGGCAGATACGTAAGTTAAAAAAAAATATTTTATATATTTTGAATTTGATCATTAGCCCATTGTCACTAGCTCATGGAGTAGAGCAGAGATTTATATTTTATAATAAATTCTTATCTAAGATATATTTTCAATATTAAAAAAGAAATAAAATAAGCCACTGCCAGTAATTATACACACAAACATTTATTAACGCACATATAAATTTTGAATCATTTTAATATTACTTTATAATTTTAAACTAGTTCATGGAATAGAGCAGAGATTTATATTTTATAATAAATTCTTATCTAAGATATATTTTCAGTATTAAAAAAGGAATAAAATAAGCCACTGCCAGTAATTATACACACAAACATTTATTAACGCACATATAAATTTTGAATCATTTTAACATTACTTTATAATTTTAACTTGATTTTAGAATTTGATTTTACATTTTAACTTTTATAAGCTATTATAAGTTCGCACAGATGGATTTGTGAAAGTTTGTTTTATAATGTTGAGTATAGATTGGTTACATAGATTACACGGTTAAAAACATTTCAAAATAAACATAAACGATCAAAATATAAAATCATTGGTGGAATTGCAGAGGGAAATTTATAAGAAACCCAATGGCATTCTTCATAAGATATCACATTGACACCAATAACTTAAAAGACATCCGAATAAATACATTTTAGATACTCACCATAAGGTATCATTATTTACCAAATGTCTATATATATTTTGATCAAATATGAAAACCAAAAACATAATTAACCGATAATGAATCCATGCAAGCGTCCATACCCAACTTAATTTTAATGCATTTTTATTTAGAGTGTCGAGTATGAATAGACTACATAGATTTGCATTTGAAAAGAAAATATTCTATCATTATTCAACCCCAGGCCAAAAGCTTGTAGTTAAACCAACTTCAATCCATCTGATATATTGATGTATTCAATGTAATACGAATACGACAACACGCAATTCCATACTGTCAGGAATGTACATCTGAGCAGCAGGGTTAAGAAAAGAAATTGACTCTCATCCAGATAGGAATACTACATCTATCTGATGAGAAGAGCAATAAAAAAAACTCCATAGGAAAGGACTGTGGTCATTTTTTGTCGACTTATGATCGCATTTCATAGGCAAAGGGGTTGTGCGGCATATACTTCGATTCTGCACATAGCGAACCTCATACTACATCTACTAATTACACCAATATATCCAATCCATTGACCTAATTCAACTATGAAATGAATAATCTAAGATTACCCTCCCCTAATAAAACTTTACAAATCTATATAGCCATTCACGCATGACTTAAGTTTAACATTTATATAATTTAGTTTAACGAAAAGCATAAAAATCATAAATAAACCTTAAAAGAACAAAAAAAAAATAAATGGAAATGATTTTAAAAAAGAAATACATCAAATTAAATTACTTATTAATAAATTAAGTTGGTCAGATAGGCTTCTATTTCTATAAATTAAATATTGGGAAAAAGTTTATATTTTAGAGTTCTTAGTGTTTTCAAATTAATATTCATTTAAGTTCATAACATGCTTACAGTTTTAGAAATCTTCATTAGTTATATACTTCTTACTGTTTTAGAAAAGTTCATCCTTTACAGTTGCTTGCCATTTGGAATCCAGTGTTAAATCCCCCGATGATCCTGTGGTCCTCAATATAAGAAAAGCAATGTTTAATTTTTCTTTTTTTTTATGACAACTGAAGGAATTGAAAATGTGTCTTTCAATCCCTTCACCTCCAACTCTCCGACTTAACATCTCTCCATCTTCTCTTAAACTTTCTTCACTCCCTCCTAATTTATTTCCAAACTTTTTCTTTTATATGTAACTTTTGGATCCAATTGACATTACATCATCGATGATGATCCTTCCATTGAGGTCCGATTTTCCAATGGATTTTTTCATTGGCCATTAGTTTCTATTGTTTTTCTATCTGACCATTGCTTATACATTTAAATGCCCAAGGGCTAGTTCACTTGGACTAATTAAAATAATCATTTCCATTTTTTCAATAACATTAATTAATTTGTTTTGTTCAAACTTAGATATATTTTTATCTTTAAATCTTTACTGACAATTTAGTTTTAAAATACTTTTTTTTTAATAGTTTCTTTTTTTAATTTCTCATCTGTGTGATTTTATATATATATGAGTTTAGTATAGAATTTTAATTTTGAATTTTTAATTCTTAAAAAAGAAGTTTTATTTGCGAACTTTTATTTTTTCATGTTTAATAATAAAAAAAATAATGTAATGTTGTATGTGCCCGTTACAATATATTACAGAGAATTTAGGGTCTTAATATAAAACAAGCTGGGGCTACAATGTCCCACATTTGGGTGCCAATTGTAATAGTATGGAAAAACAGTGTTGAAGCTGGGGTGATAGAAATTATCATCAACTCCAGTTCAATATAAAATTAAATATAAAAGGAATGAGCATAAGGAGTCTGACAGATCAACACCAACATTAACAATAAATAAGTATAAGTTACTATAAGTAATAAGTTCAGCATTACACAAACAAATAATCAATGTTATCAAGAATGATCAAAAATACAATAAATCATAAATCAACAGTCTTCTTGTGACTGGATTTGAAATGGGTCTAGCTTGGGGAAGATTATTTAACATTAATTTGAATGCACAAACTTAAATGCTAATCCACCAGAATACCACAGTAAAAATAATACTGGAATTTTAAAACATGCTAATCATCATCAATGATCTGACCACTAAATACTTTTAATGTACTGGCTAACTATAAACTTAATTTCTAATAAACACTAAAATAAATAAAATGTAGTGCATGGGCTTTAAAGGATATTTTCTTTTCAGCAATCCAGGATCATCAACTGGATATCCACAAACACCGAATATAACTCCTTTTTTATATAACAACAGTTATGTATGAATCTAGCTGAAGAACAAAAGCTCTATAACTTACTATGAACAAGAGATATACTACAACATGTAATGTTTTATATGTATTCTAAAATTATTTAGGACTGAGTTTACTGGAATGACTTTATCATGGAAATATCAATTTATTAACAATTAAAATGAAATCAAGTTCTGCTGAGTATGCCATAAATATAAATTTTAGCATTCTGATTTTAATTAATATATAATTAGCTATCACAATGTGATTTACAAATATCTCAATAAATGTACATGAAATAAACATATATCAGCACACAGATGTGCAGTATAATAATTTACAAATATATTTGAATTGTCAGAAAATAGTAATAAAAAGTATGATTAATTTTAACATATGTGTCTCCTTTACATACATCTATATGAGCACCAACATATGGGAATTGCCATATAATAATAATAAAAAAATAAGTTATCACATTTTACTGATACATAAATTATCACTGTTTTCACATACATGTGGGTATTCATGTAAATGTGTGTATACATTGATATTTTTTGCATATGATATTTTAATTTATAAAAATAGTAAAATTATTAAATATATATTTTTCACAATTCTATGTTGAAAATATACATAAAGTTCACACATATGTGTGTATATATATAAATCAATTATTAATTCATTCCTTATCTAATGGTAAACAAAAAAAAATTTTCTCTTTCCTTTTTTTTTAAAAAAAGTAGTATTCTTTGATCATCCTTCATAAAAATTTTCTTTTTAACAGGTTACTTTTAATTAATTATAAACATCTTTTAAATAAAAATAATATTCCAGCAAGTAATCTAGAAAGATTTTTGATTTTTTTAATGAAATGAAATTGTCTATGAATCAATCATTTGTTTTTTTTAGAATATTTAAGTAAAAATTATTTACTTGTTTTATTTTTAAATTATAGAGTTTAAATGTCATTTTCAAGGAATTATTTAAAATATTATTGTTCTCATATATATATATATATAACACTACTCATTAGATATCCTTTATATATATGATGCAATACTTATATTTGTGCCCCTATGCATACAGATAAAACATCTATAAATTAATTCTTCAGCAAACTGATGGACTCTCTGATAATCTTGTCCCTTCTAAACAGTAGACTGTGTAACGATATATAAATATGTCGTTACATTAAATTGAAATAAAAACTTTTAAGTTCGCATATAAAAATAAGTGTATTAAAAAGAAAAAAAAACTAAACGCTAAAATTAAAATGTTTGTTAAATGTATATATTCGCACAGATGCTAAACTTTAAAAATATTTTTTTTTAATAAAAAAAAAAGGTATTTGAATGTATTTTTTTTATAAAAAAAAGATTTAAATATAAAAATAGTTTAAAAAAGAAATAACGTAAGTAAAAATAAAAACAGGTATTAATTAATTCCTGTAATCTGTAAATGGAAATGATTGTTTATTAATTATCCAAAAGCTGTCTAATTAAAAAGTCAGAGAGTAAATTAGATAAGAGAATAAAGAGATTTTAGCTTGACCAATGGAAGCACCAAGCCTCAGCCCGGACTCGAACAAAAATTTGGATTAGTGACGTCTTTGTTCGTTCAATCTGGAGATTTACTATAAAAAGAGAAATATTGAGTTCCAGACAGTTTTTTCGGACTTGATTTGATGAGAACTGTAAGACGCATTTGCCGTTCTCTCTCATTTTTTTGTTTGTTTTAAAAAAAATATATATAAAATGAAAAGACTGTGATACAAGAATGGAACCAGCTAATGCTACCTCCAGAACATTATCTTCCAATGGAGACGTCGCAGGAATTAAAAACAGGAACCTGGACTCTTCTACTGTAAGCTATATTGACATGAACTCTAAATTTAAAAATAACTAAGAACTTTCGTTCAAGCTTATGAACTTCTATCTGACTTTTAAGTTTAAAATCAATTAATAATGTTTAATT
The DNA here is from genome assembly GCA_028023455.1 of Epiperipatus broadwayi. Classification (NCBI taxonomy): domain Eukaryota; kingdom Metazoa; phylum Onychophora; class Udeonychophora; order Euonychophora; family Peripatidae; genus Epiperipatus; species Epiperipatus broadwayi. The sequence continues at coordinate 5,043,175 of JAQFVV010012420.1, forward strand.
TTATATGTTTTCCGATTGATAAAAATCATTTCCATTTTTTTTTCTCTTATTGTATAAATTATTTGTTGTTTAAATTTTAAATGAGGGAATTTAAGGTTGGGTATAGACGTTGCATAGATTCGTTAGCGGTTGATAATGTTGTGGTTTTCACATTCGATTAGAATATATGTCAGCGATATCACTGCAAGCATCTTACGATGAATGCTAATGGGATTTGTATATTCCCTATGCAAGTGACGTTTATCGATGACTTTGTATTTTGATCGGTTGTGTTTAATTTGGAATGTTTTTGACCATGGAATCTGTGCAGCTGATCTGTACTCAACATTTTAAAACAAATTTTATAAAATGCATTTGTGCGAACGTATCTAAATGTTAAATTTAAGTCGGGCGTGAATGGCTATATAGTTTTGTAAAGTTATATTAAGGGAGGGTAATCTTAGGTTATTCGTTTCGTGGTTGAATTGGCTCAATGGATTGGATATATTTGTGTAATTAGTAGATGTAGTATGAGATCCGCTTCGGGCAGGATTGCATATATACGCCACACACCTTCTGTTTGCCTATGGATGGGTTTGTAAGTCGGCAGAAGACCGCAGTCCATTCCTATGGAGTTTTTTGTTTATTGTTCTACTCGCCAACAGATGTCACATTCCTGTTGGTGGAGAGACCATGTCTTCTCTAATCTACTTACTGATCAGATGTACTTTCCTGACAGTATAGTATTTTGTGTTGTTGTATCATGCTACATTGAATACATGAATGTATCAGATGGATTGGCGCCAGTTTGGTTGCGAAATTTGTTGCCTAAGGTTAAATCAGGGAAGAATATTTTCTTTTCAAATGCAGATCTATGTAGTCTATTCATACTTGACTATCTAAATAAAATATTAAACTCATTGAAACTTAGTTAAATGTAAAATTAAAAGTTAATATAAAAATCTAAAATGTTAAACTTATTCCTCAAAATTTAAATGTTATTTTATATGTGCGTAAATAAATATTTTTATGTGTTAATTTCTGGCAGTGGCTTTTATTTATTGATATTTAAGATATAAATTAAGATATAGATTTTTATCTCTGCGTCTCTGCTGAGCTAGTGACTTGGGCTAACGATTGGAATATTTAAATAAAGTGGAATCTTAACAGCGCGTATCTGCCTACTCTATAAATTTTTCTAGGTTTAAATGCCTAGATGGCACCTTGTAGAGCAGATATCGTAGTTTGCGGTTAGTTTCGATCTTCACTTTCATTTCGATCATTATAACTGGCTTATTGTCATTTTCAGGAAGACTAATCTAGATAACTTCTGGCTTGCAGTGAGCTCCCTTCAGTTTTTATGCTGCCTAATATACACACACACATATATATATATAGGCTATGGAGAACACAGGAAGCACACTTTTTATTTCCATGTGAATCCAAACTTTATCATAGTGAATTAATAGCAGCAACTGTACTTGCACCCTCTTGCCTTCACTTATAACTTCATAGTAACTATCATAATCTGTGAAACTTAAAACTCCTTATCTTTTTTCCAATCTTTTTATTGTCAGGGTAAAAAAATACATTAATTAAAAATAAGTTTTTCTTATCCTGATTGAAAAAAGTAAATGACTCTTTTCAATTCACTTTAATCCTTTGAAAAACAACTTTGTAGCATTTTTATCAAAGTATGTTTTAATTTCACAATCAGAATTAATAAAACATTAATTAGATCTTTTCAAATATTTAATTTATAATACATTTTTTTAAAATTCAAAATTATTTAATCCTTAACTGTTATTCCAGTATAATACAGAAACTATCTACAAAATTTTTTTGTCTGAGTTTATTTTTATATTTCTTTTCAACTTTATATTGTCTGAGTTTATTTTTATATTTCTTTTCAACTTTATATATATATACATGCACACATGGTACTATGTTGTATGCCATGAGACACATAATGATCAAATAGCTCACCTTATGGGGAACAGGAAAACTAATAAAACACCCATCTAACAATATTTTACATAATATACAGGTACAATTAACACAAAGTTTAAAGCTCCAGCTATGTACTCATCAATTTTTTTAGAGATCTGACAGCTAATAGAATGAATAGTGACATGGAATTATGAGCTAGATAAAGAATTCAACCACTGGACTATAAATACACAATGCACCATGATTACCAAGAGGTACACCTCAATTGAGTCACTAAGCTACCACAACCCTTGATATGAAATAAAAATGCAAAAATTTTTGCAAATCATTGCTTTTTTGAGTTTTAGAGGCTAGAAAACACAGAGCTATATCCTACCCCTTTGATCCTTATGGGACTAGAAAATATAGTACTATGCTTTACTCCTTTACTTGGAGATTTAGAGACTGGGATTGTGGTAGGGTTATGTTAACTGCACTATGATAAACAATAGGAAAAAAAAGTGGGTTGGAGCATTGCTTGAGACAGAACATCTCAGATTTTCATGAAAACATTGTATCCTCAAGCCAATGACAAAACTCTCCATTTATCATCAAACAAAGTACAGATAAATGAACTCCAACAATCAAACACTCAATACAATTTCCAAAATCCTGTATTTTCTATTCAATTCTAAACATGAACTTTTAAATATACATTAAAACTACTATTTTATAATTTATAATCATCAATACTCATCACATATTTCACAGTAATACATTAAAATTAATTGTACATAAAATGCATTTTTTTCTCAGATGTGGATATTGAGATCAAATTAAGTGGCAATTTTGTAATGATGGTCACCAATATGTGATCATTATCAGCCCACTGTTGGGAAGTCATTTGTAATAGCATAGACTGATCAGAGGTTAACCTGAGGTGATGGCACTCATCATCCTCAACCCTCAGTTACTACAAAATTTAAATATATATAAAAGGAATGAGCATGATAAATGAATATAATAAACCTGTGAGATCAACACCAACACTATAAGTAAGTAAAAGTTACTATAATGAGTTTACCAGCATTACACAGAAGTAATAATCATTCATCATCATGATAAAAATGCAATATATCATAAATAAACAGTCAATCTTGCGACTGGGTTTGAAATGGGTCTAATTTAAACCAGGCTAATTATTTAGCTTTTGCCAGCTTGGAGTAGATTATTTAATATTAATTTGGATGTACAAACATGCTATTACATCAGAATACAACAGTAAAAAATACTGCTGGGAATACTAAAACATTAGATCATCAGCAATGCTCTGGCCACTTAGTACCTTTAATGTACTTACCAACTACAAACTTAATTTTTAATAAATACTAAACTAAATAAAATGTAGTGCAAGGCCTTTGAAGGATTTTCCCTTTGTGTCAATCCAGGATCATCATCAAGTGGATGTCCATAAACACTGAATATAAACCCATTTTTATATAACAGACCAGTATGCATCTAGCTCAGGTACAAAAACTTTATAAATTACTGTGAAGAAGAGATATACTATAACATATAATGTTTTATATCTATTCTAAAATTATTTAGGATTGAGTAAATTCACTGGAATAACTTTATCAATGAAATATTAATTTATTAATTAATATGAATTTAAGATGTGCTGAATATGCCATAAATATAAATTTGGCAATCTGATTTTGATTAATATATAATTAGCTATTAAACTGTGATAAACAAATATCTCAATAGGTGTACATTAAACACATATATCAGCACACAGATGTGCAGTATATTTATGAACATATTTGCATTGTCATATAATAATAAAAATATGATTAATTTTAACATATATGTGTCTGTGAGACATGCATCTATATTAGCACACAGACATGCTGTAACATATGGGAATTGTCATAATAATAAAGAAAATAAGTCAACACACTTTATAGATGCATAAATAATGACTATTTTTACATATATATGTGGGTACCAATGGAAATGTGTGCATACACTGACATTTATTTCATATGATATTGTAATTTGTTAAGATAATAAAATTATTGAAATATTTTTTACAATTAACTCCATGTTGAAAGTATACATAAAATTCACACATATATTTATATATATGAATCAGTTATTAATTCATTTCTTATTTAAACCACTAAACATCACATGATGACCATTTCTTGTGCTTACTCAAGCTGTATGGAGAGTTTTGCCTGTTTTTCCATTTTTTATTTAATGGTAAACAAAAAAAATTCATTTTCCTTTTTTTTTTTAAAAAAAAAAAAAAAGTAATATTAATTTTTTGATGGTCCTTCATAAAAGTTTTCTCTTTAACAGATTATTCTTGATTAATTATAAAAACAATACTCCAGCAAGGTCTTTGAAAGATTTTTTAAGTTTTTTTTTTCAATAAAATAAAATTGTCTATGAATCAATTGTTTTTTTAAGACTTTTAATTCAAACAAAAAATATTTAGTTTTACTTTTAAATTAGATGTTAAATGTCATTTTCAAGAAATTATTTAAAATACTATCATTCTCAGTATATGTAACACCACTCACCAGCTGTACTTTATATATTATGCAATACCCCTCTCTGTGTCCTTCTGTATACAGACAAAACAGTATATATATATAAACTAATTTTTCAGCAATCTGATGGACTCTCTGGATAAGCTGGTCCCTTCTAAACTGTAGACTGCTCACTTGCAGTTTGTGCTCTGTAATCTATGCTATCTAATATACACACTTGTATAGGCTATGGAGAATACAGAAAGCAAGTTCTTTATTTCCATGTGAATTCAAAATCATCTATAGTGACCTAGTAGCAGCAACTGAACTTTTATTTTTTTGTCTTCAGTTATAACTTCATGATAACTTATAATCTGTGAAATTCTTAAAAAAACTCCCCTTACCTTTTTTCCAACCTTTTTATAAACAGGGTAAAAATATACTAATTAAAAATGTTTTTTCTATTCTGATTGAAAAAAACTAATAACTTTCGAATTCACTTTAATCCTTTGAAAAGCAACTTTGTAGCATTTTTATCAAAATATGTTATATAAGCATTAATTAGACAAAAAATTTGCTAATCAAAATAGTTAGTGGAATTTTATAATTACCAGTATATCTATCACATCATAAAAATATTGCTTTAATTTCAAAATCAGAATTAATAAAATATTAATTAGACCTTTTTAAATGTTTAATTTATAAAAAAAAATTTGAACTTGAAATTATTTGTTCTTACTTGTTATTCCAAGATAATATAGAATCTATCTACAAATATATATATTATATTTAATATTTTCATGATTGTATGATATAGATAAAATATTATTTTTGGAAATAAATCATGTGTTATTTTGCATTACAAACTGATAATTCAATGAACTAGGATCCACTATTGTCAAGGTTGACTTTTGAAAGCCAATCTTGACAATGGCAGATGCTAGTTCATCAAAATATTGGTTTGTAATGCAAAATAACACATGGTTTATTCCCAAAAATAATAATTTATATATATATTATGTATCCTTAGTTAGAAGAAAACTAAAATTAAAGAATCCAACTAACTAGGATATAACTGTATATTACAGTCAAGTTACATAAACAATGACCAGTAAAAAAATACTATTCTAATTAGCTCAAGATATGTTACTAATATACAATATCTAATAAAATTATTGTTTTCTAATAATTAATTATGAGAAACTTATAATATTAAAATATAATAACATTTCGATTCACAATAAATAATTAGGGTTCTAACTAGAATACTCAAGTCATTCATTTTACTAATAAATTTAATTTGTTATAAATAAAATATGGTTTGAATAAAATAACAAATAAGAATATTACCACACTAAATTCACATAATAAAATTACCACATAATACTCTCATGCCTTTAAACATACATATAATAATCCTAAAATGTGATTTGCAAATTTAATATGGAAATAACTATCAATTAATTACTACTCCTTTAATAAAAAATACTAATTGAAAAATTTAACATCAACTGATAATTCTTACTCATCATCTTTTAATACAAATTTTACAATTGTTTTAAGAATAATATCAGGTTCATTTCTGATGCTAGTAATAAAATAAATTAATTAAGACTCTGTAGTTAAATATGATGAGGGATTTTACATGATGTCTAAGTACACCTGATAAGCAACTAAGATAACTTAATGTCTCTTAACATAAAATCTATTTAATAATCAGTGTTTAGCAATAAAACATAAATAAAATAATAATATTTGAAGTAAACATTGTACAATCTTTCTTTATTTTATATGGCATTCATTAAATATAATATCATTGAATATAGTGACAATATTTAATATCTCAAATTGGTGTTGGACCATTTTAAAGCAATCACCAGTGATCATATCTTCTACAATACTAGTAATAATTATATACTTTATTAATCAATCAAATATAATAGAAATAATATTTTAAAATAGTATTTATGAATCATGTACAAAATAAATAATGTCTGAAACTATTAATTTCTATGAATCATGCATGTGGAATGAAGAATCAAATGAATAACATGTAAGACAAACTAGAATATTAATTTTAAAACAATTAACAATTTTATTATGATCACACTACATTATAAAATTAAAAAAAGTATTTATGACACACAAAAAAAAATAATATAAAAATATTTATACTGTAAATTTTACAAGTAAATAAAAATAAGATAGCCTTCATTCAGACTACTTCAAATAAAATAAAACTTTACAACAATAGTGACAATACATTATTCTTATTAAATAAAACAATAATATTCTAATGTTTTTGTAGTGGAAAATAATTAAAATAAATTCACAATTTCTAATAAAAAACTTAATGATACACTTATACTATCATAAAGATATATTTATTATTTTGTAGTTCTTAAATATAAATTTAGGTCTAAAATACAACTATCTAAATTCAATAAATAATAAGATATTTTCAAAATTATTAAAATATTTCCTCTGCCATTTAGCAAAGCATCATTCTGATATTTTAATACATTATGATACTTTAATATCAAAAAATTTAAATGAAAATATGAATCAACTATTATCAATCCACTGCAGGATGAAGGTCTCTCCAAGGTCAATCCATCTTTTCTGATCTTTAGCTTCTCTTCTCTACATTACTCCTGCACACTTTCTTATTTCATCTATTTATCTCACATGTGGTCTTTTTCTGACTCTTTTACAATCTCTTGGAATCCAATTTAAGATGTCAATTATCCATATATTATCATATCTTCTAGTAATATGTCCAGCCCAATTCCATTTTAGTTTTAATTTTATCAATGAGGTCAATAATGCCTGTTTGTTCTCTTACCTATATATTGCATTTTCGATCTCCTTGTTACTTCCAACATGCATCTCTGCATACTTTTTGAGTGGTCTGAAGTCTCTGTATTGCTCTTCTATCAAGTTTCCAAGTCTCAGAATCATAAGTAAGAACTGGTAAAACACATTTATTAAAAACTTTCCTTTTCAAACACATAGGCATATGTCCTTTTAGCATCAAGTTATTTTTACCAAAAGCACTCTAACCAAGTTTAATTCTATGATTAATTTCATCCATTATATTTCCATCTATATTAATAATATGACTAAGGGATTTATAGCTGTTAACTTCTTCTAACTCATCATAATCAATCTTTATTTTCATATTTTGAGAAAATCCATTAAACATTACTTTAGTCTTTTTAACATTTATCTTCAGTCCTACCCTTCTACTTTCATCTGATAATTTCTGCAACATTTCTTGCAGCTCTAAAGCATTATTTGCAAAAACAACTACATCATCTGCAAAATCTAAATGACTTAAATAACCTCCATTTACTTTCACTCCTTTAGTTTCCCATTTTAATCCACAAAATACCTTGTGCAGCACTGCTATAAAAAGTTTTGGAGATATGGAGTCACCCTGTCTTACACTCTTCTCAATGTTGACTTTCCTAGTATCATTATGTAATCTAATTATTGCTTTTGCATTTTTATAAATATTCTTTAAAATATGATAATATCCTGGATCTATATGTTGATGATCCACTGCTTTAATCACTGAATAAATGTTTATAGAATCAAGTGCGTTTTCATAATCTACAAATCCAAAGCATAATGGCAACTCATATTCATTTGTCCTTTTTATAACTTCTCTCAATACCTGGATATGATCCACTGTACTGAAGCCACTTTTAAATCCAACTTGTTCTCTTAGTTGGTGGAAATTTAATTTCTCTGTAGATGAATTGTAATTATTTTGGTAAAAATTTTGTAGTTAAGTGTTGGTGGCCTAATGGCTAGCATAGCTGCCTTCCAAGCAGATGGCCTGAGTTCAATTCCCAGTCAATGCTTTGACATATAAAAAAATTGTATAAAACCAATAAAAGGCTGATAGGTCTGTAATTTCTAATATTTTCTTTATCACCTTTTTTAAATATTAATATTAATACTGCATTCTTCTAATCATCTCATACATCTTTATCATTTAGATATTTGTTATATAACTTTGCTAAAAAAGTTCTAATTCATCACTTTGCTTCTTTTAATATATCACTTATAATTCCATTATTACCTGGAGCCTTTCCTTTCTTCATAAATTTAATTACATGTCTCACTTCTTCATTTAAAATTCTGATCAATTTGGAAGATATAATAGATATAGGAGGTACTTGTTCTTTATTACTATATAATTCTTGATAGAAGTCTTTTACCCATTTTATGATGTCATCTATCTTTATAGTAATAATTTCATCTTTTTTTCTTATTGCAGATATAAATTTTCTACCAATACCAAAATGTTGTTTTACACTCTTGAGACTTTTATTCTTTTCTACAGCTTTTCTTGCTAGTTCACAATTGTACTTTCTTATATAATTTTCAACTCTTTTCTGTATCATTTTACAAAATTTGAGGTATTCAATCCTTTTTAATGCATCTTCATATTCCTTCTTTTCTTCACAAATTCTCTAGTCTCAGTAGAAATTTTATTAGTCAATTGCTGCTTTTTTCTACCATCTATCATTGTTGCAGTTTTTAAAAGTGTACCAGTTATTTTCTTATGAATTTATTCAAATCTGAATCATGTTCAAAATCCACTAATACTTGAAAAAGTTCTAATTTAAATTCTTTAGAATTTTTCTGAAGGGTAGGAATATCAACTGTAAATATTGTTTTTTAAAATAATTTTTATCTCTCCAGTTTTGCATTGACATGTATCTTACATCTTACTAATTGATGATCACTTCTTGTGTTAACTTTATTAAAAAATTACAATCTTGAAATATGTATTTTCTATTAGTCAAAATATAATCTTATTTTGCTGTACATTCATTTGGATGCTTCCATGTCCATTTCCTTTTAATATTTTTCTCAAAAAAAGAATTTATAATATAAAGTTTTTCTTTTTTTGCAAATCCCACAAGTCTATGTCCTCTCTCATTTCTATTACCATAACCAAAATTACCTAGAGCACTGTTGTCTTTCATTTGTTTACCAATTCTAGCATTAAAGTCTACCATAACAATTTTAAAATGTTGCTTACCTCTCTTTAAATTATCTACTTATGCAAAATGTATTTAAAATATAAGTTCATGGGTTTTCTTTTTTTATTTAAATAAGTTTCTTTTTTAAAAAAATTAAAAGAAACTATTAATAAAGTATATTGCTTGATATTTTGTATATCCTTTATTTTCATATTTTTACATTCATCATAGCATTCAAATCATTTTTTATTATTCTCACTTTCATTCCAATTCAAATATGCATTTATTTTGAGCTAAATGATCTCTAATAATAGTAGGAATATTAATAATTCCTCTCCTATTTTTTATATTATGCTATGCATCAAATATCTCAATATCATTTGTGATAGAATTTTTTATATGTCTAATCTTGCCTTTGCATAAACTATCAATTTCTAACAGTTTAGCCATTACTTTACCATCTTATAAAAACTATCCTCTATGATGTTATTCTTGTAGTATTAGATAGCGATTATAGAGTAGGATATAGAATAAAAATAATAACTCAAATGTGTAAGAAAATATCATGGATACAGTGCAAAAAATAATAGGTTTGTGTTTAATCAGGCACCCAAAATTCATATAATGACCTTATTCTAGCTTTTATTGACTATAAGAGAATGCAGCTGTTCATAGGAAATAATATACAGCCCTTTGTTACCTGTACATTTAACAAATTCACAGTGTGATGATACAGTTAATACTTAACAGCTTTTTCAACACAACCCTAAACACCTATGATTTCATATAACAATTACTCTATTATCCACCATGTTATATTTTCCACACTGAATAACTCTATTAATATTGTAAAATATATGTCATTTTAAAATAATTTCCAAACAACATTACTAAAAACAACAGATATCTACATTTATTTCAAGATGGTTTTTTAAAGTTTTCAAGCACAAATGATCTTGATCAAACATACATCAATTTTATACATTTATTTTTTTATTGTTATATTATATAATCTAGAGATCGGTATTCATGTTTTTCTCCGTATCTTAACAGCTAACATTCATAAAATAATATATTAATAACTCACCAATCTTATAAAATGTTTGCATATTTAAGCATTATAATAAACACACATTTTTTAAAAAATATCCTTAGATATTTCAAAACTTTCACTTGCATTCTGTTTTTTATAAAACACACACAATAACTATTATATCAACAGTTCATTCAGCCATTCTTTATGTAATTTAAGCAATATGGTAATTATAAGATAAAGTATTAATTTTAAAATATAACATTTAAAAAAAAATTATCAAACGAATGTAATGTAAATAATAAAAAAAATTACATATAATCTCAACAATTTGTTAAAATTATGTAATGGTGATCTTTTTTTTAGACCATACATTCAACCAAATTATCATTCCTAATTACATGCTCAGAAAATTAATTTCTGTAAACCCATTTTCCTTTATTTAACATAATAATAATAATTAAAAAAACTCATAAATTTTTAAGATTAAATGTTTGTAAAATACATTATAGTACCAGGTTAGTTTTTAATAAATCAATAATATTTTAAATACAAATATTAGACTAAAAAAAATAATGAGGTAAATTTTAAGTTACAAAAAGTCTCTCTTCCTCCTGTAAGTTGAACGCTTTTCAGAAAAACTTCCCTCATTGCCTAGTTATGGACAGACTGTTCTGAACAAAATCATACTCCTTTGGTGCCATTTAATGACATGTATGAATAATAAAAAATCCAATAAAATCTAGGAAAAATATTGAACATCCTGAAAAAGTAAAATGTTTATTCCAGTCTTTTCTGAATATCTAATCCAGACATGCAATATCTGCATAAAATAATAATTCAATGATCCATTTTTAGAAGAAATAATATGTTTTTCTACGTATGTATTTTTTTATATTAATTCCGTGGTGGTATATAATAGATATATTACAATAAATATAATACATATAATATTCATATTTCCATCAGTCAAAACATTAGTAGAAAACATATAATATAAAATTATTCATTTAGTATATTTTCAGCAGACATATATTTTATAAACTAAATGTGAATTTTTTTAAAAAAAATATTCAAGATTTTTTTCTCAAAATGTATATATTTCAACTGGAGATTTTTCAGGTAAAATGACAGCTATAGCATCAAAGACATTAATTAACTGAAATAATATTAATCTTTTAAACAGATATACTATAGCTCATTTATTCCAGATAAAATCATTTCAAAACATATAGTTTTATTTATTGATTTTAATCAGTAATAAATTCTTTTAAAAGTATAAAACAATAAACAGTCATTTTTCCAATTTTCTTCCAATACATCATTCTCAAACATAAAAATTCACTTGGATTAAATTTTAAAGATAAATTAAAATGTAAAATATGTTATCAGTTACTCAAGCATGTCATAATTTTTAATTTAGTTTTTAAGCTTAAATGCAGAGTATTAATTTTTTTTCTCTCAAATTTAATATTATAATAATGATTTTTTATATAAAATGTTCATTTCCTCTTTATTAACTTAAGCTTTCTTGACAAATTAGTCTCAGTTATTAAAGTTAAATGTTCATTCACCCTAAGCATGTTGTTTATAAAAAAATTAAATTCCTTACATAAATCTCCGGTCTTGTAGAATAGTCTTCAGCTTTTGGTGCACATTATTCCAGTATTCCAATGATTATTATTGTGTTCCATAAAATTATCGTAGTTTTAAATTAAGTTTCAAGCAGAATCCTTTGACAGAGAACTTTTGTTTTTTAATTCAATCATAATTAAAATAGTTATAAAAATTATACTTTTTAAACACTTTCTTCTGTGTTTTTAGACTGGATTGAGCCTCTGTTCTTATGCTAGTCTAATCTAGTGATTTCACTGGTTAATTCTGCTTGCAAAAACCTGCTAATTTACATATATGAATCAATTTCATTTTTTAAAATTAAGTTTTAAAATTATGAGTCATAATTTATTAAATATTATCAGATTATTCAATACTTTTAATATAAAATATTTTTATCTAAAAAATTAAATATCTTTGTTAAAACAATTTAAACATTTTAATGACTCTAAAATTGATTTTTAAAACATAATATTAGATTTAAGCAACATAATAATAACTTTAAGTATTACTTTTAAAACATTGTCTCTAATTTTTGCTACATTTATATTGTGTCAAATTTTATTAACCATTTAAAATTAAAGTTTTTTTCTTAACTCTTGAAAGCTCACACATTAACACAACCATCATTAAATCATGTGATACTTTCAGAACATTCTAGATTAATTAACTTATTTATTATTTAAATAATATTTCAAACAAAATAATTATTTTAAACATATATAAAATATTTACTATTATAATTAAACTATTAGGTCATTACAATATCTTTTGAATGTAATAAATAAAATTAATACTATCTTTTAACAATATATTATATTATTTTAATTTATATTAAAATCACTAAACTTTAAACATCATTATAGGCTCCTATTTACTGAGTTTGAACTCCTACAATCTATGACATAATTACATATTAAAAAATCACCTAAATTTAATTTTTTTAAAAATTCAAACGCTACCTTATCTATTTGTACCAATTATAAGGGTGCATATATATATATATATATATATATATGCACACTTACTACTATGTTGTTGTATGCCATGAGACATATATTGGTCTCAATATATATATATTATTTGTTAATGCATAGTTAGTAATAAAAAAGCAACACATTCTACCCTTTAAAAGTTGTTTTTATAATAGGAAAAAAGTTCACATTAATAGACACTATATTTTATCATAAATTATGCAGAATCAAGATTTTAGTGATAATTTACTACATCATCAGTTAGTTGCTCTAGAGCTTTAACAATAATGATTTTTGCAATCAATTACCAAACAAATTTATTTAAATATCCAAATTTATATACTTTGATTCAAGGTTTTAAACATTTTACTATTGCTCAGATGCAATTTATATTGAAGCCAATAATGGAATATTAAACACATCAAAGTAAGTAAAATATATTTCATTTCAATAATATTACCTTAAATGTTTTATTTAAACAATACCCTTGCCTCTCTTTGATGGGTTTTAGAATATTGTTGTTTTTAGTCCATATAAGTTGTGATTACTTAAGAGAAACAATATTACATTGTTTTACTAATATCCAATAATTATATTTGCAATTCATAAGTTGCAAAATCTTGATTATTCCTTTACAATTTTGTAATTATATATTAGTAGAAATTTTAATTTTATTCATGTTATGCAATTTGGATAGAATAATGTGCTGTTTCTTTTAATTATCTATGCATTATTTAATTATATAATGGTTTAGTGCAATGGTAGAGTGCAAACTCAAGAATATGGATTAAGTTCAACCTTAAAACTTTATTCATTATTATTATTTTTTAAAAATGAGTGCTTCTAGTCGATGTCATTTATCGCTTGCATGTGCCAGCAGTGTTTTTGGGTGTTTTAGAATTCAAAATGGCCACTGAGCACATACTATATCAGCACCTTAGTTTTTTTAATTGTGAAAGTGATGATTGTTTAAGTTCTACTGTAGCTCATAATATAGTAGTTTATTATTAAAATACAGATTTTTTGCAATTTATTAATTGACTGTTTAAATAAATTCATCTTGTCACTTATATTCTCATTACAAATGATGTGCTAGTTCTTATACCCATATTTTAATTAATCAAGCAAGATCTATCTATCTATCTATCTATCTATCTATCTATCTATCTATCTATCTATCTGTCTGTCTGTCTGTCTGTCTGTCTGTCTGTCTGTCTGTCTGTCTGTCTGTCTGTCTGTCTATCTATCTATCTATCTATCTATCTATCTATCTATCTATCTATCTATCTATCCATCCATCCATCTGTCTGTCTATATGTCTATCTATCATCTATCTATCTATCTATCTATCTATCTATCTATCTATCTATCTATCTACCTACCTACCTACCTACCTACCTACCAACTTACCTACCTACCTACCCTCTACCCACCCACCCACCTACCTACCTACCTAGCTACCTACCTACCTATCAATCAATCTTTATCTGTGCATCTGTTTTTTCATCTGTTTGTCCAAGCATCCATCTATCTGTATATTATAAAGTTAGATTACCATATAAGTGAAAAATAATTGTTTAGCTTAACCTTTAGAAAATTGATATTTTCTTTTGTTAATTCTGATGATAATTTTTATCCAAATTCAACATTTGATTAAATATTAAACCTTTATTTTATATTAAAATTTAAGAAATTGAATTTGATTTGATAGTAATGTAAGTTTACAAATGAAATACATTCTAAAAAATCCTATTTGGCATTTGAAAACATTGAAAAAATAATAAATTGAGTACACAATGAGAACAAAAAATTTTCATTTCATTGGACAATATTCAAGAGTGCAATCATATAGCAATTTAGGAAGATTTAACAAAATATTTGTTGAATAAAAACTATTTTTAAAACAAGAATGAATTAATATAAAACCACTAAAAATCTATCAAATTATCTTTTAAGTTTTAAATGTTTATTTATAATTTTTAAAATATTTCAAATTTTTTTAGTACTATGTTTGTAAATGCATTTACTGATCACTTTCAAAAGTAGTGATTATTATGACTATAATTTTATTTCTTAGACTTACTGTCAAATTTTATTATAAAAACAAAACGTATATCTGAATAAAATTAAAGTATATACATATATTGTGTTGTTTTTTAATTATTATTATATTATTATTGAGTAAAAATAACCACTAATTGTTAATAAAATTTGCAAAAAATTAACTTTTTTGCTAGTCCAAAAATATTATTGAAGTAGTGTCACAAATGCATATAAAATAGCATAACAATGAGATAAAATCATCTAACAAATGGATGTGGAGCTAAGTGATATTTATCTTTGTTACCTCTAAAAGAAATTGATCTCTTCGGATTTTTTTTAGCTAATACATCAATATTACATTAATTTTGTTTTTTAGCTTCATTTATGTGTGGGAACTGAAAGAATAATGTTAAAGTTTTCATAGAAAAATGATTTAAAATACAATTACCAGAATTATTTACAAACAAGTAACCACAATCAAAAACATGGCAATTTATTGAAAGGTTAAAATAAGAAATATTGAATTGATTGATATAGCAAATTGTTACTTTTATTTTAGGTTTAACAATGTCTCGATGTTTATTTTGCTGTGCTAAAAAGAGTTTAAGATTGTTCAAATTATGTATTTTCTTGTTGGCTTGTTACAGATGTGTATTTTACATGCATACTTGTGTGTAATTGAAAAGTATGTTCACACAGACAATTGGCTGAGCAAATATTTAGAATAGGATTTAGATATGAATGTGGCCTGAAGAGAAGGCTAATTTTATATATAGGTGAAATAATTTTGAATTTGTGATATTAAGTCAAACAAATCTTTTATTTATTTGAGAAAAAAAATTACATGGCCTGAAGAAAATATATGTAAACAATGAATGAACATTTAGATCAGGAAGTGGGTTCATCAAAAATATTTTTAGGCTCTATTGCTATAAAATTATAATATGGGTATTAAATGACATAATTGGAAGATATAAAATCAAGTTGATCTTGTTTAATTAAAAACCATCTTTTCTTTTAATTTCACATACTAGCTTGTCTAAATCAAATTCGGTTAGAGGCACATGCCCTCAAATAACTTTTTTCACCATCAGATAACATCTGGAAGATCCTTAACACTAGAATATTGTCATGCCTCAGAGAGATAAATAACTTCTTACTGCAGAAGAACTAATAGGTTGCCACCTCACCCAACTAACAATGTTTGTAAGTTAAAAACGAACAAACAGGAAAAAACTGGCAGTCAAATTGTTTATTAAATGGTTAGTTTCTAACTCTTTTCTTAGAACTTTAAATCATAATAGTGTTAATTATTGACTATTTTCAATTCATTTAATCTCTGTATCAATTAGCTGTCTAATTTATTCTTACTTTCTAGGGCAGAAATTTTAAACTGAATAAAATTAACAATTTCCAAAGGATTTTCATGCTACCTCTCATCTACATTATTTTCTATTAACTGATATTTCAGACAGGGCTATGAAAAGAGAATCATTGTCACCAGGGATCAACCTTCAAGAAGGAGACTTAATGACTGTTTATTTGTATAAGTAAAAATGTATTCAGTATTTTGTAGCTGTGAAAAAAATATATAGCTTTTGCTTTGAGAGATTTCAAGTATGTAATACGAATTTCACCCCATACATAATACATCATATTTAAATTATATAATATGAATATTATGAATACTTTTATTCGCTCTCAATATGCACAGAATAGTCAGAAAATTTAATTTAATTTAATTAATAAAGTCTGTGCTTGTTTATGTTATATATTCTCATGCAAGTACAGTTTAAGAAATTTGATTATTTTCAATATATGTGTATTTGCTCTGCAGGGCAAATTCCTAATGTCCACTCCATACTTTCTTGTCGTTGCAGCTGTTATTACTATGTGATTATTCATATAGTATATGAAAATGGATGGGCTGCTCACCAACACGCATTAGCCAGCCAGCGTGGTGAGTTTATTGGCTTTTTACCTCTGAGTTTAAGATCAAGAAACACCATGGTCTTTCTTCTCAGTGCCTGATAAGGCAGAATGAATGTTTGTGTAAATGATAAATATTTTTCCAATACATATATACAATTATGACAGACAAAAATAAAGCATGGCCCTTATTCACAGGAGGCTGTAAAGTCACCAACCAAGGCAGCGGTTGGTGGCCGAAGGTGCTAAGAATCCCCTGATTGCAGACCCAGGTTGCCATTTGATGACGATTTTTTATTTAGGTACTTACAACTGCAGATCACTTTCAAGTGAAGGAAGATTGCAAGAATTAGAAGAAGAACTGTCTTATATTAAATGGGGCATTATTGGACTTTGTGAAGTTAGAAGAAAAGGTGAAGAAACAATTGATTTAAAAAGTGGACATATACTCTATTATAAAGGCACACATATTGGAAATACAAGTGGAGTAGGATTCATTATAAATAAAAAGTGGAAGAACAATATTGTGGAGATTGATGTTGTATCGGACAGAGTTGCAAGATTAGTTATACAACTTAATAGCAGATACCAAATGCAGATAATTCAGGTTTATGCCCCAACAAGTTCTCATAGTGATGAAGTAGTAGAAGATTTTTATATGGATGTACAAAAGGCTTTTAATCGGAGTAAACAACATTTTAAAATTGTTATGGGAGACTTTAATGCTAGAATTGGTAGACACATGAAAGATGAAATTGCTGTAGGTAATTTTGGTTATGGTAATAGAAATGAGAGAGGACATAGATTTGTGGAGTTTGCAGAAAAAGAAAAACTTTATATTATGAATTCATTTTTTGAGAAAAATGTTAAAAGGAAATGGACATGGAAGTATCCAACTGAAGGTACAACAGAATTGGATTATATTTTGATTAACAGGAAATACATATTTCAAGATTGTAATGTTCTTAATAAATTTAACACAGGAAGTGATCATCGAGTGTTAATGTAAAACTAGAGAGACAAAAATTATTAAGAAAAACAATATTTACAGTTGATATTTCTAATCTTCAGAAACATTCTAATGAATTTAAATTAGAACTTACAAATAGGTTTCAACTGTTAGGAGATTTTGAATATGATTCAGATTTGAATAAAATTAATATGAAAATAACTGATACACTTTTAAAAACTGCAACAAAGATAGCTGGTAGAAAAAAACAGCAATTGACTAATAAAATTTCTACTGAGACTAGAGAATTTATGAAGAAAAGAAGGAATATGAAGATATACAAAAGTGATGTATTAAAAAGAATTGAATATCTCGAATTTTGTAAAATGGTACAGAAAAGAGTTGAAAATGATATAAGAAAGTATAACTGTGAAATAGCAAGGAAAGCTGTAGAAGAAAATAAAAGTCTCAAGAATGTTAAACAACATTTTGGTATTGGTAGGAAATTTATATCTGCAATAAGAAAAAAAGATGGAATTATTACTAAAAAGAGAGATGACATCATGAAATTAGTAGAAGATTTTTATCAAGAATTATATTGTAATAAAGAACAAGTACCTCCTATATCTATTACATTTTCCGAATTGCCCAGAATTTTAAATGAAGAAGTGGGACATGCAATTGAATGTATGAAGAAAGGAAAGGCTCCAGGAAATGATGCAATTATAATTGATATATTAAAAGAAGCAGGTGAAGAAATAGAAACAATTTTAGCAAAGTTATATACCAAATGTCTAAATGATAAAGATGTACCAGAAGATTGGAAGAATGCAGTAATAATATTAATATTTAAAAAAGGTGATAAAGAAGATATTAGAAATTACAGATCTATCAGCCTTTTATCAGTTTTATATAAAATTTTTACCAAGATAATTACAACTCGTCTACAGAGAACTTTGGATTTCCACCAACCAAGAGAACAAGCTGGATTTAAAAGTGGTTTTAGTACAATAGATCATATCCAGGTATTGAGAGAAGTCATAGAAAAGACAAATGAATATGAGTTGTCATTATGTTTTGGATTTGTAGATTATGAAAAGGCATTCGATTTTATACACATTTCTTCAGTGATTAAATCATTGGATCATCAAGGTATAGATCCAGGTTATTGTCATATTTTAAAGAATATTTATAAAAATGCAACAGCAACAATTAGATTACATAATGATACTGAAAAAAATCAACATTGAGAAAGGTGTAAGATAAGGTGACTCCATATCTCCAAAACTTTTTACAGCAGTGCTGCAAGAAGTATTTTGTGGATTAAAATGGGAAACTAAAGGAATGAAAGTAAATGGAGAGTATTTAAGTCATTTAGATTTTGCAGATGATGTAGTTGTTTTTGCAAATAATGCTTCAGAGCTGCAGGAAATGTTGCAGGAGTTAGCAGATGAAAGTAGGACTAAAGATAAATGTTAAAAAGACTAAAGTAATGTTTAATCGATTTGCTCAAAATATGAAAATAAAGATTGATTATGAAGAGTTAGAAGAAGTTAACAGTTACAAATACCTTGGTCAGATTATTAATACAGATGGAAACATAATGGAAGAAATTAATCATAGAATTAAACTTGGTTGGAGTGCTTTTGGTAGAAATAACTTGATACTAAAAGGAAATATGCCTATGTGTTTGAAAAGGATGGTTTTTAACAAATGTGTTTTACTTATGGATCTGAGACTTGGACACTTAATAGAAGAGCAATACAGAGACTTCAGACCACTCAAAGGAGTATGGAGAGATGTATGTTGGGAGTAACAAGAAGAGATCGAAAACGCAATGTATGGGTAAGACAACAAACAGGTGTTACTGACCTTATTGAAAAAATTAAAAGATTGAAATGGAGTTGGGTTGGACATATTGCTAGAAGAAATGATAATAGATGGACAATTGAAATTTTAAACTGGATGCCAAGAGATTGTAAAAGATCCAGAAAGAGACCGCATGTGAGATGGATGGATGAAATAAGAAAATGTGCAGGGGTGTTGTGGAAAAGAGAAGCTAAAGATCGGAGAAGATGGATTAAACTTGGAGAGACCTTCATCCTGCAGTGGATTGATAATGGTTGATGATGATGATGATGCTCTTTAATTTTTTGATTATGCTAGCTTATACTTAAAAGTTATTTATGATTAATTTAGAATAGTATATTGTTTTAGTTCATACAACTAGCTATAATACATTTACTGAGAGTTAATTTCACTAAGGTCTTTTTTTGCATAAATACAAAGATGTTCCTTAAACCAGCTATTCAAATCATGATGGGAATGGATTTGAATTAGTACCACCATTCCCCAAATACTTCAAGGATTATGTAGTTGAAAATGCAATACAATTGGATTTAAAATATATAGAGATCGATTAATTATGCTTTCACTGAACTTTTCAAATCCAGGTAATTTTAACACAGTAGCAAGCAATGGGTGATAATGTGATGTTATAGCAAATTTTTATCAGGTAATTTTCTGATTCACTATGGTAAGTAAGATAAGAGATATGTACAGCCAAATCCAAGCAAATGTAATTGCTTATCCAATTTTCTTATATGTAGTTGATTTTCATTTTCTACATAGGTTAGTTTGTAGAGCACATGTGTACTTGTTTTCACATTTACTTATTCTTTAAGATATAGAAAATAAAAATACATGTATATAAAAAAGTTTTTTTTCTATAATTGACTTATACGATTTATTTTTGTGGTTGCAAGCATCTCTATTTAATAATCCAATCAAGTCTTAGAGATTATAGGGATTTACAATGTATGTATTATTAATGATTGATACCTTTTGATTTCATGAAATTTTATTTTTAGTAAATAAAATATTTATTAGTTTAATACACTTTATTTTCTCTGTTTTTTTCTTTTTTTTTTGTTCTTCCTCCCCAGTCATAATAAATTAATTGCAATTTACCTTGTCTATGGTAATCCTTGTTATATTTCCATATTATGAAGATGATTGGGGTGGGGGGAGGTGATAAATAAATGTTATGACATAACTTATAGGCACTCAAGTGGCGATTTCATGATAGCTAGCTATTCATCTGTGGTGAACACATATGTAGTGAAGATATGTATGTATATACACCTACACAATGCAGCAGATTTAGCATGCTTTTGCGAAACACTTATTTAAAAAAAAGAGGGCTTTTTTTCCTTTTCTTGTTATATATGTTCCATTTGAGTTCAAGTACCATTATTTAGGCTAATCTTGAATTCAAACATTTCAGGGAAATGCTAAATGATTAATTAGATTGAATTAAGTTTGAATGCGATTAAATTTCCCTTTCCATTTTTTATCATATCAGTGTTTGTTTTCCCTCCATATTATCATCATCATTATCACTGATTTAGGTAGCTGGATATATACCTTCTTTTGGTAATATTTATGTATCTGGGAATATGTAACCATGTTAATTGCCTGAGTAGTTTCATAATAAGCATTACAATGTCACAGTTCTCATATCTATTATAATATATACAAGCAAATAAATATCACAAACATTTTTGCTTACATTTGTCACATGTTATTGGGAGTTATTCACTTCACTTTATTTCAGTGCTATTGTAATCATGAAAAATCAGTGGATATTGGGTGATGGCATTATTATATTTACATTCAATACCTCATGTCAAAATTCTCAGATTAGTTTCTGACATGATCTTTGACAATGAAGAGTTTGGACTTAGTGCATTTGAATATTCTAGATTTAATGCACTTTATTACTAGCAATCTTCTTTTGCTTTTTTTTTTTTACTATCAAGTTCTACAGTCTAAAAGTTGTAAACATTATACTGTTTTGAGTCCAAAATATCTTGCTTGTATAGATATTTAGATTGAACACTAGGCTAATAATAATTACCATAGACACTTTTCACCCTTTTGGGTAGGATGATTATTTATCAACAAACATCACGTCACTGTCTTTAGTTACATATAACATATGATTTATGAAGCAGTTTTCATAATTTATAGTTTTGAGTTATTCATTAAAATTATATATTGGTAATATTATATTATATTCACGTTTCCAGACTAGTTTCTGCCTTGTAACCTTCTTAAATTAGGAATTTGGATCTAATGCATTTATACTTCCTTACACCAAATAGTTATTGAATAAATGAGATTTTCTTTTATGTTTTGCAAATATTCCAGAAACATAGTCATGTGGTTAATTAATTGTAATTTGTTTTATTTTTAAAAAATAAGAATATATATCAGAAATTGTTTCAGAATTTCCAAGCATCAATTTTTACTTTTCCGATAAATATTTTTTAATATATTCTCACAAGTCAAATTATAAGCCGATGTGTGTGTGTGTTTTTATTTTATTATTTATTAGGTTTTAGAAAGTTTAACATTTTCTGTATTGATTTCTAACAATTACTACATTGTCATCATGTGCTAAAATAGAATGATTGAAATTTAAATAATGGATAGTAAATATATAATTTCATATATCAAAAAAACTAATAGAAGATAAGTATTTATTAATTTATTATTATTAATTTTAATTTTAAAAAATTACTGATTGGATGTAGTATATATATATTGTAAGACATTTACGAATGAAATTTAGATTTGGGTTTTAATTAAGTAACCAATTTGTTTTTAGAATTTTACAATTACTTAAAATCATCAATTATTAATTACTAGCTAATTCTTGAACATTGAACACACGTGCACCATTTCTTATATATAAAAAAAAAAATACGCCGTGAAAAACAAATGCTTTAACTATAGATGTCAATTTAAATTTGAAAAGTTATGTACATATATGGAACTATTTGAAAAAAAAAAATAGTTAAATGATTAAAAGTGCACATTAATAAAATATTAAAAGAAGTTTTTGTTATTTTCTAGATATTTATACATATTGTTTTATTTTCATGTTAAATTTTTATTAATAACAAATATATATATATGAAATAAGATTATTTACAGATGAAAGGAGTTAATTTTATTTCCTCTTTTTTTTTTCATTGTAAGATTTTTTTTTGCAATCTGTTATTTTGATTTTTGTATTTGACATTTTAATAACAAACTTACTATAATTCATTTAAATTTAAATAATTTGATAAATTATTCAAATTATGATAAATACAAATTCATAAATAATTTTGTATTACTTTTTAATAAATATGTTTTGTAATAAATAAGTATTATATTATTGATATATGTTGCTGAATGGAATATAAATAAAATTTGATTTGTCAAGCGTTGTTGGTCGAGAGGTCAGCACAGCAGCCTTACAAGCAGTTGTCCCGGGTTCGTTCCCCGGCTGATGCTATGACACATGAAAAAAATAAAAAATAAAATAAAATTTGATTTGAAGTATATGCTGAAGAAATTATTGCTTGTTAATATAAGGCACATCACAAGCAGTAAATAGTGAACATTAATTAGAGCCCACTAACAAAATAAAATGAAAATGTTTTATTATAGAGATTATAATATGCTTTATTGTATTTAATCATATTATACTTTCTATTAGTATAAATGAAGATATGAATGAAATAATATACTGTAATCATTTTATGTGGATCAAAATATTGACTTTTGTAACCAGGCTGTTTTTCAATCTCATGATACAAATACCATATGTTTGTAAAATTTGCTCACATTTTTTGAGTATATTTGAAAATTTTATTTTAATTATTACAAAATTAATAGATAGTATCAAAATGAAATTTGTGGCATGAAAAATTGAATGATGAAAAAAAAATAAAATATAAAATTTGAATATGCTTTGATCATATGCATTTTATAGAAATATAAGATGACACAAAAAATAGCTATTTCTACTCTCAATATTTTTTCTTTGATAAAGGAGGCATTAATAAGGGTATCGGTATTAAAATCATCTATGTACATTTATGAAGTTATTTAAAAAGGAGTTATATTAAGAGGGATCAGAATTACAAGATAAGTAGCCAAAAGTAAAAGTTTTTTCGACATGACTATATATGATTTAATCTTATTGTATGAAGTAGAAAGTTAACGAAAACCATACAAAGCATAGGTATAGTTGCTAGATATTTCAGAGAATGTTTGTTTATATATTTTTTTCAATCTAATTCATTATCTTTGCCAGTGATCACAGTAAATTAGGAAATTATTAAAACAACATTAACTCATAAATCTATTAATGGTATAAAGACAAGAGTGACTTATTTAATAAAAACTGTTTATTTAAGTATATTAATAATTTTTATTAGTCATTTTTTAAACTAGAGAGTATCCATTTAATGAATAATAGGTAATAGTATGAATACTGAATCCTACCATCTGATAGCGCTGTTTTTCACAAAACGCACGTCAATATACTGTTTTAGTGGCCTTAACTTACAGCTGACAGTACAATAGGTGTTTTTTTGAGCTGTAACAGGCCACCTGAGGGCGATGTATTCTAAAATTACATAACAAAATACTGCACCCATTGCATTGTGACAGTATTTGTCAAGTGAGCACTCTTGAACTCTTGCTATGGTCTGATTTGATGGTGGACATATTTGAAAGAGACAAAACTGCAAAAATTCATTGTCAGAAATTTTTTAGAAAATGTAGTGGAATTAGTATTCCATATTAAGAATTGTCATGTCATCACACACATTTCTCTACGCTTTTGAACTGCACACAACTTGAAAAGGTTCTTTTCAGCAGAGTTTTTTCCAATTATGTGCACAAATGCCATTTATGTGTGAATTCATGAGAGAACTGTAAAATGTTGTCTGCAAGTTGTTTGAATTGGTCGAAACTGAGTGAATTGCTGGCTGGCCACACAAGTGGATGCACAATATTGTGTTTCTCCAGAAAGAGAAACTCATGCAAGCGTACCTATGTAGGTCTGCATAAGGGAAGTTGGTTCAAAGGCTCCAAAATCCTGTTACTTACAGCTTTGAGGCTTCCCTGTTATTTTATTTGCATGTTACTTTTGGCTGCTGTTTTTTATGCCCCTGAAAATGATATATTTTTTTTTACTTGTTTTGGTTCACAACTTGTCCAAAGTTTCGTTTCTTTTTGATTCAATAATTATGGGAAACTTGTTGTTGTTTTTGTTGTTCACATAATTCTAAAGTAGATAGATAATATTTGATAAGTTTCATTAACAGTTAAAATAGATAATATTTTATTATACTAAAAAAAAAGAAGTGTGTTTATTCAAAAGGCCCCATCAAAAAAAAAAATAAAAAAAAATAATAATAAAGAACTGTGCAGTAACATAATAAAATGTTGCAAAAAGAAAATCCAAAAAGAAGTCGATAATTAAAAATCAAAACAAACCTTCCCTATTATCCCACCTCCCCGAGCTTAAAAAAAAGTGTTCTTTAAAAATGAACTGTTTATGTCTTTTTTAAAATTAAAGACCCAAAAATTAAGGAAGAACTTTTTGCTATCATATAATATAGCTTTCTGTAGTGTAAAGATTTGAAACAAAAAAAATAAAAAAGCCTCGTAATAAATTAACAAAAATAAAAAAAGACGACAATTCAAATTCAAAACCCTTTCCCCCTCCACCCTTTAAAAAACCAAGTGTTGGTTTATTCAAAAGTACTGAATTGTTGAAGTCTTTCAGCAAATCAAAACATCAACAAAAAAAAGAAGATAAGTTAAAAGCAAACAACCACCCCCCTCCACCATCTAAAAACAACAAAGTGTTTGTTACCGTATTTTTGTGTAAACAAACTGTCAGAGCATTAATCGATAATTTAAAAGCAAACCAACACCCCTACACCATCTAAAAACAAAGTGTTTCTTAAAAAACAAACCAAAAAAAAAAAAACCATGTGAAAAAAAAAATTTGGTTTACCGTAAGTAATATTATGTAAAGAAACCTGAAAATAGTTAGTCATTAATTAACAAACAAACCAACACCCTTAGACCATCTAAAAGCAAAGTATTTGTTTATTAAAAACAAAAAAAAAACCTGGGTGGAATAAAAAAAAACTTTTGTGGTTTACTGTTGCCATTGAAAAAAAAAAAAAACTGGTTGAAAAAAAAAAAATCTTTTATTGTAATATTATGTAATAAAAAAAACTTTGGTGGTTTACTGTCACCAATGAAAAAATAATAAAAACCGGTTGAAAAAAAAAATCTTTTACTGTAATATTATGTAAACAAACAGATGGCCCATGAATCAGTATATTGATGGGAATTGGGCGAAAAAGAGCACCATCAGACAGTAGGGTTCAGTATTTATATTATTACCAAATAATATTTCTGCAGTGTAATTTTCACTAAGCCACTTTCATGCAAATTAGGAGAATTGGCTTGTATCTACTTTTAACAACTTGTAAGATATTGTGATGTGGTCAACTGATGAAGGCTATTTCAGCATGAAATGTGCATCTTGGGATCATACATCTTTTTCACATATCTTTCTTTGGTCATATATTTATGATTATACCTATCCACAAGATGCTAAAAATAGATAGAAACTAGTTCTTACTTTTCTTGAGGAGGGTGTAGTGAAAATTGCACCACAGAAATGTTATTCATTAAGTGGATAATGTCTAGTCTGAAGTTTATTTAAATGTCATGATTATCTTAATGGGAATCAAAAAAAATTGCAGGGAAGTTGAAAATTAGAAGAAACCAATCCATTCAAGGCTAGTTGCTAGAAGAATGAATGATTTTATCATATTTTATACCTCAAAGATGATCATAAATAAAGAATGCAAAAGCTTTCAATGGAATTTTATTATTATTTTTATTAGCAAGTTACCAGAAGCCACAATGAGAAATTGGAATGGCTGTGCATATAAAAACATATATACAGATAAAGTTTTTTATCTTTGTGAATACACATTTAAAAAGTAATTAGATTAAAATGGATCAGAATTACAAGATAAGTAGTCAAAAGTAGAAATTTAAGTAAGTTTTTTCAACATGGCTATATATCATTTAATCTTATTACATGAAGTAGAAAGTTAATGAATGTAAATTGAACTCTACAAAGTGTAATATATATAAATCCCAATGCAGATGGTGAGGGTAAGATTAAAGTGATAAGGAAATCAATAAAGAGTGATTAATCTAAAATGAAATAGAAGTTAGTGAAAAGAAATACTGGTTCTTGCATATAAATAATTATTACCAATAAAAGCAAATTAACAGAAGATTAACCAAGTTGTAAGAAAGAAGTTAGTAATAGACAATTATTAAAATAAATGTATAAATCGTGTGAACTGATGCAAGCATTTATATTGCAATCTTTTAATAGTTCATTTGTATATGGAAATTGTATAATGTTCATAATAGACATTTAAATGCTTAAAAGTTGATTGTGTCAAAAGACTATTTGTATTTGTTAAAATATGCTCATTTATGTTTTAAGAGACATTTGATTTGAAGGCACACATGTATAATCGAATTACTCCGGGTGTGAAATAAGTCTATTTCACATAAGGATAATTTATATCTTCTTTATATTTATGGTTTATATATTCTTAATAGAAATAAAACAAACTAACTTCTTTTTAAAACTTGTTTTTTATATGACTATTACAGGAAAAAAAAATCCAACGTTTCCACTATTTTATATAGTCTTTTTCAAGGCACACTAAAATAAAACAATATATATAACAAATAACACATATTCCATAAAAATAAATAAATAAACAAAAAATTACAAAATATTCATATCCAAAAATATACCTTATCTCACTTCCTTTTCCTATTACCAACAAACACAGCTCAAAGAGAAACAATTTCCTTTTATTAAAAAAATAAATAAATCTATATATATATCCTTTAAAACATTTAATTAAAAACCTATTATTTTCTTTTCTGTTTATCTATTAACATCCTATTTAATTCTGTTTTTTTTCCTTAATGTATACACTTTCTTTTATCATCCTTTCATTATATGACTTATACATTCCAAAGGCTTTATATCAAAATCCCCATGCTTAAATTTATTCATGTGAATGTAAACAGCAGAATTTTTATCATCTAAATTCTGTTTTAATCTAGTTTTTAATTTATTCTTACTAGTCCCAACATATGTAATTTCTACATTCTTTCTAAAACAATTCAAACATTTTATCAAATAAACTGAATTCATAATATCTATCCTATTATAGTCCCCATTATTATTAATTAAAAGATTTAAACTTGCTTTCTTTTTATAAACTGGACAAATTCCTACTCCTATCTAATCCCATTCTATTTCTTATTTTATTTATATTTTTATTAGAAAACAAATGTTTAACTACACCCCTAGGATAATCATTCATAAAACATTCATTCCTAATAATATCAATCTCATTCCCAAACAAATTACTATTTGAACATAACTTAATTGCCCTAATAATTTTATTATTAACAATATTAATTTTACTATGATTATCAATATCTGAAAACCAATTATTTGATAATCCAAAAAATGTTTTTTTCCCCTAAACACAGATGTTTCTATACTAACACTACCATTCCTATCAATTTTTTTAAAAATTCTAACATCCATATATTCAATAACATTAATATATTCTTTTTCCATAGTAAATTTTATTTTTTCGACTCTACCATTAATATAACTCAAAAAATTATCTGCATTTCTTTTATTACCATTGAAAACCATAAAATAGTCATCAACATATCTAATATAAAAAAATTGGTTTATTTCTATTATAATTAAAAAATTGCTCTTCAAACTTATACATATATATTCCTGCCAAAAAACCATTCAGACTATTACCCATACTTAAACCCTCTTTTTGCTTATAAAATTCATCCCCATGTTTAAAAATAAGGTCCCTACAACAAATAACTAATATTTCATATATGTTGATGACTATTTTATGGTTTTCAATGGTAATAAGAGAAATGCAGATAATTTTTTGAGTTATATTAATGGTAGAGTTGAAAAAATAGAATTTACTATGGAAAAAGAATATATTAATGTTATTGAATATATGGATGTTAGAATTTTTAAAAAAATTGATAGGAATGGTAGTGTTAGTATAGAAATATTTGTGTTTAGGAAAAAAAAAACATTTTTTTGGATTATCAAATAATTGGTTTTCAGATATTGATAATCATATTAAAATTAATATTGTTAATAATAAAATTATTAGGGAAATTAAGTTATGTTCAAATAGTAATTTTTTTGGAAATGAGATTGATATTATTAGGAATGAATGTTTTATGAATGATTATCCTAGGGGTGTAGTTAAACATTTGTTTTCTAATAAAAATATAAATAAAATAAGAAATAGAATGGAATTAGATATGAGTAGGAATAGAGAAAAGATTATTTATATTGGTTTTAATATATCTAAAGATTAGTTAAAATGATTAATAGGAAATGTTTCAATTTGTCCAGTTTATAAAAAGAAAGCAAGTTTAAATTTTTTAATTAATAATTATGGGGACTATAATAGGTTAGATATTATGAATTCAGTTTATTTGATAAAATGTTCGAATTGTTTTAAAAAGAATGTACAAATTCCATATGTTGGAACTAGTAAGAATAAATTAAAAACTAGATTAAAACAGCATTTAGGTGATAAAAATTCTGCTGTTTACTTTCACATGAATAAATTTAAGCATGGGGATTTTGATATAAAGCCTTTGGAATGTATTAAGTCATATAATGAAAGGATGATAAAAGAAAGTATATACATTAATGAAATAAAACCAGAATTAAATAGAATGTTAATAGATAAACAGAAAAGAAAATAATAGGTTTTTAATTAAATGTTTTAAAGAATATATATAGATTTTTTTTTTTTTAATAAAAGGAAATTGTTTCTCTTTGAGTTGTGTTTGTTGGTAATAGGAAAGGGGAGTGAGATAAGGTATATTTTTAGTTATGAATATATTTTGTAATTTTTTATTTATTTATTTTTATGGAATCTGTGTTATTTGTTATATATATTATTTTATTTTAATGTGCCTTGAAAAAGACTATATAAAATAGTCAAAATGTTGGATTTTTTCCCCCCCTCTGTAATAGTCATATAAAAAACAAGTTTTAAAAGGAAGGAGTTAGTTTGTTTTATTTATATTTTGGATATTTATGAACTATTTTGAAAAGAAGAACTCTGTTCTTGATATATTAAATTATTATTATATATTCTTATATTGTTTTACTTCATTATTGTTATTAAATATTGTCATATATATATTTCTAAGTATATTGTTTATTTATATGACTACTTTGACTAATTTTATTGTAAATTGTAATAATGATCACAATTTGCGATCTTCCTCTCACAGAACAAGATGCAGTGGAGCATAACCACCAGGGAACTGCATGTTAACATCTGGATTTTTATTGATGTGGCATCAACTGCAACAACAAGTTTTATTTATAGTAATTTTGGATGTCATTAAGGATTGTATGCTGCCAATTATAAATATTGTATTTATATATATATATTTGGTGCATTTTTTGTAGGTCTAACCACATCTTAGGGATATTGTAGGCCCTTAACTCATTTTTTGTAAATGTAACTAACCATCTTTGTGAGATTGTAGGCCCTCCAGTCAATTTTTTCAGAAAGGAAATAAAAAAAAAAGTGAAATAAAGATTAAGAAATTTATCAGAATTTATTTTTCTTTTAAATTTAACATTAATTTTGTAAATTTCAAAAGATTGTTAATAAATTTATCAAACATATGGGCTGCTTTCTTGGTAAGCCATTGAAACTGAATATTTATCAAATTTTATTAAAAATAAGGATTACCATCTTGGTAGTCCTGAAAACTTACAAGTACCATAAAAACTTATTAAATTTTGAAACTTTAGAGATTGTGGTTATTGCCAAGTTGAAGTGGAAAAAGTCTATGATCACTTGGACTCATTTAACAAAATTATTTCTATCTACTTGTAAATAAGATAACATTCAAAATTAGAACAAATGCCACATAGGAAAAAATATATGCATACATAACCTACTAAAATATAAATGGATGCAGCATAATAGTGACAGTGTTATTGAAGCATGTAAGAATAGTAAAATTACAGATAAGGTAGGAAATAAAAATACATATTAACCACTTAGCTGAGGATACTTTGCTGGTCATTCATTGAAATAAGATAATAGAGGAAGAAGTAGAGAAAAAAGAAACTTTATTGGAAGACTTAATTAATGATTCAAACCAGGATAAATTAATTGACAACAAAGAGGTGTTTTTTACAGGAGGAAAAAGGAGGCATAACTTCTTCAATAGAAAAAGTGATAGTTATTCCTAAAACTCCAAGTAAACATAGATAGAGACCACCTATTAATCTTAAAGTTGTAGTAATAAATTAAGTCATTATTTATAAGAGATGGGGAAGTAATGGAATGTCTGTGCATATAAAAATGTATATGTAAATAAAAATAATTTATTTCCATAAATAATTACAAATTTCTTCATTTCTAAGACATTTTCTTTTGGAGAAAACTAGTCTAGAAAATCTATAAAGAGGTTGTCCCAATTACAGATTTAATTGAAATAGAATTTGTATGCAACCATAGCCACTTGCATTCAAATTGGAGTGTATATACAACCCTTCCCCCCATGCAGATGATCAGTGTGTGATTAAAATGATGAGATCAGTAAAGAGTGATCAGTCTAAAATAAAAACAGTTTTTTTTTTAGTGTCATAGCAAGTGCAAGGCAGTCGTGAAAAGAAATATTGGTTTTTATATAGAAATTGTTATCACAAACAGATGGTAATTAACAAAAGATTAAACAAACTAAGAGAGAAGTTAGTAGTGTAGAGGAGTGTTAAAACAAATGTATAAATTGAGTGTGCCAATGCAAGCATTTATATTGTGAACTTTTAATAATTTATTTGTATACGGAAATTGTATATTGTCTGTAATAGACATTTAAATGGCTAAAAGTTGATCACTGCAAAAGAGTATTTGTATTTGTTAAAATATGCTCATTTACATTTTAAGAGACATTTGATTTGAAGGCACAAAATATATAATTGGATTATTTCTGGTGTGAAAGAAAAGTCACTCCAGGCTAATTTATGGCTTATTTATATTTATGGTTTATTATATTTTTATGGAGTTTGACCTGGTTATTATTGTTGTTAAATAAATATTATTTTACACATATTTCTAAATATATTGTTTATTTAGGCTTCCTAACTAATGTTAGGGATCCTCAGGACATAGCAGAAATGATTTCGTGATGATTAAGAAGTTGGTGAATGCCTATAGTTTGATAATAGGATTTTTTTTTTATCTAAGAAGAAAAAATGGATTACAAAGAATTAAATCTTATAGAGAGGTTGTAAGAAAGTTAAAAGTTTATTTTAATTTTACACAGAGGCTAAATTCTCCATACAGTAACATCACCAGTGTAAGCCAGAGTAATCAATGGATGCAAAAAGGTGTGTGCATAAAATCCCTACTTAAGCTCTACTCATCCAATGTCCTCAGACTAGTTTCCAGCTAGTGGATTTCATTAGTGAGGAGCCCTGTATCTGAGAGCACTGCACTTGTGTAAGCATAAGAAATGGTGATCATCTGATGTTTATGGTTTAAAACCATACCTGCCCAATAGGATTATGGTGATTCTGGTTATTAAAGAACCAAAGACACCAATAAGTATGAATGCTGAACTGAGTTCAGATCCATACAACTATATATGCTAATGAACTTGAATTGAAAACATTATTGTATTTTTATTTTCGACTCAAAGTTTTATAGTTAGCTAATAAGGTAAAAGGTGGCTCTGGAGGGTTGCATTAGATGCTAGGATCTAGGTGCAATGCTCTCAGATCCAAGGCTTCTTACTGATGAAAGCCACAAGCTGGAAATTAGTTTGGGGATATTGGATGAGTAGGCACCAGATAGGGGTTTTATGCACCCACATTCTTGCATCCATTGATTATTCTGGCTTACACTGGGGGCACTGATGTATGGAGAGTTTAGCCTCTGTGTAAATTTATGTAAGCATAAGAAATGGTGATCATGTGATGTTTTAATTTTGTTTGTATTACAAAAAATTTGTTGAATCCATTTGCCATACATTCTGTGTGGTTTACATAGGTATTTGAATGGCGGATTTAAAATTTAAAAGTTTCTGAACCAATTTCCAGTTGACGAAAAAACAATTTTTCCCAGGATAGATAAATAAAACAGTTCTACTCAGCATGTCAATTTGCTGCTCAAATATTTTATTTTCCAAGAAAAATGATTATATATATATTTGTTATCTTTACTTTATAAAAGGAGTATCTTCCAATATTACAAACATGGATTGCTTTTTTTTTACTCTTTGTGAGAGATTCACAGAATCATTTTTATAATACAACATTTGTCTTCTTTAACAAAAAGGTTATCAAATAATTAGTCACATTGGAAATGATCTATTGAATTTTGATCCATGATGTTTAGCTTTCAAGTCTATCATTCTACCAACATTCTTATTATTCTAGCAAAACATTTGAAGTAAATATTCTCCAAGAGTAATTGTACCAGTCAAAACATGTTGATCCATCTAACACAAGCTGGAACTAAAAAAAATGTACTTCAAATGCAGTCAAGCCCAAGATTTAGGTCAGGGATCAACCTGGATTTGAACCCATTCCCTAAGCCCCAGATCAAACACCCAATGAATAACATAATGATGGCACATGAAAATTCATTCTAAATCTGGTGCACTAGCAGATTGGAGAAGACAATGAGACTTATTTACTAACAACATTATAACTTAATTAAATAGGCATACGGATGGTTGTATGTGGAAATGGAGAAAAAGGAATTCGAACTACTCAAATAAATTAGATAATAAAAAAATATATAGTTTAATAACATGATAAATTATATACATTAGTGTCTGGAATTCAAAATGGTTCTCATATGTTCTTTTATTAACTAAATAGTATATATACATTAACACATCTCTTTGGTGGGTGTAGTATTAAGATGCCAATCAATTATTAGAAAGATTACATAAAATTGCTATTAATGCTTTGGTTTACAATTCTGAAACATGGTGACTAGCATATTATTTCAGGAAGCATTCCGAGATTCATTACAGATATCATAAAATTGTACAGATATCATAAAATTGTTTTCACGCTGTGTTGGTCATCAAAATGGAAAATACATTTAACAATTACATTTGATTATGAGACAAAAGTTTCATTAACAACTCTTTTACTTAACATTTGGAAGGAAGAATGCTTTGTTTTCTCCAAGACATATACTCTTAAATAAAGAAATAAATTATGATAGTGGGATTGTATAATACGACTGAAATAACATTTTAATTAACAAAACTAGTAATATTTGGCATATATATATATATATATTGTACCCTCACTTCTCGATATATGATATAACTTAAAGTATGACTAGCTCAATTAAATTATTATGCTCAGCTAAAATATATATAACTATTTTTAATATATTTTTATAATACTATATCTTATCAAATTTATTATAACTTATCAAAAAATTTATATAATTCAGTACTATGTACTAATTAAATAAGTATTTACTAAAATCATGAGACTATGAAGTGAAGTTACAAGTGGTAATTGGATTTACATTGAGTCAATGTCTTTCCAGACACTAACTCAATGGCATAAGAATACTACTACCTCTTTATTATCTCACTACTACATCTACAGTACTCTTATGTCTTTTATAAAAATTAATTACCTTTAATAATAATAGATAAATAAATCTCAATCTTTTGTTAAGGAAATATAATTAAATAATCTCAGGTTCTTTTAATTATCCTAAAGTAATAATAATTCATGCAAATAGGAATGATAAGGGATTTAATATCAAACCTAAATACACCTAACTTATTCCAATAATAATAACTAACAATAGTAATCTTTAGTGTATAACTTAATCTTATCTATTTGATTATACTATTAATCATTAAGAAAATAAGTAAATCATATACATGTCTTTTATTTCCACATAATATCTTAATTTTAAAATATACGAAAATCTTATAATTTAACAATCTGTGGCAATAAATAATATTATACTCTTATATTGTGCATTATAATTACTTTATGACCATTCTAATATTATATGTTAATGTCAATCAATTTCTATAAATTATATTAAGAAAATATTGTGTTTCTTTCTAAAAATAATAATAAATTCATCTTGTGCAAATATTATGTTTATTCAAATTATCTGTTGTCAAATGCTGTGGTGCAAATAATGAATTCGACACCTGTTTTAAAAACAACTTAAACAAATTTATTTACATCAACTTTAACAAATAACTTATTTACACTATTTACATTCCAAGTGGAAACCAAAAAAAATAAAAATAAAGGAAAAATAATAATACAAGATTTTTACACTGTTACTATTTCCATAAACATAAATAGATAATCTATACATTACTTAAATGTTTTATCAATAGCATTTAATTAAGTTTCCAAACTTAAATTTTAATAGATATTATTTGTCATCAACTAATACAAGGAAAAGTTCTATGTAAAATATCATTTATGTATCCTATGTAGATAAACAAACTTTAATAATTAAATGTTACTTCACCTAAGTATTACTACTATTTATATTATAAGGTACTATTGTATATTACATTTACTATTAGCATTAATCTAATGTCAAATAATGTATGAACTGATATAACTTTGTAATATAATAACAATTATTGATTATAATTATTTATTTTATTTTAATGTAATTTCATACTACATGTCTTACCAAAATATGCAATACGTATAGGTTCTTTTAAAATAATATTTTAAAATTATTCAACAATTTCAAATTTTATAAAGTATTATACCAAATAAATTCTATGATTCTTTACTTGTTATTCTGTTCCTTCCTAATAAACTTCTATCTACAAATATCATTTTAACCTTATTTAACTTCAGAAAAACCAGCTGACCAATTTTAAAAAATAATGATTATCCAAATTATCTTATACCTTATCATCTATATATGATAAACCTTCAATCAAAATATAAATTTCTATAGAAAATTAATTTAACTTATCTAATAAAATACAAATAAAATCTAAATATTTTTATCTCTTACTAACTTTAAAAAAAAATAAAAAAATAAATAACTTATACTAATATAATAGATCTAATGCCTAATACTGTAATAGAAAACATTAAAATTTATTCAAGAAAGAATCATATAATTATTTCTAGATTTCTCATATTACGTTGTACTAAATTAAATCATCAATTTAAAGTATGCATATTAAAATAAAACTGTTATTACTAATATTATGTGTGTATATTCTTTAAATATTTATACATCCATCCAACAATCAAATAACATTCGGTTGATCTAAAGAAAACATATCAAAATACATCAAATTATTATTATATAATTTTTACCACAAATGATACTCTAATGTACAGTCCGCCATACAATGTCCTCCAGGATTACAGTTTTACAAAATAATTTTACATTTACACTCAACAATCATTCTTTAAAACATGGCATGTTGTATAATTATAAAATAAACTTTATGCAATTAAAGTGTTATATTAATATTTAGTTATTTTTTTAAAAAAATAAATGTACCTTTCCTATCTTTAACAAATCAATAAATAATTATATTTATGTTAGTTAATAAATAAAAAACATATTACATAACATCCAACGGTGTCTTCTTATACCCATAATTGTTCTTTTTCCTTGGTACAAATTTTCACCAAACATTATTTCCTTTTCCGGTACATCACGTGTTTTAAAAGTTTTTATGGAAAAAATGAAAACGTACTTTTTTTAAAAAAAATAAAATAAAAGTCAGTTCCACCATAAAACAAAAATAATTATTAAAATAGTTCACAAGATCCGGATTCATTTCTTTTAAGGAAAAAAAAAAATTATTTAAAAGTTATTATTTCTAAATTAGTCAATAGTTTATAAGTTTCTTATTTAATTATTTTAAATTGACTTGGATATCCACGTATATTTTATTTGCGCATTCCTTAATAAAATATTTAGGTAAGATTAATTTAAACTTCTTCTGTACGACCAGCGTTCAGACTTTACTAATATAATAATTTTATTTACAGGTATTTCTTTGCAAATTAAATTTCCGATCTATTTTGCCTTTTAAGACTGTCAAATTTTAGTCTTTTAAACCACAAAGACTTCACAAGGCAAGTATTTATACAATTACTATTAATTACCATATCTTTACTAAGATATATACTTAAATTTATAATCTACAAATACTTTCTTCATAAAGAAGTATTTCTTTTCTTTTAAAATATTGGTCTTCATAAAAATTAGTTCTAATTAACTTTTAAAATCATATAATATCCAATATATTACTTTTTCCCATCTAGTACTTCTCCTAGTTAATCCAGCGTTTGTTATATTTTTAGTATAATGTCTCCAATACATTTTATCCTTATACGATGTTTCCATGACTATTTGATAGTAAATTGAGCTTCGAGAGAGACGATCGATAGGAAATTATAATTAAATTAGCACTGCATATTTGTCGGTAAACTTTTATAAATTATTTTAAAATTACTCTCTTATAATTTTAAAACGATTACGAGAGCGTCTATAATTTTACTTAGCTATTTCTAATAGCACACTTTACTTTTTAAAAATTACAATCATAATCCCCCTTCGAACAATTGAACCTTGGTTTTATACCGGAATAAACTCCCCACTTGATTGGTAAATTAAACAATCAACTTGCTAGCTTATTTACATTTTTACCAACAATACAGAATTAAAAATAAATAATGACTTATTTAATATTTATTATTTATCACATTATTAAATTCTTGAATTAATCTTTATCATTTATTTAAATTCATTAAACATTTTTTTAAAATATATTTTTTACTTTATTTTACTTTTAACTTTTATAAGATTATTTTTTTGTAAACAAATTAAGTCTATTTTTTATTCGTTATGTTTTTAAAGCAGTATTTTAAAAATTAGATTTAATATTTCACATTAACTATTTTTATTTTTATCTCATGATAGCCAATATAATATTTATAAATTTTATAACAGAATTTTTAAAATAGTTTTGCAACTTTACTAAAAAACTCACAAGCATGTGTGTATATGTCTAACTAACATCTGTTTTACAACACAGATACAAACGCTTGTACTAATCCAAAAATAAACTAACAATGTCATTTTCTTAAAATAAATATTTTTAAAATAAACAATATATTATAACAATTTTTAAAATAATAATTCGATATTATTAAAATCAAATATTAATCTTCTATTATGTACTACTAATAATTAAAATATTTATATTCACTTATTAAATATTAAGCTTTATCAACAATAAATATATGCATTTAATTTTAACTTGTCTTTTAAAACTTTAACTTTAAACATTTATTTATGAAAATTATTAATGCAGTATGATCATGGCCAGTTTTCCCAACCATATACTATTATCATCTTTATTGAAACGTCTCTCTCAAACATTAGCACAATTTTCACATATCAAATACTCATAGATTACTTTAAATAAATTTTTTTTTTGAGAGATTATTATAAATAAAATTAACATCATATAGCTAAATATATTTTAAATTTAAAATTTTTTTAATAAATTGACACAACAATTTATGGAGACCCATACAAAAGGGCACAATATATATATATTGAGCAGAGCACAATTTAAATATTATTACAGCACTAAAATTAGGTCATAAGCAAAAGAAATAATAATATGAAGAAGTGGTGGTATGGTGGAGAAATCAAAGAGAACATTGTGCTTCTGAATAAAAACGAAGTCCAAGACCTCTTCCTAGGGCAGTGCCTAGAAAAGTGTAATTAGGCAAAATGTGGATTCACTGACATGCAGAGGTCTTTTATACGAAGGTGGTCCTGGGAAGCTCAACTATCCACGGGACAGGACATGAGAAGAAATCTATGGGTTCAATCTTGTCACAACCCCCAGATTAGAAACATGTAATATATTTACAAAGATAAGCCAGATGTCAGTAAAGCAAGTACGGACAAATGTCACTAATGACATTGAATAAGATTTACTGCTTTAAAAATAAATGACCCTAGTTGAATGCCATAATTTATACAAATAATATGCTATGCCACTGTAATATATATATATATATATATATATATATATATATATATATATATATATACGTATATAAGATTTTACTTAATAACTAAAATAGTAAAATATGCATTAAATTTTACCCCCTTCCTTTTCTGCTATTTAAAAATGATTCAATCCCACCTTTGTGGATTTTACAACAACTGAGAATATTTAAGCATATGATATTTTAATACAAAATAACAATTCATCAATTGTTAATACAGAGTTTAATATAAATAAATAAAAACAAATTATTTTTATCCAAGCGCTTTCAACTCTTACCTTATCAAGGCAATGTAAACAATTCTATTTTCTCCTAGGTGATGAATCTAACATTTCATTGTATTGGCCAGGAACAACTAATCGGAAAGCTGGTTAATTTTGAATTCATAGCACAAGATGAATTTTGTATAATATATGATTCTTTAATCTTGCGTTTTTTATCATGTGTTTCATTCATTAATATTGTAAAATCCTTTGGACTACATATATGATCTGTATTATTTTGGTGAACATAAAAAGCTGAATAAACTGTATCATCTTCTCTTGCTCTATTATAAGGATATTTATGTTGTTGAAGGTGATATTTAATATTTGTTTTGGTTTCTCCAACATATATTGCACTACAATTTATTTGTGGGCATTTAATAGAGTATACAACACTGCTTTTATCCTCCTTATTTATTACTTCCTTAGAATTATTTATTAACCTATTAAGGTTAGGTGGAGTTCTCCATGCTAATCGAAAATCTTGACTTAAAACTTTTATTATATTTCTATTAATATTGGGAATAAAAGCTAATGACATCC
The DNA here is from genome assembly GCA_028023455.1 of Epiperipatus broadwayi. NCBI lineage: Eukaryota > Metazoa > Onychophora > Udeonychophora > Euonychophora > Peripatidae > Epiperipatus > Epiperipatus broadwayi. The sequence goes on from JAQFVV010012420.1 coordinate 5,083,062, forward strand.
ATGGTTTATTATTCATATTTATATAGTCACTATTATGATGTTGTTTATAATGCTTCAATACAGTAGATAATAGCATTTGTTTATTATAACCCACTTGTATTAAATCTTGCATATAACATTTTATATTATCTTTCATAAACATTTCATTTGAACACAGTCATTGATTACGTGCTAAAAAAGCTCTAAAACCAGCTAATTTGTGTACTAAAAGAACATTAGATGTTGGATGAATGTAACCTCTATTATCTATATGTTTTACAACTATTTTATATACTAATTTATCATCTACCCTTGATATTTGCAAAACTAGGTATTTAATACTAGAATTGTCTTCTCTTTCTATTGTCCAAACTAAACCATTTTCATTCTGCAAACTATCAAAAATTTGCTTTATATTGTCTGGTAGCCCATATATAAAAACATCATCCACATATCTGCAATATGTGTTCTCATTTCTTACTAATATGGGATGCACAATTCACTGTTCTATATTATCTACAAACAAATTACTTAATAATCCGCTTACAGCCAAACCCATTGGCCATCCTTTTTCCATTCTATATAAGTTACTACCATGTGCTGCAACAATATCATTGCTTATCCAAATTAAAACATCTATAATGAAAGTTATTTTATCCTGTGGCATTTCTTTAGCACACAATTTATCTCTCAAAATTGTAATAGATGCAGATCGACCCACTGATCCATATAATTCCACTACATCCAATGAAACAAACTCGTACTCCTTAATTATAGCTGTTTTATTAAGTATAGTAACACAATCAAATGATGATTTTAATGTATATTTTTCAAACACAACAAAATCTAAAATCCACTTAACTAAAATAATAATAATATTAGTAGTAGTAGTAGTAGTAAGTAGTAGTAGTAATAATAATAATAATAATAATAATAATAATAACAACAACAACAATAATAATAATAATAATAATAATAGAAGTTACATTCATCCAACATCTAATGTTCCTTTAGTACACAAATTAGCTGGTTTTAGAGCTTTTTTTAACACGTAATCAACGACTGTGTTCAAATGAAATGTTTATGAAAAATAATATAAAATGTTATATGCAAGATTTAATACAATTGGGTTATAATAAACACATCCTATTATCTACTGTATTGAAGCATTATAAACAACATCATAATAGTGACCATATAAATATGAATAATAAACCATGGATGTCATTAGCTTTTATTTCCAATATTAATAAAAATATAATAAAAGTTTAAGTCAAGATTTTCGATTAGCATGGAGAACTCCACCTAACCTTAAGAGGTTAATAAATAATTCTAAGGAAATAATAAATAAGGAGGATAAAAGCAGTGTTTTATACTCTATTAGATGCTCACAAATAAATTGTAGTGCAATATATGTTGGAGAAACCAAAACAAATATTAAATATCGCCCTCAACAACAAAAATATACTTATAATAGAGCAAGAGAAGATGATACAGTTTATTCAGATTTTTATGTTCACCAAAATAATACAGGCCATATATGTAGTCCAAAGGATTTTACAATATTAATGAATGAAACACATGATAAAAAACACAAGATTAAAGAATCATATATTATACAAAATTCATCTTGTGCTATGAATTCAAAATTAACCAGCTTTCTGATTAGTTGTTCCTGGCCAATACAATGAAATGTTAGATTCATCACCTAGGAGAAAATAGAATTGTTTATATTGCCTTGATAAGGACTCGTAAGAGTTGAAAGCGCTTGGAAATATTATTTGTTTTTATTTATTTATATTAAACTCTGTATTAACAATTGACGAATTGTTATTTTGTATTATTTTTATATTATATACAGAAGTATTATTTATTTATTTATTTATATGATATTTTAAGAGTATGGAAAAATAAAAGAAATCTAGCAGTTATAGAAAACAACTAATAGGTCACCTTTTCAGAATTTAATAGTTAACAAAATAAATAAGGTTTCAGAGAATTAATTAGCTTAAGTTCTGGATTCACCCCAGGTAGAATGACTTTATTCTATTTGGAGTTGGACAAATAATTTTTATACTAAATCATAAAGTAGGTTAACTCAGAAAAACAATCTGTCAAGTGTATTGATTAATAATATATTTTAAGATCTAAAAAGGAAGAATTAATAACCTCACTTCATGGAGGTTTAATTTAATTAAAAGAAAGAAAATGAAAGGATTTTATAAATGGAGCTTGCCAGGTTGCTTTAGATTGGCATATTAATAATAAAATAAATCATAAATTCATATAAAAAAATGACCGCACCAAAGTTAAAGAAAGGTGGAGTATATGAGTGAAAATTAGATTTATAGAAATTATTTAAGAGCAAATTATATTTGGTAATCATCTGAAATCCAGGCATGGCCACTTAGGGCATTGATGCTATACAAAATCAATCAAATGTAATGTTACCGGGCCGCTGCAACTTTTTTTTTAGATAACATGATTTTTTTTTGATCATACAAATTTTTATTTCATTTATAACATGATTTCTTTTTTATTAAACAAATTTTTATATTCATTTTCATTGTTTTTTTTTTAACCTGACATTTTTCTTTAATCAACAAATTTTGGTAATTTAATTTTGTATTTATTTTTCTGATTTTCGCAACAAGTTTACCATTCCTCATCCCAAACCTCAAGACATATTCATTTCTAAGTTGAAGGAATTTCACCATAAGGATAGTATCATCTCATCCAGATTTTTATTTGACAACACATGGAGCCTGATTAAACTGGATTAAACAACACTAATGAGCACATCAGACGATCATTTTCCCGAGCAACATGGATTACTTTTATTAAAAATTATTTACAAGTGTATCATTCTTACATATGTATTTCAATAAAGTTATTTATATAAACAACTTTGGACTGTTTCATGATGAAAAAACTTGTTTTAACCCCACTGAAAAAATATCCAATTATTTGGGACTTGTTTCGACTTTGTTCTACCTTTTTTTTTGTTGTTTTTTTTGCTTGATTAAATTTTTTTTCTTTTTATTATTAAATCAAAAGTAACTTGTATGTTTTTGGGAGTTCAAAAATTGTTTGGAAACCTCCACCTCACCCTCACATCAATAACAAAAAGTCAATAACATTTTTTTTCTTTTTTAAACAACTTTTTTTCACTTTTGACTTTTATTTATATTTCATTTGAATTAGCCTTTTTTGGCTTCTACAATAAACTGCTTGGGGGGGGGGGGGCTTTCATACTGTTATTATTAACAAAAAGTCAATAAAAATAGTCATTTATTTTAATCCCACTTATTTTAACCCATGCAATTATTTGGGAATTGTTTCAATTTTTTTCTACCTTTTTTGGGGGGTTGACCAAATTGTTTTTTTTCTTCTTATTAAATCAAAAATAATTTTTGTGTTTTTTGGGGGTAAAAAATTGTTTTTTTAAATTCCTACCCCCACACTCGGAAACATAATTATAACAACAAGTCAAAAATTTTTGTTTTCCAACAACTTTTTCTCACTTTTTACTTTTATTTATATTTCGTTTGAATTGCCTATATATATATATTTTGGCTTTTACAATATTAAACTGCCTTTTGGGGAGGGTTCATAGATTGCCGTTATTATTAACAAAAAGTCAACCAAAATAGTCATTTATTTTAACTCCGTTGAAAAAAGATAATCCATATAGTTGTCAATTTCTAATGACGAAAAAAAAATGTACACAAACTTTGGACTTTTTGAACTTATTCATTATTTTATTGCTGTAATAAAAACAGTTTGGTATTTGGGAGGACATTATGTAGCTGAAAGGACACAGTCTCCCTCACTTTCTGTACTCGGAAATTGTGAAAAGTTTAAAAATTGCACATTCTTCTCAGAGCTTTTATTGCTCTCATATATTTTCCACGCTGAAATGTGACTTAGCATGTGAGCTTTGTTGATGCATGTTCGAACATACCATTTACCAATTTTCTTACATATTAACATTTTTTTAGGGAAGGGTGGGGACCATATGACAACTATTAGTAATTAACAACATTATTTCAATATAAATGACATTACTCTATTATGGAGATTTGAAAAGTTGTATCACCTTGAAATTCAAACAGTCTCAAGCAATACAGTAATCAGTTATGAATAGAATAAATACCCGTAAATAGTTTCGAAGCACAAAAACAGACCGTAATATTTTTGTGCACTGTGATGTAAAGCAGCCTGCAAAGTATTAATACAATATTAAATGTTAATAAGTCAATTATTTTATATAGCGTGATGTTTTTTACAAACTGTAATATTTTAAACAGAATTAAACTGTTGCACATGCGCTTTGGATTTTAACTATAAAATGAATGAATACAAACACTTCATACACATGATAAAGTCTTTAGAAAAGATAGAATGGCCATTCTATCTTTTCCAAAGACTTTATCATGTGTTTGAAGTGTTTGTATTCATTCATTTTATAGTTAAAATCCAAAGTGCATGTGCAACAGTTTAATGCTGTTTAAAATATTACAATATTGAATGTTGTATTAGCCTGTAAGGCCGGCTGCAAAACAGCATTGTTTATGTGTTATGACACATAAACAATGCCATCAGGCAGCCGTGCCCAGATTTCAGATGATTATCCTACATTTTTACATAGTAGGAAGATACAAAGTTAAATCATTTATGAAAGACATCTTTAGGGTAGATTTACTTTTAGGTGGCAGCTTGAAAATTGACCTTGCACCATTTTCAGAGTCCATATTAAAAAGTCCAGCTTGTGCATGGCAGTTTTTATGACACAAGCTTCTGAGCATTCCAAAGTCCGCAGGTAGGACCTTTACTTTATTCTACAGGCAGCACGACAGTATGGCAGTGGAAGAAGATGACCTCCATGGGTTGGAAAAGTGATTGGTTTACTACTAGATCATTATTTTAAGTTTCATAGCAACATGGAGTATATTAACAATACAATTCTCTCAATAGTAGCTAATCTTTGGTGGTCAAATTTAGCTAATTTTATATTTCTCTCAGGTATTTGTGGAATGCTTTTAATTATTTATTTCTAGCCCAAAATCTAATCTCTGATCTAACAAAATCTTACATTTTTTGTCCATTGTTTTTGAAGATGCAAACATTAGATAACATTCCTAAAATATATTCAAATTTATTTCCAGAATGGAAATAGATTTGTCAAAAATGTTTATAACAAAAGTAAAATCTATAAATCCTATTTCCATTTTATTTTCAGCAAAACCTTAATTAAAAATTCCTTCCCAAGATTAAAACAATATTATATTTTCACCCCTTATTATTTTTGGACAATTAACAGTTGCATCTTCCATCTTGATTTTTTTAAAAATATACAGTTTAATAGAAAAAAAAACAATTTAAAAAGTTTTATAAATGATGCATAATAAAGATATTTATAACATTAATATTTTGTTAGTATGTTTGCTCCTATAATATATATATATATATTGTAACCCTCTAAAAAGTGTGGTCAACTACATAATATCACCAAAACATCAGTGCACTGGGAATCATAACCTTGATCACTGATCAATTCCTGCTACTCATTGTCAGCTATTAAGAGCTGTATCCAAAAGCATATTATGCTATCTATTTTATGCACCGAGGACCACAACCAACATCTGGAGCAACTTACCACAGACCAAACCAATGATCTAACATAAACTTTTATGATTTAATTTGATCGCTGCCAGGGTATACCACGATGACCTATCATAGTAGTATGATAAAATACAGTAAACAAATTATAAGTGCAATGTTATTATGTTACAAACCTTAATTTGCGATTTTTATTGTATGAGACCCGATGGCCGACCATGTACAAGATGGCACAATTTGTGAAACTATATAATATTATGAAATTTTAAACCATCTATATGATTTTTAATACAAATGCTAGTCCAGGTAAAGCTTTGCAATAAATAAACATAAATACTTGGGTTCTTTTTATAGTTTACTATATCACTGAGACTCTTTTTATACTGACAAATGACAATTTAAAATGTTAAGTAAATATATTCAATCATATCATTATTTGGAAAATCTGTTTACAGGTTTACTAATCAATTTGTATTGTATACTATAATCAACTACGCAAAGCCAAAATGATGGAAAAGGTAAATGGGATTTTATTGTACCCTACACATCATAAACTACCAAAGACTAAAAGCATCCAAATGTTTTCTCAAAACATCACTAAACTCTGATATCATGTTGACAATGGTATGTACTTCAATGTATGCTCTATCCAAGGTTTATGATTTCTGATTTTAAGAATGACACATAGCAACGGCACAGTAAGTTTAATTATAAATCAACGTTTATTTACAAATTTATGAATAATAAATAATTAATTCCAATGTTATAATTAAAAAACATAAATAAACAAATAAAATAAATAAATTATAATTCCATCGACTTTCTTCACTAACATATCATAGGTACGGTTTTAAAAACCTAATCATACCTTATTTCAATTTGATATAATGAATCTTGAGCAAATTATACTAAATTCAACATCAACTCATGAAGTATTTAACATCATTTCCAGATTCAATAAATCCATACCGTAAACTTATACAATATAATAAATAATATTATATCTGTAGGATTTGGCTATAATGCAATCATCAAATAAAGTGAAAATTTAAACTTACACTCCGGTAAATAATCAACCAACAGTTAATTATTATGAAGTAACTTGAATAGAATGTCCTGCTACAATTTGATGATCTAACTTATGAACTATACTTACAAATGGAAGAAGATGATTTAGCAGATTAACTAAAATACTTTGCCCAACTTATATCTATGAAGTAAAACATATTCCTGTGGATGCGTTCATCTACACATAGGAATTAAATAATACTAAACGCTTTGTGGATTGATACACCATCATAAAGTAATACGTATAATTACACAATTCCGCGGATTAACCACCAGCGCTGGAATGAGTGTAAAATACAAAAAATGGCAATTAAATAATCTGCGGATTAACCATCAGCACAGATTAATGCCTTTTAACATTCTAAAACAACATTACTATTTACTTCACATTAAAGTGCAAAATCATCCTCCTCAGTTACTCTGATCATTCGGAAAACACTAACACTTTAGCAAATGTGGGTTCTTGCATAATAAAATGTTACACTAATCAGGACAACTAATGTACTAACTTATCTTGCTTAAAATAAAACATGTGTAATATAATATAAGTAATATTAGTATAGGAATATAAATCTGGAAAGACTCACAAAACACCTCACAAAGATTAATACATCTCATGAATTCATTTAGTACTTTTCAAGCTTTTTCGCAAGCGCTATTCTCTTGAATAAATATTTTATTCAACCCCTATTACTTTAAACTTAATAAAATATAACTTATGAACTTCACATGCAAGTTCATATAACGATAAAATTAAAGTAATGAATTATTCATCAAATACATAAAATCTAATAGGTGTGTGTGTGATATAAATTAAATGTATAGCATTTTAAAGTTCAATATATGAATTTTAGCAGGTGTGTGTGTCACAAATTAGATTGTAGAGCACTTTATAACTATAAATATGATCCGTGAAATCCATGTACGATGTGTCAAACAATAAATGTACGAAGTAATAGCTATAATTATAGTTGAATTCCATACATGTAATGTTATCCATTTGTATTAGTTATTATCAGCAATATTAGATTAACGATTTTACGTGGCTCCATAAACAAGAAACAATTTCAAAAACATGACACGCAGAACTTAAATGAAAATGTTTTTCAAAAGTTATTAATTTCTACATTTCTCTATTAAAATGTTCCAAGTTTATTACATCCATGCTAATATTTATTTATCCACGCTTAAATCTAAGAATACTAATTATCGCAATTTATTTAATCATTCCACACTGACGCTAAACCAGAAAATAGCTTTGATCAATTATTTGAAGACTGTTTATTATCCAAATGGCAAACAAAATTAACTAGCAAATATTTTACTGGCATTATAAAGTTAAATATCAATCAATACTATATTTTTATTAGAATTAGAAACGGAAATATTAAACTATGTTGATAACTTTAACATTTTACTTTAATTTAAACTTCTTTTTTTTTAAAAAGCAAATTTTCATATTTATAAAACTTCTGTAATTAAAATACTTATTTAATTTTTCCAAATTGTAGAACAATAAACATTTTAAAACATACCAAATTCTTGCAGTTAATTCTTTTAAACTGGGAAGCTCCGACATTTTAAATGTAATATTGGGAAATTATTACCGGTGATTTGATCCACTTGGCCAGCCGACTTGAACAGACTTTTGAATTTAGCAATTCATCTTATAATTAAATACCACAATATTATTTTTACGTTTATAGAAAATTTGTGGTAATCCGTTTACTTGTTAATTATTTTAAAATAAGCTTATCAAATTTACACCATTTGCCTTCTTACCATTTTCTTTTTCTTTCTCTCCCTTCAAAAGCAAAACTAACAGACGATCTTCTCTTAAATTCGCGCTCTTTTCTTTTTTTACATTGAGACGCTTACGTAATTACTGTATTTATTTTTAATAATTTATTTTAATTGAACAAATGGTTTTTTATTAATTCAATATAAATAATTTTTAAGATTATTTTAAACAAACAAAACAAAATATTATATTTTAATACTATTTTACCAAATTAAATGTGTTGTCAAAATTTTTAAAAAGTTAAACATTATGATATGAATTAGCATATGGAATGAAGCAAATTTAAATTTATTAAAATAATATAAGAGAGTAATCTGTTCAAAGTGCAAATCAAGCCAATCAAATCACCAAAGAAGACAGAGAAATTTTTCATACTAGTTACATCAATTATTATATTTTATGCTAAAATATATGGTTACAATATATATATATATGCTGCACCCATGTACTTTAATAAAAAAGAATTAATAATAATTAAAAAATGTTATTGAAAAGTTAAAATTTTATAACTTTTAGGCACACATCTCAAATATATACATAAAATATATATATATGATTAAAGGAGCAGGATGGGACATAAGGTTTAAACACAGGTTAATTCTTGGTAAGTGGATAGAACCATGAAACTCAATCTTAAGGTAAGATTTCCTGCTTCATAATATATTTTAATTATCTAGGTAGAAATTTTGCTCACTTGATTATTGTGAACAAAAGAAAGTTATGTGTATGGTGAGGAAGAGCAATTTAGTATTCTTCAGTAAAGTAGTTAATAGCTTCATGCTCTCAAATCAAAATGCTTTAGATTCACCTATATATTTAGAAAATAGGTTAAAGATAAGCATGGCCACTCTAAAAATTTGTTAATCTTGTGTTTAGATTTTTAGAAGATCCTACTGTGATATTTTAGGCACATAGTCTTAAAGTTATAACCTTAATGTATATTATTCTGTGAAATGTTGAAGATTGACATAAAGCCAAAATACTTATCATTATATTATCTATTTAATACTTTTATTTCTACATTTAACAGATACACAGGTGATTAAAAAATTTTTTTAAATATTTTTAATAATTATTTTTATACTATTTCATAACTTCTAAATTTTCATGCCTAAATTTTAAAACAGCAGTTTTGTTAATAAATTATTTAGATTTGTCATTAAATTTCTAATAAAGTGGTATATAATAACACTTACTTAACGTAATTCATCACTTGAACACTTCATAGAATAAAAATATTAGTATCTTTCATGTTTTTTGATAGTCCTTCAAAATGTTTTTCCATACAGGATTTTGCAATGAATATGTCATCCCTAATAACAATTAGTTAATATTGATCAATAATTAGTATAATTTGAATATTATAATAAAGAACTTCCATAAAGTTTGTAATTTATTAAAAATTACTACTAAAATAGTCACTATATACAAAATAAAATAATAAAACAAAATAAAAAGTGAATGAAATACTATATTCAATATACACCTTGGTCTCTTTTTACGCAGACTTATTTAACATGATTTTGAAGTTACGTGATTCAGGTTTCACCGGAAGTCGAACTCCGATAATGCGCTATTACTTTAAATAATAAATTTTGCACACTTACATTATATTGAAAGTAATAGCACATTATTGGAATTCGACTTTCATCTTAGTAATTTCAATATTTTCTGTGCTTTATAATAGTAAGATTTTATGCAATAATGAAATTAAAATCATGATTTCCACATTTTATGTATACACACATTAAATTTTATAAGATTATAATGTAAATTTGTTTAAACATTGTGCATGTTAATTTTGCATTTTAAATCACATTCTGTTTTTGCTTTTTAAAAAAGAACGTAATCAATTATTATTTTCTTATTAATGATACTAATCATTAACGTGCTCTTAAATTCCAACAAGAGCTAAATGGTTGTATGTCTGGATATCGTGAGCTTCGTAAACAATTAATAAAATCATCGTCTCAAAGATTAATTATGTTGTCACCAGAAAATCATAATAATTAAAATGTGTATAAAAGAATGTCAATTACTGTACTGTAAATTATGCATAAAAATATATTATTTTGAATAAAATTAAATATTATAGTTAAAAAAAATTTGTCTTGTATCAATTTTTTTCAAATTTGAAAATTTTTATTAGTCATATTTTATTTCCTTATTTTTTTTTGCGCGAATTTTAAAGTAATTTTACGTTGGTGCTTTGCTTTTATTATGAATTTTGAAAAATTGCAGACTGCACCCCCCTTTTTCAATGTAAGTTACGTCTATTTTTGTGCAATTTTGTTTGCGTGTGTTTTCTGAGGAACCTATCTATCGCATAAAATGAGACCCAGTTGTAGAGTTAAACTTAAGAAACATAAGTTAGTAGTTTAGAGTCAGTGCAATGTAGTATTATTTATCCTATCTTTATAGGTTTTGAGGGCTCATATTGCTTCATGTTCCTATGACCAGGAAATTTAGTAATAGCACCATCAACTGCCACCTTTCTTTGCATTTAATATGCAGCTTTAAAATCTACATTGCAGTAGTCTATAATCAGTCTAAGTTTATATATTCTGTCAAAATCTTTACTTTTAGCATTTGGCATATTATTAAAATGCAGACAAGACATTATAGAAAAAAATCGAAATTGGGTCATAATATTTGCAAAATATGTCAGAACTCAAGATATCATCTAATTGACATAATGAACATGTGGAGACAAGGCTCACTATCATACTAAAAAATGCAGATAATTCATAATATAAATTTATACAATCATGAGCTATTTTTGATCAGCATATATGTTTGTTTCAATAGTAATTTTTTTGTATATATTTTATCAAATATAAATTCAAATAATAATTAAAAAAATATAAAATTAAATACTAGTGGAAAGCTTCTCCCAATAATGTACACTAGTTATACAGACTAAGAAGATCGGTAAAATCTTGCATTTCTTTCTGGACATAAATCTCAGGGTAAAAATGAAAAAATGGAAAGAAAGACAAAAAAAAATTAAATTTATTTCATTACAAAAATTATCATAAAATTTTCAATTTCTATTGTAGAAAAATGAAACTTACATTTTTTGAAACTAGAAAGATGGAAACAAAAATGTAAAGAAGTGCATGCATAGATTCCGGCAGTTTTAAACTGAAACCAGATGTTGCATATTTGAAAATTCCAAGATCATATTGTGCAATTGCAATGCCAAACAGGTTTTAAACAGTGTTTTGATGTTTAAGAA